>JACGCM010002085.1:0-600000 GCA_014058105.1 Kingdonia uniflora | reverse complement strand
ACAGGATCAAATATTGCTTGGATGGCTGCTCTCTTCATTATTAGAGACAGTTCTTGCACAAGTCGTTGGCCTCGGTTCTTCCCGCTCTACTTGGTTAGCACTAGATAAGCATTTTGCTTCCAAGTCAAGAGCACGTATCCTGCAGATACGTCGTGAACTTCAGCCCATAAGAAAAGGTAATCAAACCATGGCTGAATATTTTCTTCATGCTAAGACTCTTGCAGATAGTCTTGTGGCTGTGGGGCAGCCCATTCTGGATTCTGATTTACAGCAAATGATCCTCAATGAGCTCGACTCCACCTATGACGCTATCGTCACTACTCTTGCAACCATAGTAGATGTTGTCGTAATGGACGACATCCATGCTCATCTACTTGCGTTTGATATGAGGGTTGAGGCTCAAAGTCTCGCGGTAGAACACCCAGTTGCTAATGTTGCAGTTTATCGTCACAACATCTCTCTGAAGTTTGGTTCAATGCAGAATAGTCCCCGTTCTAACTACGGTAATCAGAACCGCAACTGTATTTAAGGTAATAATTGATTTTAGAATCGTCCTCAATCCTTCCAAAATGGATATGAACCATGTACTATATGTGGTCGGAAAAATCATGTTGTTACTAATTGTTGGCACCGTTCTGATAAGAAGTTCCAAAGTTCTTCTTCACTGCCAACGGCATATGTTATTGTACTTGGATCAATTGTTGATTGTAATTGGATACCGGATAGTAGTGCTACACATCACCTTACCTCATATTTAAATAATCTCTATCTCTGGGCGGAGTACGATGGTCCTGATCAAGTTCGAGTTGGAAATGGTACGGATCTTCCTATTACTCACACTGGTATTGGTTCATTTACTCATAACTCTAGAAACTATCTTTTACAAAACCTTTATCACGTTCCTAACATATCCGCCAATTTACTCTCAGTATCTCAATTTTCAATTGATAATAATGTATTTTTTGAATTTCATCCAACCTTTTTTGTTATAAAGGACTGCCGAACAAGGAAAGTACTGCTCCAAGGAAAGAATGAAAGAGGCATTTACCATTTTAATAATGCTTGCGAGATGCAACACCGAGTTCCCCAGCCTTCTGCACTTCTCTCCGACTCAGTTTCATCATGGCACGAACGCTTAGGACATCCGATGCTTCGGACATTTAATAAAATTATTGAGTCTAAGTCGTTACCATTGTTTAATAAGTCATTTTCATTTTGTAATTCATGTCATGTTAGCAAAAGTTGCAAGCTGCCTTTCCCTTCAAGTTCAGCTTCATATTCACCGTTAAGCTTAATTGTTTCCGATCTATGGGGACCTTCGCCAATTCTATCAAGGGACGATATTCGTTATTACTTATTGCTCATAGATACTTATAGCTAGTCGCTACATCTGGATTTATCCACTTACTCGCAAATATGATGCTTTAACCGTCTTTATCACCTTCAAAAACAAAATCAAAAATCTCCTTAAATGTAAAATTAAAAAATTTTAAACCGACAATGGTGGCAAGTTTAAACATTTTACCCCATATCTTGATAATCAAGGAAGTTTCCATCGTTTTTCTTGTCCTCACACGCTCGCACAAAACGGGCTTGTCGAACGTCGTCATACACACATTGTTGAATCCGGTATCTCGCTTCTAAACCATGCCTCCATTCCATTAAGTTTTTGGGTTGAAGGGTTTACCACAGCATGTTACTTAATCAATCGCTTACCATCGGCAAAACAATGAAAAGTCGCTTATGGAACTCCTCTTTGAAACTAAGCCAGATTACACCAATCTTCGCATGTTTGGATGCCTTTGTTATCCAAACTTAAGACCATATAGCCCTCATAAATTAGCATATAGGTCTCTGCCTTGTGCATTCATTGGATATTGCAATGCCCATAAGGGTTACATGTGTTATCATCGTTCTACTAATCGAGTTTACATCTCGTTGCATGTTCGTTTTCGAGAAACGATATTCCCTCTTTCAGAGCAATCTTAATCCGTGTGCGCACGCCAAGCAACAACATCACCGTTTGTAAGATCACCGCAACCCCAACTTTATAACTTCATCACCCTACAAACTCCTCCAACTACAAGCAATTCAGACCATACACCAAACCATAATACTTCATTTGACCCTCCATCACCACCAAACATATCCATAGCCCTGTCACTACCTCTAACAATACATGCAGACCCACCATTATCTTTCCCAACCACAACATCCCTAGTATCATCTCAAAACCAACATACCATCACCAACTCTGTAACACAACGCCACATGGTTACTCGTGTTAAAGATGGGATATGCAAAACTATCAACAAACTGTGCCTTACAGCAACAAAGTATCATTTGCAAGACAATGATGTTATTGAACCTACTTGCTTCACACAAGCTTCGTCCGGTCAAAATTGGAGGCGTGTGATGGATGACGAATTCAATGCTCTTATAAAACACGGAACATGGACGCTAGTACCATCACAACCAAACAAGAATGTGATAGGATGCAAATGGGTTTTCCGACTTAAACGTAGTACTGATGGATCCATTGACCGTTATAAAGCCTGGTTAGTTGCCAAAGGATTCAATCAAAAAGAAGGAATTGACTACTGCGAAACATTCAGCCCGGTGGTTAAACCTTGCACCATTCGAATTGTTTTATCTATTGCCCTCGCGCATAACTGGCCGCTTCGCCAGTTAGATGTTCAAAATGTTTTCTTGCATGGCATATTAAATGAGGAAGTGTTCATGAAGCAACCTCCTGGATTTGTCGATCAATGGTATCCTACCCATGTGTGCCGCCTTCATAAAGCACTCTATGGCCTCAAACTGGTACCTCGCATGTGGTATTCTCGCTAAGCGCATTCCTTTTTGGCTTGGGTTTTCAAGTATCAAAAGCGAACTCATCGCTCCTTTTTCGACAAGATAATATCTCGACAACTTTTATTCTCATCTATGCAGATGATATTATTGTCACTGGGTCTAGTTCCAAACTCATTGATCAGGTAATTACTCAACTCAATTTTGCATTTGCTATTAAAGATTTGGGTAACCTGCATTACTTCTTGGGCATAGAGGCAATTTCGCTCAAAGAGGGACTCTTTCTATCACAACGCAAATATATCACAAATGTTTTACGTTGTACCAAGCTTGATGGAGTTAAACCAATTCATACTCCGCTAGCCGCAAACACTCAGTTAACGAAAGAAGATTGCCACAAATTTCCAGATCCTACACAATATCGTAGTGTAGTAGGAGCGCTACAATATCTCACATTCACGAGACCTAATATCTCGTTGGCTGTTAACAAAGTTTGTCAATTTAGGCATGATCCAACTGAGGAACATTGGGTTGCGGTTAAACGAATTTTACGGTATCTCAAAAACACTGTAGATAATGGCCTACTTCTTCGGCGATCGCCCAATTTACAAATCCATGCTTACTCGGATGCAAATTGGGCTGCATGCCCAGATGATCAGAGATCAACCAGTGGATATTGTGTGTTTCTTGGAGGCAATCTGATTTCATGGAACGCTCGAAAGCAAAAGACTGTTTCTTGCTCAAGTACTGAAGCTGAATATCGTGGTCTAGCTATTACTACCGCCGAGGTAATATGAATTCAATCACTCATGTATGAACTCGGTATTCCTTTTTCTTCTCCAACTTTATGGTGCGACAACTTAGGTGCTACCTATCTCACGGCCAATCCTGTGTTTCTCACGGCCAATCCTTGATGTCTGCTTCATCTCCACCAAAGATCAAATTGCCGATATCTTCACCAAGGGACTCAGATCACCACGGTTTCAGCAACTTAGAGACAAGTTGACCATTCGTCCACTCACGCTCAACTTGCGGGAAGGTATTAAGCCAAGTCAAGAGAAGATCTCAACCAAATCCTCAAAATCTTCATAGTTACAACAAAGTATCAGTCAAACTTTATGTTGCCACTTTATGTTAAATATTGAATTAGTTTACCATTCGTTTATTAAAGTATATATAGTTAATTGGCAATCATCAAACTTTAGTACCACACTGTACGACTTACTAATATGAAATTATTCAAATAGAATAAATAAAACAAACACAACAAGAGTAATTCAAATGTGAAAAACATTCAAAACACTTTGTTCACTCTTTTCTCTGGCGCCTTATTCTTGGTGACTTTATTCTTTGAATAAGCTTTCATAGTCTTTCTCTTCTCTTTTTGGTGGAATATTCTTGGCGGCTTCGCTAACTGGTCAGCTTTTACTGCTACTCTCCTATCTTTTGTTGTTCTGACCAGCATTGTAATTAATATGGATGCAAAGGTTTGTTCGTAACCTTCATCATCACACTTCGCCTTCATCGTTATGACCACTACATCATCAACATTTACTACTGATGCATTGGTTTTTTGGTAACCTTCATCAACCTTACCCTCCGTCGCTTTATTTGCTATTCGCATACTCCAGTGCTTCACTACAATACCGTTCTTATTCACCACTCCACCAATCCATTTTAGCTTACGTTTCCTACTACTGCCCGGGTCATCGATTACTTTCACACTTAAGCCTGCCGTAGGGGACCCTGTCGCATCAACTGTTGATGTGTAGCTAGAACAAGTTCCATCTGACTCGGTTGTAGGACATGCCGCATTATGTGTAGGGGAGTCGGCAAAGTGAACTGTTGATGCATGCAGCTATGGCTGCGGTTTCAGCTTCAACTGTTCCAGACCAATCGTTTACCCAGTTCAGGGTCGTGGATACGACGTCATCCAATTCAGAAGTATTATCTGCAGGCTGAGCAAAAAATTCATAAATTAAATATTAAAATTGTGTAAACCTTAACATCAGCAGTGAGAAGACTCTTACAGTAACCCATACATTAACCTATACATTACTCAAACTAATTCAGGCAGACAAGAATGAAGACTCGTTTAGTAAACCCGTAGATACCTCATCCGAATTGTTTTTTTCCTCTACAACTGCTTCATTTCTCACTACAACATCACCATCACCGAAAGTAGGTACCCCATATTCTGTTTGGGGAAGTAGGGAATGCCGGTCTTCAGAGGTACTCCCAACTTCATCGGCCATCGTAATTTGTGTAACAATTTGGGGAAGTTGCTGCTTATTTTCTTAAACAAACCTTGCAGATTCTTCACCAGTTTCACAAACTTCACCACCCCCTCCTATCCCAAAGGCCCTTCCAAGAGGACGGTGAAGAGTGCCTCTTTAGTGGTTGCGTTTTCAGCAACTTCAACTTCAGCCTGTATTACTGTTGTTGGCTCCTCTGTTGACTCCTCTGTAGTGGGCACTATTGTTTGCTCCTCTGTAGTGTGTGCCACCCCTTTTGTGGATGTCACCTCTTTGGTGAGGACTGTTGCATTATCATTCACCTCACCGCCGACTCCCGCAGACTGCCTAGGCCTCTTACTACATGATACTCACAGACTACTTCCCGCCTGTGTATCTACTTCAACATCTTGCTCTTTCCTTCCCTCGGTTTCATTCACCTGCTTCCTAGATGACAAACGTAGTACTTTACTTGTTGGTTTCCGCCTTGTCTTCAAAGGCTAGCGTGTTCTCTTGTCTCGTTTTCTTACGATAGAAACTTTTGCCTTATCATATTTATCCTGCATATATCATCACTGCCTAACAAATTTTTGAATTGTGTTTTCATCCGGCTATGCGATTCCATCGCCCGGTCGAGGAGCATACTTCAGCCTAGGGCTGTTTTCGGATCGGATCGAAAATGAGGGGAATCGAAAATTTTCAGATTTTTTTTCGGATACCAGAATTCCATTCCATCCGAATTTATTTTTTTTGGAAATTCGAAAATAATTCCGAAATCAAAAAATTCGAATTTTTCGGAATAATCGGAATTCCAAATAAATTGAAAAAATCAGATAAAAAATTTGGAAAATTTGGATAAAAACTTGAAAATAGAGAATTTTGGGGGTTTTGATATGAAAAATCAACCTTAATATTTTCAAATCATTATATTCACCATTATTCACACTCTAGATTTCATATTAACATCACCACATTTCAATCTAACAAATATAAGCCATTAAACTATAAAGAAGTTAAAAATGAATATGAATATTCGAAAAAATCGGAACGGGCAATGTTCAGAAAATTCGGATCGGAAAAATCGGAATCACAAAACCATATCCGATTCCAAACCGATTATTTTTGAAAAAAAAAAACGGAAATCGGATTTTCATAAATCGAAAAATTAATATAGCGATCCAAAATCAAAAAGAATCGGAATTGGATCGAATTTTGGAAGTTCGGAAAAAAGTTGCATCCATACTCCAGCCCATCATCGTCATTATCAGGGTCCGATAGTTTCAAGCTGGATTCTTCAATTTCATCAGACTTTGGTGAACAAGTACCGCCTTTCAACGTTATCCTGTTCAACATCCAAGGAGGCTTCCACAGCTTTAGCCTTCTACAAAAGAATATTGTTGGCGCTACCTTCCTCCCCGACATTTGATCTTGCTTCACTAGTTATTGCGTCAGTGTGGTATAACAGTTCAACAAGCATCTTTTTCTGTCACGTGTCAGGGTGTGGGTGAGCAATTGGTTAGTGTGGGGGAGTAATTGGTTAGCTATTATACTTACTTAACGACAATTAAATCAGCCACTTAAATCAAGACAGTGCCTATATACTAACCAGACATTTGTTGTCTTCGACCAAAAATGTCGCTTCAGATGGGGAAATGGATACATCAGAAGATACTCTAACCGGATTAATCCTTGACACCATCATCTCCCTATACCAAGCAGAATAAATCGGCTGCGTCCTACCCGGTACCGCCTCTACATCCCCAACGAAAGGCTTCCTCTCCTCGTTGTTCTTTACCCACTATTAAATCTGCATTTTCAAATAAACTCTTGGATCCTTTGAGGCTACCAATCTTGTACGTTTGTACAGTTCTTTTGGAGCTTCTAGAGGAACCCACTGTTCTATACCAAACTGCCTACAAACCCTATCTGGATTTTGTCTAGCAACATTATTGAAATGAATGAGGTAGGTACTCATTTTGCCTGCTACAAATCATCCTTGGTAACGCTGGAAGAGCAAGACGTGCTAGCAGATGCGTGTGGTTGCCAAACTACCTACAAATTACATGGGTGAATCAACATAACTACAAATAGCAGAAGATGGAAGCCACCTATTAAAACTATCGGTCAGAGTAACAATTTAACAAATGTGATTTTTCAGATGGCAATTTATTAAAATATATAAATTAGGGTACTTACATCTGAATCTCCCAACCTGTCTAGGATCTGAGAAATGTATGGGTAATGAGTTTTGTACTCCCCCAATTTCTCTCTTCACATCCACATAAATGCCCTCGGGAAACGCCTCCAGACTGGAGCATCCAAATCTTCCTCATCATCGCCCCCACGACGAATGGTGCCCATATCCGATCTTGCAATGTTTATCCTCTCATATGCCCAGGTCTGCACATGCATTTCATAATCCTTTTATACTTCCAACAAGATAATGGTGCATAAAGAAGAATTAAATAGATTGAATACACAAATTGAATGTCATTTTCACGCTAACCGTAAGAAGCACACCTGAACCAGACAGATTTATCATGCCATTGTAGTACACATATCTATCCATGATTCTGTATAAGTAAGCAAGGGCAGATGCACCCCACGCATATCCCCCACATTGTGAGATGTTTGATAGTAGGGGGAGGTACTTCACATTCACTTGGCCACCGCCTGACTCGGAGAATATAGTGCTACCTAACAAGTACAACATGTACAGAACCGTGTGTCTACTGAAATCGACATCCGTCAAATTCTTTGGCAATTTAGAGAATGTTGCCCTCAACCACGTCAATTTCACACAGTTCCCCTTCCCAGTAATGCCTAACATACCACTAACGTCCAACGATTCATAATCAACCCCTAAATACTCCTCCAAGGCACCCAGAACCTGTACATCGTAACTACCTGTTACAGGCAATCCCCAAGGTTTCAGTCTTAATATCCAACAGACATCTTCTAAAGTTATAGTCATTTCGAACTGAGGGAAATGGAAAGTCGATGTCCCTGGCCTCCACCTGTCGACCAGATTCACTAAACTGTTGTCCATTGTAAATCCTATAATCTTACGCAAATACTTGAATCCACAACTGTCCAAAATTTTCTTCTGCCTCTTGGTTAGTTTCCAGTCTTTTAAACATTTGTTGTGGCTGTTGGTACGACAGTAAACATGTTTCTCTCCAGCAAGAATCGAGGAGGATATATGCAACCTTTGCAGGTACAACACCAATTTCTTCTTCGGCCATGGATACGGACAAGAGCTAACTCTTTTGTCTCTGTCTTTCTTCTTGGCCACAGATTTTCCCTTTTTATTACTATTATTCAATGGTGGTCGACCCCGGCGTCGCTTCTTAGGGGGCTCCCTCGTCGAAATGTTTGTCTTCATCTTCTTCTTCCACTTCTTCTTCCTCACTTTCATCTTCTTCAGCTTCTTCATCTGTAGCATCATAGAATATTTCCTCTTCTAAGAAGTCTTTATAAGTGTCATTAAAATGTCTCAACCTTCGCATTTTGCTTTGCATTTTGATGTTTAATCAGACAAACCTTTATTTAACACTGCAGTAACCAATTAGTCAGTTGCCATTACGAAGCCTAAAAATCAGTACACGAAATAGAATAATCAAATTGGCACTTTGATGTTCAATCAGACAAACCTTTATTTCACACTGCAGTAACCAACTTATCTCTAGTAAGACAATCGTTCAGTACTATAATCATAATTCAATTTTAGCGGTCAATCGTATTTGAATTAAACAATCACACTTGAATTAAACTAAATGAAGAAATTGGAATAATATTGAATTAGGGTAACAAAATGAATAAATTGGGAATCAATGTAAAACTATTTCAATCAAGGGTGGAACTTAATTAAGAATTTGGGTATCACTGATCTAAATACAATTCTTAAACATTACAGTGGATAATCAAAGTACACAATCAAAGCATAGAAACTAGGGCACAAAACAAGGAAATTGGGGATCAATAATCTAACCTCTAATTTTGCGATACAAGATTTGATGCAGTAATTAGGCCGAGAGCAGTAACAATCAAGTCTGAAAAGGTCGAATTGTTGTTTTTACAATGAAACGAAGTTTAGTCGCCGACTACACATACAGAGGAGAGAAACAAACACAGAGAGGGAAACCAAAAAAATTTGATTTATTTTATTGGGATGGTGTTTTTTATTTTTTGGGAGAATTAGATTAATGACGTCGACAATAATAACTGCGCGTCAGAAGTCAGGAAATCTTTTCTTGAAAAGTGAAAGGGTATAAAAGACCTTTTATAAACGCTAAAAAACAGAAGACAGGTAAAGCCAAATGTCTGATATACAATATATATTTATGTTTGGGACAACAAACGAGGCTAACGAATAATTCGATAAAACTTCGCCGTTTTAGACCCATATCCGTAATTCTCCTTCTCTTTATCTCCTCGTTTCAATACCTTGGGTTTACTAATTACTAGTCTCTGGCAAGAAACAAGTAGTTTCTCATGCATCATGCATGTGATACTTAAGAAATAAAATAAAATAAAATAAAATAAATGTGGGAGTATATGCTTATCTATGTGTTAGGGGTTAGCATAAATCGACCGAATTGAATCGAACCGATCTAAATTGAACCGATCGAGTCAGTTTTTGGAAGAGGTTCGGTTTTGAAATGTTAAAACCAATATAGATCGGTTCGGTTTTTGATTTTCTGTATTAGTAACCCGCAAAAACCGAACCGAACCGAATTTGATTTAACATGTTATAGTTTAATTTAACCAAGGTTACTTTTCTTCAGACAATCACCCTCCTTAAAAAAAAGTAATAATTGTGAAGGGAGGAAGAGCAGTAATACTTGCAGAGAGAAAGAGAACTATTTTCAACTAACAACAAAATGGGTAATCTCATTTCAAACAACCATCATTCTTCTCCAAAGCTTCTCCACCAAAAGCTTCTCCATTTTTCCAAAAGCTACTCTATCACCTCTACCGACCTTCACCTTGGGTTTTCATCTTGGGTATGTCTGTAAAACATGACAAGATCTATAAATATTAATAGATCTATAAGGACCTAGGACTTAATACGATAATCACAATAAACAATAACGCAGAAACATAATCACATATCTTGATCCATAACTTGATTTATTGAGGTATGTCTTTTGAGTTCGTCGACGGCGGCGAGTGGTGACAACTAGGTTTTTACTTCATTAACCTTTTCTTTGAGATAGTGCTTTAGTTAATGGGCTAGGCACACATATATAGGTAGAGAGGGGACCTAGTATTTCAATTAAAACTATTTTCTATCAAAGTAGAGAGTTGTAGGAAACCTTAACCTCATTAACCAATAAGATTAGTTTCTTATTACTAAAAGACCCTTACTCATGTGGGCCATAATAAGTCTTACATTCTCCCACTTGGCCCATATGAAGTAAGTTTGAAAATCATACTCGATAAAACTTAAGTTTGCAAAAAATTTGGCTCAACGATTAAATAACTGACACGCGCGGGGTTTAAAATATATCCAAGTCATACTATCTTTATTGGTCATCATAATACCAAAATTAAACAATTTACTAAAGCGAATCATGACGGTCTTATGCAATTTTGCGACATATTTTCTTCTATGTACTATTACAATAATGAACTATTGAACTTGGTTCATAAGTGAGGTTTATAAGCATGAACAAATAGGCCTATAAAAGGTTCATCAATAATATCACGCCCCAAAATCCAATAATCGGTAGCTTGACCAATTACTATCATTCAGGATGTGCAGGTCGGGGAATCCAACCAATTCGCCCCCACAAATGACCGAGCCATAGACAAGTTCGTGCTCAGTCATTGACTATAACAATATCATCAGAGTAAAAGAATAAAGTGGAAGCAAAAGATATATATACATCAACTGAAAACGTAAATACAATGTCTCGAATACAAAATAGCGTCAAGAGCTGAGATCATGCAAGGAATACTAAAATCGGAGCAGGAACAGCAACTGCAACACCAGAACCAACAGCTGAAGCTCTCAGCCAAACCCTGCAGCTACTCCACCTCTGAAAGGGGAGAACAAAGCGAGAGTGAGCAAAACCACGGCTCACTAATGCCCAACAAGGCTAAACAACATACTAATATAATAGGTGCAGAGAAAGAGGATAAATGGATGGGATATAAGATGATAACAAGGACTGTAATATATAAGTGCAGAAGTAAAGGGAAAGGGAAATGAATAGGAGAATGCGGAAAGGAGACATGAGGGATATGCTGAGATGATGTGATGATATGATATGATATGGAGTGATTCTAGAATTGCCCTAAATTAAAGTTTTATGATGTTATGAAATCAAGAGCTAGACCCTAAAATTAATGTATTGGGCTGATCAGCCGTTAATGCATAATAACCTTAACGAAAATCTCAGTTGGATTCAATGGTATGATTTCTTGTCCAAGCTCGACCAGTCTAAAGGATAGTATCACTTGATCAGAGTGTTCCAGGCTTTGCAACCTACGGAGCCAACGTCCAAACTTTATTTCACTTATTCTAAGGAATTTTAACCTCACGGAGGATGAAGCCCGGTACCTGAGGACTGTCTCATATCATCCCACACTCCCGGATGGGTAATAGATATAATAGTACATGTCGCCAAAGAATCACTCTACTATTTCAACCCAATGTAGGAATCCTGGTAACCTATCGACTGTCAGTCGACGTAGAGTTGGCTTATGTATCCGATCCCGTTAAGTTAAAAGAATAAAAAAAAAACCCACACTGAAACTAAATCCCAAGGATCAAAATACCACAGCCGCCCCACGGCCTACACACAGGATAACCCTTGCATGAGAGAAGGGCAAACAATCCTAACCCAACAGCCACCACCTGGCCAACACACACAGGATAACAACCTGCCTCAGAGGATGGTAATAATCCAAATATAGATACAAACAGTGACTAATTGACCAGTCACAACATCCAACAGCATCAGTTTCTACAAGACTGGAACACAGCAGTCAAGGACAATCCATGAGAATGCCACACAGTGCACGACTTCCTAAAAGACAAAAAGGGAACACACCCTACATGCCTAACCATAGGAAACAGCAATGTTGAAACCACAACTACAACCGAAGAACAATATAGTCTAAACCAATCACAAACACCTTAATGCCAAATGTATACTCTAACTAACACAAGTTAAACTAGTATAAAAATTTAGCAATGAAGGGGCACTCGCCTGATAAAAGGATAAGCCGTGAATCCAAAATCAACAGGGCAACAATCAGCCACAACACCACCGGCAACAACCACGCTAACACCAATAACCAAACACCTGCAAGAAATCACAACTCCAACACCACAAACCCTAAATTACAGGGATCCACCAAAGCCACAGACGAATCAAACACAAGGAAAGGGATAGGAGAATTACTCACCGGAGAAGTAGCGAGACCAATTCCGTAAAGAATCGCAAACGAGGAGCGAGAGAGTGGAAGATTCCAATTTAGAGAGAGAGTGGAAGATTTCAATTTAGAGAGAGAGTGGGAGAGTGATGAGTGAGAGAGAGATGAGAAATGAAATGGGTAATAAACCCTAAAATGCCCATACAAATCTCAAGGCAAACCTATGGCCAAGATCATGAAGAAAAGACCCAAATTGGTCGCTCAAACACGCCTCTGTTCGAACAGGATATGTTCTTGTTCGAACAGAACAAAGCAAGTAAAAGTCTATTCGAACAGAAAAAGGCTTGTTCGAACAGAACACAACAGGAGGAATTCAACTGAACAGACACCTATTCGAACAGAAGAAAATGTTGTTCGAACAAGGAAGAATCTATTCGAACATAAGATATTTCTATTCGAACAAAACAAAGCAGGTAGGAATGTATTCGAACAGAGTCAAGTTTGTTCGAACAAAACCAACTAGTCATAAACATATTCGAACAGAGAAGGGTTTGTTCGAATAGAAGGAAGTAGGTAAGAGCTTATTCGAATAGAAACAAGTCTGTTCGAATAGAACTGAACAGAAATAACCCAGAACTCCAAAAACAAAAGATTCCTCCAACGGAAAACTGATAGAAACTTAGGAAAAACCACGGATCATCCCCAGATCACACACCACACCACAGCCACAACAACAACAACACCAATCCAATCATGGGCACCCAAACACACTCACCTCCTATGCCAAAACTACCTAAACCACCAAAACCCAGAAAAGAAGAAAAGCACAGAACCTGATAAGAGGAATGAAATGTAGATGCAGAAAGTGATGATGCATGATGTATGGTATGAATATGGATGCGTGATGCATAACGTTAAATAAAATAGAGTAAAAAAAATCCAGGACACTACAAATAATGTATTATCAAAAGACTTTCCTGTTATCATTCATCCAATCACATACATGTGTACACATAATGGTAAACAAGAAAATATCATAAACATACTATAATATGATCTCAATAAGATGTCTAAAGAAAATAATCAAACTAAAAAATCCATAACTATAAAGAAAAATATCATGGAATCCACCCAAGACCCATACTCTGAACATGCTCATTAAATGTCTTTGGCGGTAATTCCTTAGTCAATGAATCTGCAACCATAAGCATTGTACTTATGCGTTCTATAAACACTCATTATTTCTTAACAGACTCCTTGACTGATAAATATTTATCTTCATGTGCTTAGCACCATTAGAATATTTATCATTCTTGGAGAAAAATATTACAGCGGTATTATCACAATAAATTCTCAACAGCTTGGAAATAGAGTCGATAACTCCAAGTCCTGAGATAAAATCCGTAACCATAAACCATGATCTGTGGCCTCATAGCATGTCACAAACTCAACCTCCATAGTAGATGAAGAAATACTATCTTGTTTTGCATTTTTTGATAAAATTGCCCCTCCAGCAAAAAAGAAGACATAGCCAAAAGTAGACTTCCTACTATCAGGGCATCCATCAAAATTTGAGTCTGAGTAACCGATCACTTCTAAATGATCAGATCTCCTAAATGTGAGCATGTAATCTTTTGTTCCGTGCAAGTACCTCATAACTTTCTTTACAGCTTTCCAATGGTTCATCCCTGGATTGATTTGATATCTACCCAGCATACCAACAGTAAAGCTTATGTTCAATCTAGTACAAGTCTGTGTATACACGGCAGACGCGTACAAAATCTTTTCCATCTGTTTACGTTCCCATTCAGTCTTTGGGCATTGCATAAGACTAAATTTATCACCTTTCTGAATTGGTGCATCACTAGCTGAACAATTCTCCATACCGAATCTCTCTAAAACTTTATTGATATATGCTTTCTAAGACAACCCTAACAATCTTCGTGCTCGGTTTCGATAGATTTCGATTCCAATCACGTCAAATGCCTCACCTAAATATTTTATTTCAAAGTTCTTAGAAAGAAATTTCTTAGTCTGGTGAAACAGACCGAGATCATTAGTAACAAGTAAGATATCATCAACATACAAAACCAAAAATATAAACTTACTCCCACTGACCTTGAGGTATATACATCGATTAACAATATTTTCCTTAAAGCCAAAATGAACAATGGTATCATTAAATTTAATATACCATTGGCGGGAAGCTTGTTTAAGACCGTATATTAATTTTTTAAGCTTACAAACTATATTTTCTTTCCCCTTTTTAGAGAAATCTTCAGGTTGATTCATAAAGACTTCTTTTATCTAAACTCTCATTCAGAAAAGCAGTTTTCACATCCATTTGCTGCAACTCTAAATCATAATGAGCCACCAATGCCATAATAATTCTAAGTGAGTCCTTCTTTGATACAGGTGAGAAGGTCTCCCTGTAATCAATGCCTTCTTTCTCAGTGAAACCTTTGGCCACAAGTCGGGCTTTATGTCGTGTGATATTGCCATCACTGTCGCGCTTGGTCTTAAAGACCCATTTACAACCAACTTTCTTGTATCATTTTGGCAATTTAACGAGATCCCAAATTTTATTTTGTTCCATTGATTTTAACTCTTCTTTCATAGCATTAATCCATTTAGTAGAATTATTACTATTCATGGCTTGTGAAAATGAAATCGGATCCTTAATAGTCCCTATGTCAAATTTAGATTCCTGTAAGTATACCACAAAGTCATCTAAAATAGCAGATCTCCTTTCCCATTAGGATTAGCGTGGTATAATTTTCTGTGATACCTATATTATCAGTTCATTGGTAACAATCTCATTATGGAGTGGTTGATTACCCAGTTGTTACTCGGTATCATCGATTTGATCAACAATCATAGGAACAACAACATGATTAGAAGTTATGGGTAATGGGACTTGCGCCCTAACTTCCTCAATAACCACATTTTGTAATTCACCACTCCCATTAATTTTACCATTTTCAAGGAATCTTGCATTACCGGTCTTAACAATTCTCGTACTATGGGTAGGACAGTAAAACTTATACCCTTTGGACTTATTAGGGTAACCAATAAAGTACCCACTGATAGTTTTAAGGTTCAATTTCAATCATGTGGATTGTAAATTTTAGCCTCCGATGCACATTCCCAAACATGAAGATGTCTTAAACTAGGTTTCCTTCCAGTCCAAAGATCGAATGGAGTTTTCAAAACTGTTTTACTATGAACCTTATTTAATAAATACATAGCGGTCTTTAGAGCTTCAATCTACAAAGATATGGGTAAAGTTAAATTACTTATCATACTCATAACCATTTCCATTAAAGTACGATTATGCCTTTCAGCTACACCATTGTGTATTGAGCATGAATACCAAGCTTCTCTAGGAGTTTGACGAATGTGTTATCAATATTTAATTCATATAGGCTATCGCATAAAACACCAGAATCAATAAAAGCAAAATTCTTGAATAAAATGAAAGAACCATTCCCAAAGTGAAAATAATACCCATCAAGGTCTAAAAGATATAAAGAAAACAAATTACAAGAAACTGAAGGAATATAAAAGGTTAGCGATAAATCTAAATGATGTCCAGTGTCTAAGAATAAACGAGAGGTCCCCACGACTTTAACAGAAGATTTGATTCTACTTCCCATGAATATGAAATTTTCATTTGCTTCCGTGTTCTAGGTTGTAAGGAATCCCTACATCGTATTGGAAACATGAACAATAACACCCGAGTCAATCCACCAAGTATTAGAAGGAACTTTAGTAAGATTTGATTCGAAACATACAAAAGCTAAATGATTACCTTTCTTTTCGAGCCAAGCCTTACGTTTCGGATAATCTTTTTGAACATGCCCTGTCTTTTTACAGAAGTAACACCTATTACCTTCATTGTTGCATTCCATCTTAGGAGCCTTAGTAACATTAGAAGGCCCCCTTACCTTGAGTGATCCTCGTTTCTTATCAGGCTTCCTCCAATTCTTTATAGCTTCTTGTGTTATACGATGAACTGAATAATTTCCTTGTTGCTTAAGCTTGCCCCCTCTTGAGCAATCATGTTGGCCAATACATTCACATTCCACATATCATTAATAGTGCTGTAATGAATTTGAAATGGACTAAACTAAGAAGGCAAATAGTTTAAAATAAATTGAACAATAAAGGAATCATTCACTTCCATCCCCAACATTTTAAGTTTAACAGCTAAATTCGTCATTTCTAAGACATGTTCATGCATGCTGTAGGGACTTATCCCTCGAGCTATGGACACTCGATCTCATCTATACCTCGAGCTCCAGAAGACTCGATCTTATCCAGTACCAGACTTACGCATAAACAAACACGTTAACAATTACACATCGACCACGAACTCAAGCAGAACATAGATCGTCCACAATAGATGTAAACAGAACAAGTCAACATACACCTGTCTCCCACGAGCTAGCAGTTACACACTCAACTGCCCATGACTCCCACTTTCAAGAGAACGTGTTCAAGCACGATGTCAAGCTGAGAGCAGGGTCTATAAAAGGGTAGAGCTCCTAAGGAAACATGGAGGTCGACAGACAAATCTATACATACAATTATCTGATCTCTAGCTATATTTTCTTAGATTAACTCTTGTAATTAGATTCTCTCAATCTCTCAAACAATAATACTACTTTCACAAAATCCTCCACTCGAGGTCGTGGTTTTAACCTATTCACAGGTTTTCCACGCTAAATCCCCTGTGTCAAGTGTTATCTCTTAATTAATTCTTGTCATAGTAGTTCTTGGTGTAAGGATCGATTTTAAGCTAGTTCGAGCTTTACGAAATCTGGTCCCTATATTTGGCGCCGTCTGTAGGAACGCATAATTTTTCCACGTACTTAAGGGCCACGATTGATACTCATCAGTCAAGCAGTATTCAATTATGGTTCAAACACGTCAATCTTTGGGAGCTCAGCCTGAAAGTTTGTGGGATCCTGATCGGGTTGCCGAGCTTCAGGCGAGCTTAACTGCCGAAGCCGAGAAACGGAGTCTGCTAGAGCGCCCGCTATTGGAAGATCGAGAACTCAGCGAGAAGGAGTCAGAACGAGAGCGTCAAGCTCGAGTTCTGGAGACAAAGAAATAAGAAGCTTAGATGTTAGCTTTTTAAACAACTCTGAAAGCATTACAAAGCAGCCAACCACCACCAGCTCTGAGAGAGCGCGAAATAGTACCAACAATCTCTAGGGTTTCTGTTCACGAGAGGTTAAGGCCACATGAGGCACATAGTACAGAGATTTCCAGGATTCATTGTGAGGATCCACAAGCACCGATAGTCTCAATTCATTTGGAACAGGAAGCACAGACAGATATCAGCAGAGATCGCAGGCCTTCCAAGCAGCCTGAGGAAGTATTGGGACCTCTTTACCAAACCCCGCTTCCTGAATATGTAAGCAAGGAAACAGGTGACCACGTTCCCAGACTCATACGTTAAGCTATTCTGGCAGTTCCGACAGTTCTAGCAGTTCCAGCAGCTCCTATCCCTCAGTATTATATTTCTCAGGAACTCATGGACCAGCGTATCATGGAAATCATCGAAGCAACGGCTTTAGACGCGAAGGATGACTCGCACAAATTACAAGGTAGTCCAATTGCCAAAGAATTGTTTGATATGAATGTCCTAAGAGGTTTTTATACACCCAAGATTATTAAATACAAAGGAACTGATCCTGGCCAACACGTTCAACGATTCCACGACTCATTGGGTTTGTATTCTAATCTGAATCACATCCTTTGCCGGCTCTTCGCTACCAGTCTCCAGGACGAACCTCTCCGTTGGTTCCACTCTTTACCGGAAGGTTCGATTCATGCCTTCGAGCAGTTACAAAAAATCTTCATCAAAGCTTATGCCCACAACAAAGACAAAGAAGTGAACTTATATTCTCTTATAAGTCTCAAACAAGCACAAGGGGAGAAGCTCGAGGAGTTCTCCAAAAAGTTTCTCGAACTGGCTTGGAAGGTCGACAATCTAGATCAGAAGACAGCCGTGTTCGCATTCACAAATACTTTGTAGTTCAATTGCAAAGCTAAAGAGTATATCTTCCTGAAAAAGCCCAAGACTCTCGAAGATATGATCGAGAAAGTCAACAATTACATCGATCTGGAGCGGATGATGCCCAAACCGAATAAACCTGTACAGGCAGTCCACAACACCAAGGTTCCTTCTACAGATTCCAACAACAACCGCAGCTCGAGCGATCAAGGCGATCCTAAACGAGCAAATACAGAACCAGAAAGAGACAACAATCAGAGGTTGCAGAAACCATCCAGAATAGTCATACCAAAGTTGAATGCCAAGCTCTCCATGATCTATCCTATTCTCCAGAATGATAAATGTTTCCGTCCAACTCGACATCTTGATCCAATAGCAGGCCGGCCTTATTGCGAATATCGCAAGATTAAGCACCACATCACCGACAATTGTTATGCTTTGAAAAAGCTTCTGGATATCATTTTTAAGGAAGGGAGGATGCTCGAATACATCATTGATCTTCCCAGCTATAAAGATGGGAGTTATCTGAAACAAGATGGCGTGACTCAAGCAACAGAACAAACATAGGAGAAGCATCTATATCATCTCTCCTGCAGCAATATGATCGAGATGAATCAGGTTTCAAATTCCAACAGAATCAAGCGGAGGAAGTTGGGCTAGTGTTGTGACCTTGCCGTCCAAGACAAGGAAGCCAAGCTCCTCCCAGAGTCAAGCAGTCGTTGAAAGGGAATCTCCTTTGAAGACTGCGACACAGGGCATGTGAAGTATCCTCATTATGATGCACTAGTAATAATGCTCAAAATGAGGAACTTCGTAATGCACACCATGATGGTGGATACAGGAAGTGGGGCTGAGATCCTTTTCCAGAGCACGATTGACCTGATGGGACTCTCAGATCAAGTCGTTCAAAGTGAGACAGACATTAGTGGATTTAATGGGTCTAAAGAAGTTCGAGTTGGGAAGATTACTCTCCCGATCGCAGCAGGGACTCCCACTATCGGCGTTATTTTTTACATCATCAATGCCAAATCAAGGTATTTGAGGATACTAGGACGTTGTTGGCTGTACAATATGGAGGCCATCCCGTCCACGTTTCACCAAACACTCTATTTCAAACATAACAACGGTATTTAGGAAATTAAAGGAAGTCAGAAACTCTCTCGAGCTTGCGAGAATACAGTCTCACCAGTTCTCGACCATTCAGAACAGATTGCTACATAGCAATCACAGAAGACTGATCACCTCGATGGTCAGTTTTCTCCAGCCGAGCCCGTGGAATACGTCCAGATCGATGGAGTTAACCGAGGTACTTATATTCGTACGAAATTAATTCAAGCAGAGAAAGAAGCTCTTATTTCTTACCTTCAATCCAACAAAGACGTTTCGCATGGAACTTCCAAGAAATGTCAGGCGTAGACCCTCAAAATCTTGCCACATTTTAAATATCCACGAAGGCGCCACAACAGTTAAGCAGAAAAATGTAGGTTATCTCCAAGAGTTCGAGACGAGGTGAACAAGGAGATCGACAAACTTATTGAGGTCAGTTTCATTCGAGAAGCCAAGTACCCAGACTGGATTTCTAATATCGTTGTTGTTCCAAAGAAGTATGGGAAGGTTCGGGTCTGCGTGGATTTTACAGATCTAAACAAACACACGCCAAAGGATAGCTTCCCTCTTCTGATCATTCATCAGATCCTTAACTCTACAGCAGGTCACAAACTCTTGTCCATGATGGACGCCGCTTCGGGGTACAATCAGATTCCACTCTTGGAAGCAGATCAAGAAAAGACTACGTTTATTACATAAAGAGGTCTATACTGTTACAAGGTCATGCCATTCGGCCTAAAGAATACTAGAGCCACTTACCAAAGGCTGGTCACAAGTATGTTCAAAGAACACTTGGGAGAAATAGTCGAAGTCTATATTGATGACATGTTTTGCAAGAGCCTAAAGAAAGAGGATCACACCTCTCATCTCTCTACAGTATTCAGTATATTACGATACTGCAGAATGAAGTTTAATCCCAAAAAATGCCAGCTCGGTATTCACTCGGGTAAGTTCTTGGGTCATCTTATCAGCAAGAAAGGGATAAAAGCAGATCCAGATCAAATTCGAGCTCTTCTGGACATGCCTTCACCATAAACAAAGAAGGATGTACAAAAGCTCGCAGGAAAGATTACAGCAATCAACAAATTCGTATCCAAGTCATCGGACTGATGCAGATGGTTATTTAAGCTACTCAGAGGTTCTACTCAACGAGGCAAAAGTTCAAAGAACGAAGATATTAACTGGACACCAGAATGCGATGCAGCTTTTCAGGAACTCAAAACTTACCTAGGGAGGGCTCCAATCATGAGCACTCTGATAGGCAATGAGGAACTGATTATCTACCTCACAGTTACAGATACATCTCTCAGCTCGGTTCTCATTCATCTCGAAGGAAAAATTGAGAAATCGATCTTCTTCATCAGCAAGACACTTACTCCAGCGGAAACGAGGTACTCTAAAATTGAAAGATTACTTTTAACTCTCGTCTACACCGCACAAAAACTCAAACACTATTTTCAAGCACATCCTGTCAAAGTCATGATGAACTACCCACTTCGGGAAGTATTGTCTAAGAAAGAGAAATCCAAAAGAGTACAGCAGTGGCTCGTCAGTTTGGGGAAGCACAAAATTAAATTCGAGCAATAAATTTCCGAAAAGGGTAAAGCAGTCACTGATTCTCTAGCAGACTTTCCAGTTTTAGATCCTGACTGGGAAGAACATGATCCAGTTCTAGCCGAAGGTTCAGCAGATGAGTTTCCACCCTCCAAATCTTTTGATGATCGAGCATCATGGATATCTCAAAAAGGGTGGAGGCTCCTCACAAATAGTTCAGTAGGACCCGCAGGGTCAAGAATTGGGATCGTTCTCATTACACCTTCCAACGACAGAATCGAGAAATCCATTCGTCTTGACTTTAAAGCCTCGAACAATGTTACAGAGTACGAGGCACTCATTCATGGTCTAGACATGGCTCTCAAACTTGGAATCACTGAAATCTTGGCCTACACAGGCTCTCTTCTAATCGTTCATCACTACTCAGAACATTACAAGAAGAATGACATCATGGTCGATTATGCAGCTCTGGTTACAGAAAAGCTAAACAAATTTCACAAAGCTACGCTCGAGTACCTCCCTCGAGGAGAGAATCGCCATGCTGACTCCTTGGCTTACTTAGCCAGAGTATTGGGTACAGAATCAAGACACCTTCAAATCAAAGTTATTTCTAGCCCCAGTATTAATCGTACTACAGTATATACGATTAACGCTGGGGGCGATGAGATGGCAGAAGATGATTGGAGGAAACCATTCATTACTTATCTCAGTCTGGATAACTCATGCAACGGGCCACTACCAAATGATCTACAGCAGCGCAGACACATTATCGAAAATTCAAAGCGCTACACAGTCCAGCCAAACGACAATCTCTACAAATGCTCAGTCACTGGTCCATACCTCAAGTGCCTCTCTAAGGAACTTGCCGACAAGATGCTTTAAGATTTACATGAAGGAATCTGCAGATCCCATACCGCAGGACGAGCTCTTGCTAACAAAGCTATTACCCAAGGAGTGTTCTGGCCAGGGATGCGGAAGCAAGCTGAAGAATACTCAAGGAAATGTGATACATGTCAGCGTCATGGAAATCAAATTCGGGCCCCTACCCTCGAACTCCATGCAGTAAGGTATACTGGCCGTTCAAACGATGACCACTTGATCTAGTTGGTGAATTCCCAAATACTCCGAATAATAGGAAATTTCTCCTTGTTGCCACGGATTACTTTACTAAATGGGTCGAAGCAATTCCTCTATGCAGAACTCGAGAAGAAGAGGTCATTTCTTTCATTTGGCAGCATATCATCACATGATTTGGTTGTCCACATTTGATCCGTATCGATAATAGTCCTCAGTTTATTGGAGCCAAGGTCGTAGCATTTCCCAACAAATACATCATAATCCATTCTCCATCAAACCCGTACTACCCCCAGGGAAACGGACAGGTAGAGATCACAAACAAGATCATCGTGGATGGTCTCAAAAAGTGCCTTATGTTACAGAAGAAGGGTAACTGGATACATGAATTACCTTACGTCTTATAGGCTTATCGAACTACGTCGCGGAAGTCAACATAGTGCTCTCCTTTTCTACTTACCTATGGAACTGAAGCAGTAATCCCAACGAAGTATCACCATCTTGTGAGAGACCACGAGCTCACATACGAAGAAAATGAGTTCGAATTGGCTTGCAACCTCAATTGGATCGATGAGACACGAGATTGAGCTATCGCAAATCTTGGTCGATATCATCAAACACTGGCAAATTACGAGTGAGGCACCATAAAGAGCCTCAGCCTGCAGGATGAGGCCTAAAGTACGAGTGAGGCGCTGCTCGCTGCCAATAATCCCAACTCTCCAATATGGTATTAATGCATAGATAATACTAGTCGAGCCCCTGAGGAAACACAGATCTGAGGCAGAGGCCATAAAGAACCTCTTAGAATGCGGTGACCGCCTAAAGTACGAGCAAAGATAATACTAGCTCGCTACCGCTAAGCCTCCCTAAAGTCCAAGGGTTTAAGCACAGATAATACTTACTTCTACACCCACAGACTTCTTTTAATTCAATGGGTTAAACCAGAGAATAACATCTACTGTAGGTGTGGAAATATTAGTTTCCCATATCAACATTTCAAATTACAATACTCCTCTAAAGGCCTACATCGAGCACTGAAGCATCAACATCTGCTAATTACAAAAGGTACTCGTTATCAGAATTCAAGTATATTTCTTTTTAATTATGCTGGATTTTCTTGATGGGAGAGCAGTCGACCTTCCTCCCACAGTAGGAGTAGGTGAGACTGCACTCGAGTTTTCCCCTATTTCAGTCCTGGATGCCATATATTCTGGAGCTCGTTCAGCAACAAGTTCTCTCCCTCGAGCTATCTATTCAGCCGTCGTGGTCCCAATACCACGATCCATAACCCCAATTGGATCTATGCTCGAGATATCGAGTTTATTTACACAAGTCCTCCCAGAGAAGCAATCTTGCATCAAATCCCTCTCAACCTGCAGGAATTTTATTTCCTCGACAAAAAATACTACCAATGCGCTTAATTTTCGTTGATACAAAGATTCACCATCACATTTTTCTTGTTCATGAACTACTAGTTCCTTAAAAGATTGGTGAGTAACAACAACGCTCTTGTTATCCCTCAAACGAGGAGCTTTCGATTCAGCCAGTTCAGCAATTAATTGATCAATACGTTCACTCATCTGCCTTGTAAAATCTATCGACTTCTGCCAAGAATTTGTGAGAACAATACGCATATTCTCTACTAAATCTTCTTTTCGACAAAGAAATTCCTTCATCTCTCGACTCTCCTCACCAGAAGAAATTTCACCATCCCTTTTATCCAATTCAAATTTGAGATCCTTCTCATACTTCAATTCACGTACACGTAATTCCAGCTCCAATTTAGAAATTCGAGCACAAAGTTGATAAATTCTTTCATTCATCTCCTTATCACGTTGCACAGACCTCCTCACATTTCTACGAGCGTAGGCCAAATCATCCTCTAAACTTTTGTTCTTGGCTTGAACCTTTGCTAAATAAGCCCAACTCTGAGCCTCTCTCCCTTTTAAATGATGTAAATCAGCCTTCAGACGATCTAACCTGACGATCAAACAATCGCGTATTTGTGCACAGAGTTACGCAATTCTAAATCTTTACCCGCAATACTACTGTTCAATTTTTCAAAATCGGCCTCGGACACAGCCAAGTCAGTTCGCGTAGTATCCAGGTCGATCTCTTTCTTTAACAATTGCTCGTTTAGAGTACGAATGCTACACTTCATATCAGATATCTCGTCATTCAATACTCTGATACGGTATTCGGCTAACTCAGCTCATGCCGAGAACCTGACGTAGCCTTTTCCTTCAACTCAGCAAGATCGTTGGTAAGTTGGTTCAAGGCTAAATCCCTGCTCAAAATTGTTGCAGTCATATCCTCGACTTGGCTCTTAGCTTCTTCGAGCTTCAGAGAAAGCTTCACATTATCATCCAACTGATCTTCATACTAGGAGATCAAAGCCTCATATTCTTCTGCATACTCAGTATTATACAAAAGAGTCTGTTCTTCTCTCTCTAGCAACGTCTAACTCCTTCTGCATAACAGTTAGCAGGGACTCACAACATCAACACCTAATTGGGAAACAGATCGACAAAAGCATACTGACAAACTTACAGTACAGACACCTGCAAGCTCGAAACAGCCAATGCCTCCTTGGCCTACCGACCAAGAAACAAGTTTTGGTCGCAAGACAGAGTGTACATACACAAACATCCTGAACTAGAATAAACTTACAAGGTACATATCCCTTCTTCTATTAAATTCCTATTCATTTAGTTATTAATTTATCTGAATTATCTAACCTGTAATTCAACAGAAGATTTTTTTTCCACTTCAAGCAGGCCCTCTAAGTCCACAACTCTGAGGCGCGAGCTTTCTATCTCCTACAATACGGAGATTCATAAGAAAAGCGTTGTTGGCATCAAACAACAGTAAAAAATTACAAAGCTCGAGTTCATGTTTCACAACCAATGTTACATTACACGATTATCCTACTTGATCAATAGTTTCCTGATTATCGGCAGCGGTCTTTTCAACAACATTCAGACCATCCTCAATTTCCTCAACCTCCTCTTCATCCATAATTTCCTTCGCTAAATGCCAAAATCTCTGCCTTTGTGTACCTCAGCTGGTAGAGCTTCCCTGCAAGGTTGTTCTGAGAAGTAGCAGACGCGGTAACCAATCACTCCGCTTCAGCTACACTTTCGGCCCAAACTTCCTTATGCTTTAGGGCAGCAGCTTCTCTTTCTTTCTCCAGCTCCAACTGAAAAGCTTCCCTCTCCCGAGTTAGGTTCTCTTCAAACTAGTTTTTCTCTCCCTCGAGATGGAAGATCCTTTTTTCCAGCTCAATCGACCTAGCCTGGAGACCAAGCTGAACCCCCCTCAGAGCACGAGCAAACTGCAAAAAGAAATAAGTCAGCTCGAGCAACAAAGCAGCTCGACAAAACCAGCTATTTACTAACCTTTTTAAACTCATCATCCACAATGGTAACCATCATTTCTCGAGCTTTAGCTCGACATTGTTCCTCCAGGAGACCGGCTTCAACCTCAAAACGCGGCCTCAAGTCCGCCCTGTCACCGATCTTATTACTTTCCTGTAACACCACCTATAACTTTGTAGGAGAAGTTACCTTCCTCCTCTTACTATTATCGTCCATACTGTCCGAATTAACAGAATGAGAAGCAGCCCCCCTTTTTACGGCCTTTCTCTTCGCAAGGTTCCGTACAACAGTGTTGGATATAGTGGCCATGTCCACTGGCCCATCTGGCATTTTATTGAGCCGCGCAAGCTTCAAAGGAGTATTAAGTTCAGGAGTTAACAATTTCTCTTCCATAGAGCCTGGAGTTTTCCCAGCCATTCTCCTCTTCGCTTGAGATCTCCTGACCTTGTCGTCCTTACTAGTTACCCTTTTGAACCTACTTATCTCTAACTCTTTGAGAACAGCTTCGAGCTCAGTGCCTTCCCTGGCAACGACGTCTATAAAGGATTCCTTCCTCGAAACTTTGCAGCTAATTCTTGCATAAAAGGTAGGCAACGTAAGATACAAATCAACTATAGAAATATAGTTCAACATACAAATGATAGTTAGATTTTTAATGGTATACTTACCCTTTGTTATAGTTCTATTATTAAGTTCCAGGGGTTTCTCATCAGACCACTAAAGACATTTACCAGACACCCATAAAAGGTTGTCGTTCCACACTCGCCCTGCTGAAGACAGGTCGAAGAAGCATGGTCTTGAAGAACTAGAAGAAAAATATGCACCATCAGTTGCTGTGACATATTTCACAACATAATACTCCAAAAAATCCTTGGCAGTAATCCTCCTCTCACTACCACAAGCAGCCCATCTCTCATTAAGGGTTTCGCATACAAGGATAACTTCCCAAAATTATAATTCAGCGGCGCTGGGCAAGCCCCAATCATATTCAGAACACTCTTAACCAAATTGCTCAAAGGCAGCGTCAACCCATAGTCGAACTGGGCTAAATAACAACAAAAACCATCAGTTCGACTATCCTTCACCACGCCTTGAACGTACTCCAAGAACACTCATCCCCCAAATGTCTGCACTTCTTTTCTTTAGCCAAATCAGGCAGCAAATATAAGCAATCCCCTCTTAGACTGACACTGCAAGTCCTAAAGAAATTACCCCTATATCCGAAGGCATGCCCCCAGATCCCATCTATACTACTTTTGGCCTTACAAAACTCCCTAAACCGACTAGAACCTGTTGGGTACTCAACTCGAGAACCCTTCAGACGAGGCCATTCTACCAATTCCACTATATTATCCTCCTCATCCCCTACTCTAATGACGGGAGATAAATACCCTACAAGGTCTACTTCATCAGCCATTGCACAACCGGAAGTCGAAACCATACTTATCTAGAGTAAAGGGTCTACTTTACAAGATGCTGGTCCAACAAAACCTACAGATAGGTCAAATTATATGTATATCAATTTTTATCTTGCACTACTAGATCACTTTTACAATCACAAACTGTCACAAAATGATTTTTATCGCCCCACAGTCATTATTCCCATTCCCATTGTTATTTTTATTTTATTTTTTGTGTTTGGGTAGGGATTACATCCTTATCCCGACACAATAAAGATTTTTATACAAAAACTCTTATAAACCCAAAGACAGACTTACCTTCAACACCCGAGTGAGAGTCTACAGCGTTGGTCCGCACCTGTTTGCTCAATTCTTGCAACTTCTTCAAAACCTCCTCGATCTCAGCCTCCTCTCATGGTTTACAATAGAGACTCCTAGTCACTGCTTTCCTCTTATCCTTTCCTCCTTCGGCGGTAATGGAATCGTCAGTTGAGATCTCTCTATCTCTCTAACCCTTCTCTTAAGTTTCTGGTTTTTAATATTCGGAGAGGGAAGAGAGGGTCTACTTATGCACCTTTCCCCGAACCGCTGGCGGTTTTAAGTTTTCTAATAAGCAGTCCTCCATTCTTGAACCGAGCCGTCTGTCCATCTGAACCTGTCAGACGTGTCGTACCGCTTCGGTGAAACCACCTTCCCATCATTACACCAAATATTATACTTTAGCGTATTTCTTAGCCTCTTGGTCTCACTCTTTTCACAATGCCCCAAACTCATGATTATGAATTATCTACTTTAAAATTTCACGTACATTTGTTTGCCCTACTTATACACCTTGACTTTAACGTCAATATTAGTTAGCAACACAAATTCAAAATTTCATTTTCAACAGCAATCCTAGTCATAGCCTATTTTCGTGAACAAAGTTTTCTTCAAGTAAATTCGGGCAGTTACATTTTAAAAATTTAAAAATACAACAGTCAATCACTCTAATCCCCAAAGATACTTGCATTTGAAGTAACCGGTTTGCCCAACAATACCACAAGCTTTCAGTAGCCCTGAGGTGATATCCCTATCCTCATTGATGATCTCCTCCCTGACCATCATAAGGACAAACTTTTTACGATCTTCAACAGACCGCCAACAGGTACGCATAGACTCAGACCAGTACACGCGGTTCATTTCCTCGCCCCTTTCTACATCAGTCATACCCTCGTAGTTTGCTCGGGTCTCGAGCAGAACCGCATCATAACCTTGCTGCCCGAAAACAGCTTCCCTTATTTCATCAATCTTGAATGCTAAACGCAAGTCGTTCAACGTACGCGCTTCAACAGCCCTCTGAGAGCGAGTCTTCACCATTTTTTATGAATAACCTTCTTAAAGGACAAGTCACACTTTTATACTGTTCAGTTAACAGGACTAATTTTTTGATTGACTATACGCAACGTATTTCAGTTTCTATAACCCACTCTTCCCGGGTTCGAACTACTTAGTATTATCTTTTCGTGCTTGATCGAGCTCTCTAAAGTTTATATTTTGAGCTTTATGTTTACATCTGTTAAGCTTGATTCATTTCTGAGGTAGGATAAGGTATGTTATCCCACCAACTATTTACTCCCATATTATGTACAGCTCGATGACATGTCGACTATTTCTTCTTTTTGCTAGTAAGAAACAAATAAAATATTCTTTTATTACGCTCGATTTTTATCTAACAAGTTGGTTACAGGACTACCCCTACAGCGTTGCTTTACAATTACAGAATCAAGCTTTTTGAAGCTCGATATTTCAAATACTTTCTCAAACATGAGGACAGGTCTCTAGTTTTTTTCTCGTTGCCAAGATAATGCTGATCTTCCAGAGAAACATCAGCCACAGCTCGAAAAATTGTAATATTTCAAACACCTATGTCCCCTTCATTTCCTTGCAAGAAGAATTAAAAGAAAAGACGATGGTACCGAAAGAAGCGATCCATCTTCCACCTCCACCACCGCCGTCTCTTCCTCCTTATCCCTACTAACCCAGAGTTCGTGGAGATTGAAGAGGACTCCTACCTTAGAAATCAGAATGTCATTAGAGACCAGGGATTTTGCATCGTATACACCCCGGCCGCTAAATCAGACGCTTCATAATACACGGAAATATTTCAAACAGCACTCCTTCAACAAAATAGCAGAGGGAGTCTCCCTACTCTAATAGCCAAAAAACCATATCTGGAATCCCTTTACGATGAAGGAAAGCCGGGTATGATACACTTGATTCCTCATCTAACCATGATGTTGCAAAGGTACGCTTCCAAAAAACTCATATTTTTTTTCTCACCCATACAAAATAGACATCTTTATTTTTCTCTGCAGCGATGATGTGTTGCAAGTTATTCGGCGATCAAATCTGACCACTATTTATAGCGATACCGTATTTAATGCAAGTTGTTTCCCCAACAGCCATCCGCTCGGGAAAACCAACAGTCTGCCCATAACACTCACGCGTCATAATGATAACACACTCTTCAATACAGATGTTCTATTTTTCAAGTGTCGCTTACGTCATCACACAGTCCGAGTTTTAGGGTTTTTCTCAACTAAAGCCACACGTGACTTCAGTTGTGAGGGGGTGATTGTAGGGACTTATCCCTCGAGCTATAGACACTCGATCTCATCTATACCTCGAGCTTCAAAAGACTCAATCTTATCCAGTACCAGACTTACGCATAAACAAACACGTTAACAGTTACACATCGACCACGAACTTAAGCAGAATATGGATCGTCCACAATAGATGTAAATAGAACAAGTCAACATACACCTGTCTTCTACGAGCTAGCAGTTACACACTCAACTGCCCATGACTCCCACTTTCAAGAGAACGTATTCAAGTACGATGTCAAGCTGAGAGTAGGGTCTATAAAAGGGCAGAGCTCCTAAGGAAATAGGGAGGTTGACAGACAAATCTATACATACAATTATCTGATCTCTAGTTATATTTTCTTAGATTAACTCTTGTAATCATATTCTCTCAATCTTTCAAGCAATAATACTACTTTCACAAAATCCTCCACTCGAGGCTGTGGTTTTTACCTATTCGCAAGTTTTTCACGCTAAATCCCCTATGTCAAGTGTTATCTCTTATTTAATTCTTGTCATAGTAGTTCTTGGTGTAAGGATTGATTTCAAGCTAGTTCGAGCTTTACGAAATTTGGTCCCTACACATGCCTCATACACCATCATATTTCATTGTAGAAAGTTTAGCCATTAAAGTCCCAACTAATGACTTATTAGCAGCTTTAAAATGTTCTGCCACAGATGTTAAAAATTCTTTGCGTTTTCAAACTTAGGAAGTAAAGACTTGATATTAGTCGTTGTTATGGTATGAACTCGAATCTTGTTCGAGGAAGTTTATCAGAGCTCGTGGGACATTATGTTTATTCGAATAGACTATTTATCTGTTCGAACAGAAGAGGCAGAGACAAGTTTATTTGAATAGACATTATGTTTATTTGAATAGAAGTTATGTCTATTCGAACAGACTATTTATCAGTTCGAACAGAATACTCAGAACCCATTTTGTTCGAATAGACTGAGAGTCTGTTCGAATAGACTTCGTAAAGTCAGTTTTAGAAGCTTGTTCTAGAGGCATTGGTGTGTCTCGTGATCCTTACTTTGAGTCCATCTTTGTGTAATGACTTCCCATGTTTATAAAAGAATCTTAGGTTATTTTGTTAGCCTATCATGGTGAGTTTAATTCTAGAGAAACCTAGGGTTTGAAGAGACTCCATTAAAGCTAGAGAAAGCTTGAGAGATCGTTGTAATCTGTTTGATTATCATAGTAGATTGTTCGGGGAGTAGTTTTTTATCTATAAGGGTTTTCCACTTCCCTCCTCTAGGAATTCTTGTGTCCTTGTTGTTCTTGCTTGATTGTTTCTTCTATTAGGGCTTATTCATCGTATTATTCTTGTCAAAGAAGAGAGAGTAGCTACCTTAATTCTCAACAGTCGTTATGGTCATCCACATAAACATAAGGCTTAACCTGTTTGACATTTCCTAAAATTTATGGAAAGTCTTCTCATCCTCACTGCTCTCAGTAGAAAGATCAGCGGGTTTTTCAACTAAGAGTGCTAAATCAAGATCCGAAACACTTAAGTGAAACTGAATTTGTTCACTCTAGTCTGAAACATTAGTTCCATTAAGAATTGGAACAGACAAAGCATGCGAATGTAACGAAATAAGGTTCAGTATTGCAAAATAATTAAAAGCTCACAAAATATTAATGTTATAAGTTAGAAATAAATTAAACATGAGTTAGAATATAAGAAATTAAAACCAAATTGTATTTTGATGATGAACTAATAATATCATCACAAATAAACCTTTGGGTCTAAATTAAATATATAAAATATCTACTCAAATAGTTATAACATTAATATAATAAGACTAAATAAAAGTGTACGCCAAATTATGTAAGGTCCTTCACCTTTGGGTTATTAGTTCCAAACATAAACTAGAATACATATCAATTACCCTATTTCAATTTATTAGTCTCGCAAAAGTCAATCCGCCTTTGGGCGAATTCATAATATTTTGTGATAAAATAAATCGTTACGTACTCGGTTTGATATCCATGCTTTATAATAGTTGGGTCACTTTGGCGACTTCCAACCGGCTTAAGCAATAGATCACAAATCGATATTATGACATTGTAAAATATAAATGTAAATTAAATCATTATAATTATATTAATTGCCTAATGATCATGCAAAACATAGTAAGTAAAGGCACCCCAAAGATCATGTAAAAGATAAGATTTAACAGTCTCCACAGATGGTGGACCCGTGGTAAACCCATCAAACTTTATATCATTAAACATATAAAATAGTTTGTGCTCTAAATACTATACTAAAGAGATCTGCTTAACCATAAAAGAAAACCCTAAAAAATTAAATAATTAATAAACAAATATATATAGTAAAAACATCAAGCAATGTTTTTAGTATAACATTAAGCCTATTCCCGAATCAAAAATAAATAAATTAAGATAATGACATATCATAAGTGGAGAACAACATATCACCCAACTGATCTCACTTTTATGTAATAATAAGATAACGACAAAACTTAAAATTACCGAATCTCATGGTGTACAACATATTTCGATGATCACAACAAAAAATTAATAAAATAAAAAATAAATCACTAGTTAGTATGGAATTCAAACTTTCACATAATGTCGAGTATATATGATACCCAACGAAACATAACATAAACAAATTATAATCGGAAAATCGTAAGAGTCCAATCATAGCTTTGACACCACATATAAAACATGACAAAATCTATATATATTAATAGATCTATATGGACTTAGAACTTAATACGATAATCACAATAAACAATAATGCGGAAACATAATCACATACCTTGATTCATTATAATGACCCTTTTTTTTAGTATCATTTATCTACTCATCACATGTCATCACTCTGCATGTTCTTATATTGTCACTCTGCATATTCCTATGCATTACCACTCTCATGTTCCTATACTTTAAGCATTCCACATATTTATTCTAAATCCAATATGCATAACTATTATATTTTCCTTTATGTATATCCTTTTGTATATGAATTTTTGACAGGTTGGGTATTAGATTCCTTTTCAGTAATTTCTATATGTTAGGGCGGATTAGGTTGTGTTGGCACCTTGGGAACCCCTGTGTGGGTTGGTGTTGGTGTTGTGTTGTGGTGTTGTGATGTGGATATGACTCCTGGGAAGCATTGTATGCCTTTGAGTTTCTGTGTTTGTCCATTTGATGGATTCCTTTTACTAACTGTTAATTTTTGGACTGCTTATTTATGTCCGGACATATTTATGTTATGATTTTTCCCACTGTTTTTGTTCGAACATTTGTGCATTTAGACGACCAAGTTGGATTTTTTTAGTGATTCTAAGACGTCGGTGATGCCTCAAGATGCGTATTATGTTTTCCTTATAAATACCCAAACCTCTCCTCATTTTCAAATCATTTCTCTCTCAAAAATCAACTCTAACTTTCTCTCTAAAAAACCGACTCAAACCCTCTCTCTAAATTTCTTCCCTCTCGGATGATTTAGGTCGTAATTGCTTTCGCCTAGTTGTTGATTTTCGTCCGAGAATGTTTAACAAGCTTTGTTGAGCCACGACGTGGAAGGAATCGTTTCCCCGCTCGTCAATTTGTCGTCATCCCTTTGCCGAACTCGGCCACTCCCTCCTCTGTTATTGGGTTCAGCGGTGTATTGGCTGATTTGGGCGGTGTTGTGGAGGGCGGGTGGTCCTGTAGCTTAATTGCGGAACTCATTTGTGTTTGGATACGAGTTGCATAGTTCGCCAAGTTTGCTTTTATCAGGCGAGTATCCCTTCAAGTCTAAATTCGTTACTAGTATTACCTATGCTAATGTAAAAATGACACTTAGGATGTAGTATAGATTCGTTCTCCTTGTTAAACTAGTTATTACCTATGTTAGATATGTTAGCGTAGTAAATTAGTTATGTACGTTTGGACTTCAAGAATGGGTTAGAAGTTGTTATGCTAGTTCTTGTGGCTTTGTCCTTGAATCCTGATAGCGTAACTACTCTTGACTCGTCCTAGGAGTTGATTATCAGTAGAATTTAGTATCTAAATGCTTGTAGAGCTGTTGCTTCTATATACTCTTGTTTGTAGTCTTGCATGTTGTGTATTCTTGTGGCTTGGTCCTTGAATACCGTTTGTCTCTTTAAGACTAGTATTATCATTGATATTGTGACCGTTGAGTCATTATGCATCTGTGTGTTAATGTTGTGACTGTTAAGTCACTATACATCCGGATATCGATGCTGTAATAGCTGAGGGTCCGAGATTGATGTCACGACTGGTTATTAGTCGTTGTTTGTCTGATGTTTTGATGTTGTGACTAGAAATTAGTAATTGTTCATTCGTTGTTTGATGTAGTGGCGGGTTAGTCACTGTCCATCTGTTTATTGACGTGTGACCAGTAAGTCACTGGCCATCGGGTTAGATGTTGCGACTGAGTCACTGTTCGTCAGTGTTAGGATTGTTTACCACTTTCTCTTAGTTGGTGGTTATCCTACGTATGTATGCCAGGCTAGTGGCTGCAGTGTTTTGATCTCTGATGGATCTGTTTTGGGTCTGTAGATTATATAATCTTTTCCTCTTATCGTGATGAGATCGGATACATAAACTACTCTAAATCGGCTGACCCCCGATAGGTTAGGAGGATTCCTAGCTCGGGTCGAAATAGCATGATGAGTCTGGTTGAGACACTATCATACCTGAACACCCATCCTAGAGTATGGGATGGTATGAAATAGTTCCCCTCTGGTGCCAGACAATCCTGAGATGTTAAAATACCTTAGAATTCAAATAGTATGAGGACGAGAACTCCTCTGGGGTTGAAACATCTTGTTCACTCTGATCAAGTGGTAATATCCTAGCCTGGTCGAGCTTGAAACAAATCAAACCCTTTGTATCCAATGATGATCTTTCATATGTCTGAGTTCTTGCACTAGCAGTTGATCAATCAACTATTATAAGATTGAGTCCATCAATTTAGCTTCATGCATCATTCCAGTATCAAACTTCTGCATCATCATATCACTTCCTCTCACATTATATAAATTTGTGCTTAGTAAGACTGTCTTTACTTCATTCCCTTGCTAATTAAAACTGTTATATTATGTCACTATGCTTCACCACATTATAGTTACTTATTCTTGTCAGCATTAGTTGTATTAGTATAGTTGTTAGTCTTGTTGGGTTATAGTGAGTCGTGGTTGCTCACTCTCGTTGTTTACATTTCAGAGGTGGAGTCGCTGCTGAGTAGTTGTTGTGATCTTTAGTAGAGTTCAGAGTTTAGATCTTCTGTTACCGTAGGTCTCTTGTCGTATTGTAGATTAGTTATGTTTTGGTTTGGTTGTTGTATAGTTTTGAGACATTGTTCATATTTTAGTTTTGATATGTATATATCTATCTATCTCTTGCTTTCGCTATTTATATTCTTGTGCTCTGATGAATTGCTATATGTGAATGACGAGCTAGAATTTGTCTACGGCTCGGTTGTTCGTGGGACAACTCTTTTGATTTCCTACCTTCACGCCCTAGGTCCCTGTTAATGATTTGGTTTGAAATCATGAGGATTTTGGGGCGTGACATCCATAACTTGATTGATTGAGGTATGTCCTTTGAGTTCGTCGGCGGCGACGAATGGTGATATCTAGGTTTTCTCTCCCTTAACCTTTTCCTTTGAGATAATGCTTTAGTTAATGGGCTATGCACACTTATATAGGTAGAGAGATGACCTAGTTTCATATTTCAATTAGAACTATTTTTCATCAAAGTAGAGAGTTGTAGGAAACCCTAACCTCATTAACCAATAAGATTAGTTTCCTATTAAGACTTGTATCATCATAATTAGAAACCCATAATTAATAAAAGACCCTTACTCATGCGGGCCATAATAAGTCTTACACTGTCTTCTAATAATCTTATACTCACGGTTTTGGGTCTCTCCTCTAATAATCCTTTATCTTGGGTCTCAACTCTCAAGGATTTGAAACAACGAAGAAGAGATGAAGAAATTGAAGAGATGTTTTAATTTTTTATCTTTTGCTAAACCACCTCTTTTGTTTGTTTGGGATATAGATATTGATTAAAAACTACCTCCTTTTGTTTGCCACCTATGGGACACGTGTCTTTGCAATGCCAAAACAGCTCAACACTTTGAAAAGAAAACTGAAAACTCCCAGTGAAGTTTTGAAACCCGACCCGGCCCAAAAATCGGTTCGGTCTCGGTTCGATTTTGGTTTACCCATTAATTTTTCGGTTTGGGTCGGGTCGATTTTTTGACCAAAATCGGTTCGGTTCGGGTTCGGGTTCACATCTAAGGAACCGATTTGGGTCAGTTCGGGTTTGCTTCGGTCATATAGAGTTGAATAAAGATAGACCTGCATATAGAGTTGAATAAATTATGCAAAGAAAAATGTTGTTTTCTATAACTACGAGAGAGTGACTGCAGAAATATCCAAAAGCCAGAAAGTTTCCTGTCTGGAACCTCACTTATTTTGTTCTTCCAGATCAATTATATGGTACACTGCTTCAGTGCTTAATTCTTGAGTTGGAGAAGTACAGCTAGAAGTTTGAACAAGAAGAGATGGTTGGTGATGGTTCTGTTTCTATCATTCTCTTCTGGTCACTGTTGTTGTTACTTCAAGATCCTTGTTCTTGTCATTCCTTATGTACTGATTCAAGTGAGACTCTCTTTCTATCTCTATCTCTCTCACTGAAAAAATATTTTGCTGAAAGATGGGATATTTTGATTGCAACAGGAGCACCCTTAACACCAAAGACCCCTCTGGTGTTCTGTCTTTGTAATGGGATTGTCTGCTGTGACCCCATTGAAGATTTGCAGTTACGGAGACAGTTTGAAGCTATGAACATCTCTGACTCCACCTGCGCTGCTTTCCTCAAATCCATTATATGCTCAGTAAGATACTTGCTTGTTAATATTTAAATCCTGATACCTGTGGTATAGCGAATTCTCTCATTAGTTGTCGAACAATTTACGATTAAACGGCTAAGTATACTCTGCATTTTCAGTCTCAATAGATCCATTGACTTGTAAATTTTTGTGTCGTGTTGTGCATTGGATTTCATCGTTAAATGATTTAGGTAATCTGCCCCTTAGGATACTATCTGTAGACACTGCTTGCCTGATTACTGATTTTGTTTTTGCTATTTTTGTATTGATGCAAGTTAACTAATAAGAGAGTAGGACACCAAAGGGAAAATGCATTCTTGTATTCCACATGAGAAACATCCGTAATAGTCACTATGTTAAATCAGTGTGGTAGTTTTGTGTGTCGTTGCTGCTGAATAGTCAGGTATTTCTTCTAGCACAGTGCCATTCACATTAGAATCCGGCTTGTTAACCTTCACTCCCCAAAATGGACAAAACCGCTGGAGATGGGAAAGTAAGTCTTTCCACCTCCCAATACTCCCGTAAACGCCGGAGATGCTCCAGAGGCCTAAAAACTCTGGTGCGATTAGGAACTCCTTGCTTCGATTGAGATAAGTCGACTATTCATGTAATACCTGTTGTGTGTGTGTGTGGGGGGGGGACGACGTGCGGAATACACTCCCCACACGCAATTTGGTTTTATCCGTTATCCTCATGGCATACAAATAATCTACCAAGAAACTAGAAACGAAATTAACATGCACACAAAGCACAATATTTACCGGAGGTTCACCATAAGGCTACTCCCCCCACCAAGCTAGAAATTCACTATGTATCCAAGTTCAATTACAAGCAACTCAAGGGATTCCAACAAACATGAAAATCCCTAATCTCGCAATAATCCTCACATAGATTTACAAGAGATAAAAGAAACATAAGAGATCCATCAAGAACATCGAAGATTATCTTAAGAAAGACCATGTTGCATACCTTCTTCTTGAAACCCTTCAGTCTTCTCTCTACCTTGATTTCTTTTCTTAGCAACCAAGATGTACTTCCCCTCTCACCATCAAATCCCAAGAGAACAACACCCTCCACCTTCTTCCTTGTAAAGACCAACTCTTTACAAGGTTTACCACAGAGGCTACATCTCTACTTGATTTTAAGTTTCTCACACAGAGGCTTTTTAACTCACACACACTATGTTAGGATGCTTTGAACTCACACTCTATATTTATAGACCCTCTATTAGGTCATCTTCGAAGTACGCATCACGAGATAAATCATCGCTTTGGATTAAATTTCCTTCAAAACGAACTTAGAAACAAACAAACAGAGTCTTTTTCGTTCGAACGACCTCATGACTCGTTCGAACGACTTCAACGGAAACTCTGCCGTTCGAACGACTTCCCCACTCGTTCGAACGACTTTCCTCTGTTTTGAGATGTAATCCTACCTGTCGGCCAATGCTTTACGTTTGCATTCTTATCCAATTTTTACACTGTTCTCAATAGAAGTAACAAGGGGGCTCATTAATTGATCAGTCCACTTACTTTGAGGGTTCGTGTTTATCAAAGCGTGAAGGATACTTGTTTTGGTTTCACAAGGAAAAGTTAGACATGGTTTCGGAGGGTGGAGAAGTCGACTTAATATATACTAGTCAACTATAAGTGTATAGATATTGTACAAGACGAGGCACAAAAAACTCCAGAAATATAACCATGGTTCTGACTGCTCCGATTTTTTCAAGAACCTTGCAATCTAACTATAGAAAGGAAAAATATCCTTGTATCATGAAAATATGCCAGCAGTACCCTTAAATAATTATCACAGAAGTTATCTCACTAAAATCACATGCAACTGGAAACCAGTTGATAGCTACATTAGAACTACAAGTTGGCTGCAATTGCATGAGCTTGATGATGTAATCTTTGAAATGGTATCCTAAGCCTTTATCTGAAATAATATTAACTCATTGAATACGATTCTATTATGTATTAACTATCATAATTTAATGTTTTGTAGAAATGTGATCAGTTTTCCGCAGAGCTATTCAAAATTGATTCAGAGACCCGATCTGTTCTAGTTCTGTGCAACTCCACCATTTCAGCAAATTCAATCATGTCACTGAATGTTACAGATGACTATTGTGGGAATGTATGGGATGCATGTCAAAACATATCTATATGGAACTCAACATTACCTCCTTTATTTCACGGTATAGCTGAAGCTACGGTCTATTCCACTTCTGCCAAACTGACTGATATCTGGCAGTCAAAAATTGCTTTCTGTGATAAATCTAACGGATCTTCTGTAAATGGAGGAATATGCTTCAATGGAGAACCGTATTCACTAAGAAAAACTGAAATTCAAGAACCCCCGAAAGGTCTGTGCCTTGAGAAGATTGCAAATCTATCATTTTTAGATATGGCAGCTCATCCTGATAGATCAAATCGTGTATTTTTGGTTAACCAACAAGGTCAAATATGGTTGGCCAATGTTCCTGAAGAAGGATCTGGAAAAACTATGGATGTTGATGAATCAAATCCTTTCTTGGATTTCACTGATAATGTGCATTTTGATACTGAGCTAGGGTTAATGGGTATAGCATTCCATCCGAACTTCGCTAATAATGGCCGCTTCTTTATCTCATATAATTGTGATAAGGCCGAATGGCCAGATTGTTCTGGAAGATGTTCCTGTAATATGGATGTGAACTGCGATCCCTCAAAAATTGGATCTCAAAATGGGGCCATGCCATGCCAGTATCATAGTGTTATCTCGGAGTTCACTGCTAATGGTACCACATTGCAGCCTTCTTTGGTACACATTCGTAACCTTCTCATAATATATACGTGTGAACTCGGAGCAAGATACTTTTAATTAAAATTATTTTTCTTTGATTTTCAGGCATCAAAAGTTAATCCATCAGAAGTGAGAAGGATATTCACCATGGGCCTTCCTTATATGGGGGATCACGGAGGGCAGATTCTCTTCGGACCCGCTGACGGGTATTTGTACTTTATGATGGGAGATGGTGGAGGAGGAGGCGACCCATATAATTTTGCCCAAAATAAGAAGTCTCCGCTTGGGAAGATAATGAGGCTCGATGTAGATAACATACCAAGTAAGTACCATCTCAGGATAAGAATGGCTTCTTGTTTAGTTGTGTCTTGTTCTTTTTTGTAAAACATCAGCTGCTTTGTGTGCACCTTTAGTGAGTAACTACTTTAATCAATCATCTCAGAATTGTTACCTAGCTTTAGTATTTTGCAGCTCTATATGCTTGGACTTTTTTTGTTGTTGCTTATATCATCTTTTGATTTGAGTAAAAAATCATTTATTATAATTAAAGCACTTCCAAATTACAATAGGAATGCAGGATAGATCTGTATATACGATGAAGCATATATTTTGAGAGACTTGAGACTAAAATGTTTTATTTATGATAAATTTGTTTAGTATTTCTAAAGTTCTGAGTTTTTTATTTAGTTTATTTTAATTTTCTCGTTTTTCCTTTGATCATAAACAGAGTTTATCTCACTATTTCTACGTATTTTAGGTGCAAAGCAAATAACTGACTTGGGTCTTTGGGGCAACTACTCTATCCCCAAAGATAATCCCTATTTTGAGGATAAAGAAATGTTACCTGAAATATGGGCCTTGGGGTTTAGGAATCCATGGCGCTGTAGTTTTGACTCAGAAAGACCGTCTTACTTTTTTTGCGGAGATTCTGGTCAGGTTAGTAAAACTTTGGGGATGCATTTATAACTTAATGCTTTATATGACTTTCATCATGGAAAATCGCAATCCTTCTATGATCACGAAGATGAAAAACTAAACCATACTCAATTGGCGATATTTATTTAATTATCCGTTTTTGAGGAATCCAGATTTCCGACTTCCGGGAGCAGCTATGAGTTCCCTACTTCTTTAAGAAAGTAACCGAGAGTTGGCATCTTAAAAATCTTAAAAATCTGGTTATTTCATGGTCAAATTTACCCCCCTTCTATCTACTTTCTCTCTCTCTATCTCTCACATCTCTCTAGTCTCTCCGGCGTCTCTCACCTTCCTTTCCGTTCTCATATACCCACATCTACATCTAATCATTTTTTCTTGTGCTTGTTGTAAGTGGGATTGTTTTTTTCCTCATCTTTATTCAACCCCTTCCCTTGAATTGAATGTGATGTGAACATCTCCTAATGCATGTCGTCCACTCGTTGACCGTCTTCTTATTTTAGATTATTAAGATTAAGGGCTTAACTATTGGAGATGCTTTTATTTTAAAGTCTAATTATATTTTAATTTGGAGAGACTTGTTATTGTAGGAGGATTAGGGTTGAGGCCTATATAAGGAGAGGGTGGTGTAAGTTTATTTCTTAGTTGTGATTGAATAAAGTTCAATGTTTAGCCCTAATTTAGTTTTAGGTTGATTTTAGCGTAAAAATTTTTTGATTTAGCTTTCGCGTTGAGAGTTTATGTCAAATTGGTGTTAGAGCGAGATTAATTCTTGGGTTTTCACGGTGTTTCTTAGGGCGATTCTCTCTTGATTCGTGATTTGAAACTCTAGGAAACAGGTTTGAAGATTGTTTTTTTTCTCGCACTGCTACAGTGTTTTTATGAGTGCTACAGTATTCTGCGTCTGCTACAGTGATTCCGGTGTTGTACAATGTTTCCCAGCACTGCTACAGTATTTTTCTGTACTTCTACAATGATTTATGTGTCATCTGCTACAGTGATTTCTGGTAAATAAAAAATGTTTTGTTTTTTGTTATTTTGTTCGATTCATGTTCAATCAGATTTATTTATTTTCCTTCTCTATGGCAAGTACGATCCCAATGGAGAGACCATCTAGTCTTGAAGAACGTGTTGAGCGTATGGAAGAGTCGATAAAAAGAATTAAAGTAACGTTTCAAAAGATAGAAGTGACGGTCAATAAAATTTTCTTTCTTTTTAGTTACGAGGTGAAAAGTTTGTCTTCGATATTTGATGTTGTTTGTGACGCGCACCAACCATATTTTGATGATGGAGGATTACCCCCAGTATATGATGAGTACTCAGATAACTACAAGTACTTGGGATCTTTAACTGATAAAAGGCGGAATTATGATGACTTTTTAGAAGATGAAAAGTTCTAATTTATAGATTTATCGACGTTTATTGATCAAACTTGGGAGGACTTTGAAGCTCGTTATGCAAGTCAAGCGACACAAAAACTATATCAATTACAAGTAATTTTTAGAGCACGTCGTTTGCTAGGTTTTGGTTTAAGGAAAAGTTGTGAAAACACTGTCGCAACATCAATTGGTACATCGGTTGGATATGACAAGTTTTGAGGTAGGATCCGAGGGTCAAAGCTTAAGGCGTATGGAATTGTTAATTTTGACATGCAAAACGAGTTTGATGATTTTGAAGGTGTTACAAATGTTGCACGAGCTTCGTCAGGAGCACGCCTGGTTTAATTTCGTGGTCAAAATTTTCCGAAGACGGAGGGTTTGATGTGAACATCTCCTAGTGCATATTGTCCACTTGTTGACGGTCTTCTTATTTTAGCTTATTAAGATTAAAGGCTTAACTATTTGAGATGCTTTTATTTTAAAGTCTAATTATATTTTAATTTGGAGAGGTAGGGGACTTGCTATTGTAGGAGGATTAGGGTTGAGGCCTATATAAGGAGAGGGTGGTGTAAATTTATTTCTTAGTTGTGATTGAATAAAGTTCAAGGTTTAGCCCTAATTTAGTTTTAGGTTGATTTTAGCGTAAAAAACTTCTTGATTTAGCTTCCGCGTTGAGAGTTTACGTTAGAATGTGATTAAACTAAGATAATTGTTGCTTACAAATATACAATCAAGTGCGTTTAATTAGTTGTTGCTTACAACCACAACCACAACAACAATCAAGTAATTTCCCTAGCTCTTATAATTAGTTAAAAGTTTATATCAGTTATTGTTCTTAAACGCAATGGACTCCTATATATCTTATCAAAAAATACCATATTAGGTGAATCTCCTTTCATCTTTTATGAGAGCAGATTATCAATGTGAAGAGAAGGAATCTCATTTTTGTTGAGAGGGATTTTTAGAAACCACAATACCAGGTGAATCCCATTACACAAATTATACTAACAAAATTTTTAAGTGATTACAATCTCATTTTAAGAGAATGAAGAGACCTTACAGTTGCAGTACCTAGTTGGTATTTGGTAAAGCGGAGAGCTACAGTCAGGGGCATTTTAGATTTAAAATAATGGGACTTTTTGAACTTGTTGGAGTCCACTTGTCGATTGATTTTTAAAAGGAGCAGGAGGTGTAGCCTGCTCCTGGGAGTCGAAAATCCAGACTATTTTTTGAGATAGTTAAATTAGTAAAAGAAAAGAGAAAAGCTTTATTAATTATTAAAGAGATATGATTATAATCACCCTAAAGAGGATTTAAATAGAGTAACTCCTACTACGTAATTACTAAATATTGAAAATTGTTGAGTAATAATCTACTCTATATGGATTAACAGTTCTAATATCTTTGGAGAGCAATTGAGAGAGAGATGATTCTTTATTGATTATTAGAGAACTATAAAACTGTACGTAATACAATATGAGACTACTCCCCTGTATGGGTTGTGGACGTGTATACGTTGCCTCATCAAAACCTCCAGTTAGTAAAACCTCCTAGGATAAAAATTGCACTATCAGGAAAAATAGTACAACACGCAAGTGTCCACGTCAGGCTGGGACTACTCCCCCTGACGTCAATCTTCATGAGATATTGATAAATAAATATTCTATATGCCGATTTCGTGTACTAGCTGCTTGAACGTAAGTGGTGCAAGAGTCTTCGTGAATAGGTTACAAAGATGTCTTATGAAATTATAAAATATCTTCAACAACGCCAATCTCATTCGCCTTTTGTAATTCATAAGGATTGAATGGCTTATGTGAAATGTGCTTCGTTCTGTCACCATTGATAAATCACCATTGACTTGAATGATGCAAGTTGAATTGTCTTCATATATAGTCAATGCTTTATCTTGGATAAAACACGCCACAACTTCGGTTGATGAGATGTGTTTTGGAGTGTAACCATCATTCTCTGCCAGCTTCATAAAGTGCATGAATCTTCGTGATTCGAGGTGTAGCTATTGTCGTCTACTTCATCGATCTCTAAGAATCTTTATGTATCCCCGTACATAAACACATAATTCATTTGACAATGGCCTCTATGTGTGTCACGACCCGGCCCGGGTCTGTCACTACGGTGCCCAGAGCACAACGGAATAGAAGGCCGTGCGGCCGACATGCACAAGCCATCTTCACTGGGTGCGGCGGCGCCAGTGGAATAGAGTTACGGATGCTAGAGCGACATCCAGATAATCCTGGATATTCGTGAGGGGTCATCGAATATGAATTCGGTATAGGCAACAACGTTGAAGGTTCCCTCAATAATCCCTATAGCGTAATCTCTCGTGACGGGGCACGAGGTATGGGTAGCACACCTGTCCTGTAGCGGATCAGGATAGCTTAATATGCCGGGTTCCAGATATATGATGTTTATATCAAGGGGCGACGAGCCTAGATTGGGTACATAGTCCATCTATAAGGGGCGGTGCGTCTCGGTTGGCTCATGAGGTATAGGGGTGCCCTATTAAGCCCTATCTGGGAAAGCGGCCCGCATTGCGAGGCAATGTCTCCTAGCCTTCCCTAAGCCAAGGAGAACTCATAACCATCCTTTGTGGATAGCCCATGAGCCGGGGTCCAAGATGACCAAGGTATAAAGCGTTCTTTGTCATGGGGAGGTTTGGACCAAGGTTCCTCTTTAATATAACCACTAAGGAAATAGCTAGTTTCCAAAAGGAAACGTTAAAACTGGAGACGAAGCGTATTGGCCCTTCTCGCCCCCTTAACCAATTCCGTTTTCAACGAAACTTAGCATGCAACTAATTAAGTCATAGAGAACATATATCCAAGGTCAGAACTCAAAACGATCGGGTAGATTTGCCCGACGTTCGGTAGGGCGTCACACCCTCTCGCATTTAAAATAATCTCGACGTCCTCGTCGAGAACCTTTCTTCAACACGGCCCTGCAAAGATTCAATCTTCTGCATCTTCAAGAAACTAACACTCTCTCACATTTAGTTAAGAGTATTATACATTCTTCTGCACTAGCGGATACTGAACCCAACTGCTAGTCTCGATGCTGACAACTGTGGTCTTCACGACTGAACCATGTTCTTTGGTCTTTCTAACTGAAGTGTGTCGGTGACATCTCTTCATTCAACTCTGGAGTTTGCCTTCTCTTCTGGATACTGTCCCGCGACCTTTTGCCTTCTGATGAATATATGGGTGGTGCTTCCTTGCATTGCGCCCTCTGAAATGCGCTGCATCCTGCTGCAAAGCGTCTTCTCCTCTGACACATTTGGAATGTCGCTTTACTCAACAAACCTGGCGTCTCCTCCGGACAACCTGACAAGGATCTCTGCAATCCCGTCCAAAAGAGGTGCACTCGTTACTGAGTCACACCGGTGCGCTCTTCCTTCGAGTCGCACAATACCTTTGCTGCTCGAGAATTCAATCTTCTGCGAATCTCGGCTTCAAACTTCACTCTTCTTCAGCGAGTGGTAAAGAACAAGTCTTCTTAAAACCAAGGCTAAACTCTCCCCATCTGCTATGGAACACCTAACGCGCTCTGAAACTGCCCGACTGCTCTTTCAACTAACTCTGCAAAGGTCTTCAAACTGTGTCCGCCCTCTTTACGGAACATCTGGGATACAAGATCAAGATGCGGCACTCTTGCCTTACCAGTATAGAACTGAACTGGTACTCATTGTTCACTTGGGCGAGGGAGGGTAGCTCCTAGGAGTTAGCATACTCTCAACAAGGCGCGGACACTCTTGTCCTACCGCCAACAAACCATCGTGGCAGCCCACCAAGGTGCGGGAACTCTGATTGACCCTACCGCCAGCTAACCATCGAGGTTTGCCATAAATGCGTCCTGTGTGAACTTGGAAAACCCATGAGACATCTATCTGTGCGGCAACGTTTTGCTTTACCAAGCTTCATGGTACCCTATCATCTAACCTATTAAGCGATAGATGACATCTGCACCTAACTCGGCTGCAGGAAGGGTGATCGCTACTCCGGCATCACCAAGTCTCTCAACTACGGAGGACTCCAATCTGCCTCACTCTTCAAGGAGGACTTAACACTGGCATCTGTACTTGCTAAACTTTGGTTGTAAAGACCCATACTGGAACCTGCGTACATTCACCTCACAACTAACAACTCAACCCACACTCAATAAGCTCGACGTCCTCGCTGAGAACAAAGCTGTAACATATAACTGATTGACTGCTGAAACGTTTCTCCATAACTTCATCCCTACTCATCTTGAGTAAGTTGGGAAATTCGGGAACAAAATACTGCCACTGCACCTATCGCCCTGAGCTTGTTGGCTTGCCACTTCCAACTGCTATCAACCTCGAGGAGATCAACCTTCACATCGTCATAATCATCTTTAAACTGAAGCGTAGCCATTCTCTGTCTCTGAACTACCTTCTATAAACGTAGCCACTCTTACCGGTCATTCGGATGTGGTCTTCTAAAGACACTCAAGAACGAGGTGCGGGAACTCTGATCCCTACCGCCAACCACCATGTGATAAGGAATTGGGAAAACCATCCAATTCCACTCAGGATCTTTTATCATAGAGCACTATTTCATCTGAGATCATGTCTGAGGTAACCCGCACAACTGACTGTAACTCAACTCTGTTCTGCGACAACCACGTAACTTACTGCTATTCGAAAACGTGAGTCTTCACCAATATTTGAGCTTAAAACGATTCAGGACCATCTTGTGGAACAAGAACTCGGCTAGAGCACTAGCACGGCGACAAACCTTAAACTCAACTACTGAGCCAGAGAACAAGCATTACTCGGCAACTTGCCTTCTTTGAGTGAGCAAAATAGTATCCTGTGTACTTAGGGACTAACTGCGGATAGGCGACAACCCAACTCGGGGATCACGGTTCATGTCGCGTAACCAAGAAAAACTCTGCCCTCGACGTCAACACTAACGAATATCACTGTGTGCAAATTCTGGACTCAAACCATGTCTTCATCTTTACTTCTCGCCGCTTCAATTTCAGATCATGACGTTCGCCTCCGGAACGTCTCTGTGTCCAACTCATGACAATCAAAACGAGTATTAACCAGGATTCTTCAATTTTCTGTAGACACTAAGGAATTCCAATTTAACCGAGCTTTGCAGCTTCCACACGTAAGTACTTGGCATATGACACAGACCATATCGATCTCTGCTGAGGGGCATCGTCCTCGAGCACAACTCTTACTTCTCTTCGCAGTGTGTATGCAGATCAAATGCAAATAATGACCTGCTAGATCGCCCTACTACTATTCTTCATAGAGCATCTGCAATACTGACTAGCCTTCTAGAGACAACAAACGATATAGGTCACCGCATCCAACTCAAATATCCTTCCTTCCTCTTAGCGTCATTGTCCAAAACACACTTAACTTTAGCAATCTCGCGCTCAGATATGAAGCCTTTCTCTCGCTTCTAATATCAACTGACATATAGGCAACCCGCTCTACAAGCATTCACAACGGTGCTTGGATCATCTATACGGAGCAACTTCAGCTCTGAAGATAACAACTGTTAAGTAGGTATCCCGTATTACCAACTTGGGAACTATCACTCTGATCTGCTCTAACAAGATCTGATAAGCCGGGTTAACTCTGACTGACTTTGATTGATGTAGGCACAACCATCTACGCTTTGACAAGCTTAGACCAAACTAGTCTAGCTTTGATAACTTGAGAGCTAAGCTTTAACCAGCTATTCTAGCTCTAACAAGCAAAAGTCCAACAAGCCTTGCTCTGACACCATCTATCACGGCCCGACCCGGGTCTGTCACTACGGTGCCCGGAGCACAGCGGAATAGGAGGCCGTGCGACATACATGCACGTGCGCCGCCAGTGGAATAGAGCCACGGATGCTAGAGCGACATCCGAATAATCCTAGATACTCGTGAGGGGTCATCAAATATGTATTCGGTAAAGGAAACAACGCTGAAGGTTTGCTCAATAATCCCTACAACGTAGTTTCTCGTGACGGGGCACGAGGTACAGGTAACACACCTGCCCTGTAACGGATCAGGATAGCTCAATATGTTGGGTTCCAGATATATGATGTTTATATCAAGGGGCGACGAGCCTGGACTGAGTACATAGTCCATCTATAAGGGGCGATGCGTCTCGGTTGGCTCGTGGGACATAGCGGCGCCCTATTAAGCCCTATCTGGAAAAACGGCCTGCATTGTGAGGCAATGTCTCCTGGCCTTCCCTAGGCCAAGGAGAACTCATAACCATCCCTTGTGGATAGCCCATGAGCGGGGGTCCAAGATGACCAAGCTATAAAGCTTACTTTGTTATTGGGAGGTTTGGACCAAGGTTCTTCCTTAATATAGGTACTAAGAAAATAGCTAGTTTTCAAAAGGAAACGTTAAAACTGGAGACGAAGTGTACTGGCCCTTCTCGCCCCCTTAACCAATTCCATTTTTAACTAAACTTGGCGTGCAACTATATTAAGTCATAGAGAACATATATCTAAGGTCAGAACTCAAAACGCTCGGGTAGATTTGTCCGGCATTCGGTAGGGCGTCACAATGTGGGTCTGAGAAGTATTATGTATCAGTGTACTATATACTCTTACATTTACCATTTCGAGTAGAACATACCCCAGCCTTTCATACCGATCAGATACCTCAGAATGTGCCTGATCTCAATCCAGCACCTTTGGGTAGGAACAAAACTATGGCAAGCCAAACAGTTCACTGTGAATGAGTCATTGGGTCTAGTATACCTAGCTAGCTATAGCAAAACACCTCCTAGCTATGGCACCATGGCCTTAGGAGTTTTTCTCCCCATTAGGATGGTGGAAGATGTCGTTGTCCACACCCAAGTGATGGACGCATAATAAACAACTTAGCACCATGTGCTACATCCATACTGAAGTGTTAGATAACTCTTCCGATATATATTGCTTGGTGTATGAGTGTGCCACTATCAAGATGTTCAATCTGCAAATCGAGGCACTATTTAATTTCCAAAGGTCTTGTATTTCAAATTCATTCCCAAGGTATTCGGCGGCTCTCGCGATCTCCCCCGGAGGTCTAATGATGTCCAAATCATTTAGTAATACTGTTCTGATGAGTAAAGCTAATATTTATGTTCTAAATAAGAATGCATGGACAAATAAGGATATTTGTAAAGTCCCTGACCTTCAAATACTCAGTCAACTTACTATGTCTCATGGGCCCTGATTGCTTCAAGTTAACAATAACTTTTCCAATTTTATTACGTACACACCTCGTGTGTCGGGATTAGTTGCTTCCAGAAGCTTATACCTTCCCAAGTAGCTTTATGTAGATAGTCGTATCTAGTTTTCCATAGAGATACGCGGTATTTACATCAGACGCATGTTTTGCTTATTCATGACAACTTGACAGAATGATCAGTACCGAAACGTTATAACGTCCATAATCGGGTAATAGGTCACAGTGCAATCAATGCTAGATCTCTTAAAGATTTCCTGGGCAACTAGTCTTGCCTTGACCAAATTATCTCTCCGAGTTAATCACGTGTTCGTACCTTTCCCATTTATAACCAACATACTCAATTGCATTATTTCGCATTATGCTAACAAGCTGAGCTCCGCTTGGATTCCAGATGCCCACTTTGGCCAATGTATAACAACACGCAGTTATTTACAATAGGTGGTTTTGAATCCTCATTCTTGATGGCAAGCACAACAGCGAATATAAATACCTTGTCGACAAATCTCTACTGAACGATCCTACGTTGTGCTTATTACAGAGTTTTAATAGATCGAAATCTTATTATTATTATACGCGTATGTGCCACGCCGGGCTAGTCTCGTAATGCATTAGCTGGTCGCGTAGCAACTATTGCCTCGTCAATGGGTGGTTCCATTCTCGATGAACCGACTACACCATTAGTCATATTTACCCCATATTCTGTAGCTCCTCGACTCAGAATACTTTCTTCCAACGATGCTTCGCATAAGCGCGGGCCTTAGATTCGTTTGCGATACTAGTTCCCCGGAAACGTTCTGCTGTGTAGTTGTATTACTTGCAGGTACATGCACTTACGGTACTTTAATAGTGTCTATGAATGTGTCTGACAATTTATTTACGACCTATTGGAGGTTTGTAATCTGTTGAACCTTATTGTCACCTAACTTATGTATAGGGATCTACATGAGACAACGATGGTATTTTCCAAGACCTCTTGGAAACATCCTTAGCATTGACTGTCATATCTTCCCCCAATGCTGAGAATATCGTCTCATCAAAGTGACAATTATCTGCCTTGCAGTATATACGTCTGCAGTGATAAATGTGAATCATAACCCACATAATACCAGGCCGACGTTGAGGGTCTCATCTTCATACATTGTGGTGGTGCGATTGGCACCTCTACGGAACATCTAAATATTCGTTGATGGGCGACACCGGGCTTCGACCCAGTTACTTGTCGCTTTTGGAAAAAAATAGTTTGATGATTTGCTAAGGGACGAACCCTAATCAGTACTGTGGGAACAAGAATGCATATCCCACATACTAGCCAGAAGCTGTAATCGTAATAACAGTGGCCTAGCGATTATCCTAAATCGCTTGATTAGGTTCTCCGTCAATCCCGAGTTGGGTATGGTATGTGGTACTCACGATGCTTAATAATCTATCCCATTTAGCGGTAAATTATCATCAAAAGCTTATGGGTCGTACTCTCAAGCACTCGTCAAGTCGCTTCGATCGACTTTGATCAGTTAATCTAGGAACTGGGCCTGCGATCGAATGACCTAAGTAAGAAGTCATGCTAATGTTGCATTCCTAAATTTTAATAATAGGCAAACGTAAGACCATCTCCTAGATGCATCTATTATAACCATAAATATTTAAGTGGGCCACAATGTGGATGGAAAGGTCCACATGTGTCTCCATGGATGCGTTTGGAGCAAAGGCTTGAGATCCCACTCCACCTTGGTCATACTAGGATGAAATAATAGACTTTCCAATAACGTGTTTTAACCTTCAGACATGGAGTGAATGCACAGAACTTTGTTTGTCATTTTCTCCGATAGTCATTACGTGATAAGTATGATTATGTATCTTCCTAAAACTCAGTAAAATCTGGCTGGATTTGTTAGATTATAAAGTGGACTAGATACCCTATATCGTACTGTTAGAGGGTAATAGCGTGACGCACTCAGTGCATTCTATTATATTGGTCGTGCCAATGATATTCGTGTCATCCCCAATGCACAAGGTTAGACAAGAAATATATTCATATCTCAAAAGGATCGAGTTCGTGATACTAATGTCTCTTAGACATATGTCGTCACTCATCCGATTATCGGTCATGCTCAATGAGCAAATATATCCATAGACGGGTTGTATGTAGTAGATCAACTATCATACATAGAATTTAACTACTTCTTCAGCAATAAATTCGAATAATCACAATTTAGACCAAATTGAAAATCTCATGTATGTCACGAGCACTTTATTGAAATATAAATGATATGTTCCCAACAAAATCAAAAGTACTGACAACAAAAAGAATAGTAAATCAAGTCTGTACTAAAAAAGAAACTACTAGTGCTCTTTTTAATGTGATATCACATGTCTACTGAGATATCATTACGGATTACTCCGTATGTTGATCCAAGGCGACATCCATGTTGTTGAAGAAGTTTGATGTTGCGAACTTCACAGGGGCGGAGTTAGTGTCAACAACTGCATTGTGGGTCCGGACTTTGTTATTTGTAGCCACCCTGGTGCATGGCATTCCCGTGCCCAGTGTCATGTGCCACCGCAGTTAAAGGAAGTAGATCCCTGATCTGTCTTCTTCTCCTTCTTCACATTGCCTAGTGTCCAGGATTTCTTAAATCCTTTATCTCTCCTAGGGCCAAAGGGTTTATGGTTCCCTCCCTTCCTGTACCTCTGGTATCTTCCCCTACCCCATCCATATCTTCGTCCCTAACATGCAGAGTTATTTCCCCGAAACTGAACATTGTTTGATGCAGGCAACGACGCACTCCCAGAAGGCCGCATAACATGATTCTTCATCAGAAGTTCATCGTTCTTCTCCGAGAGGAGCAGTGTGTCTGAATAAAGACTTCATGAGTCAAGTTTTCTCACCTATATTGCCTCTGAAGAGCAATATTGCTAGTATGGAAGGTTGATAAAGTCTTCTCTACCATTTTAGCATCAGTGACTTTCCTCTCACACATCTCAAGTGTAGAAATGATTTTATGGACTGCTGAGTTGTAATCAGCGACCGTTCTAAAATCTTGGAACCTAAGGGTGTTCTATTGGTGCATCGCTTTTGGGAGCATAATGGTCTTTTGTTGACCATATCGCCCCCTTCATGCTTGCCCATAAGTCAGCTGGCTCAACCTTGTTAAGGTATTCAGTCTTCAGGTCATCCTGAATATGATGACGGAGGATAAACAAAACCCTTGCTTTGTCCATGGGATCTTCCTTGTTACCAATGACAATGGTCTTCTGGAGACCGAGAGACTTCAAGAATAAGTCAGCGTCAATACACCAAGTGAGGTAATTAGCTCCAGTAAGCAATGGTGGAAATTCAACATTTTTAAGCTTTGTAGACATCTGTAATGCAAAATATATATCGTAATTAGTGACAATTCTTGATAAACATATCAATTGCATTAAAAACAGATCATAGTAATTAGAATAAAGATAAATAAATGATTCCTAATCATATTATAGTTGAACTCTGTTCATATTCTATAACTCATGAAATTCTTTTATAATATTTAAATCCCAAATTTACCCCATAAAATGACGATCTTAATGTTAGATGTTCGTTTTAATAGAATCTTAGCCAATATTGATATTCAAAACCACCAGATGTGTGCGTTCTTTATAAAATTCATTTTAAGTACATGATTTCCAATTATTACTAAAAGCAATTCATACTATACAAGTCAGTGATTCTCAATCATTACTTATAGGTGAACCTTGTTCGTATCCTATTAAGTATTAAATCCCAAATTTACCCCGTAAAATGGTGATCTTAACCTTAAAGCGCATTTTAATAGAGTCTTAGCCAAGACAGCTATTCAAAACCACTAAATGTTGCGTTCCTTATTTTGAGAACTGGGTATTCTAAGCCTTCAAGTTCTATAAATGACTGTATGTTCTAGCCAAATGACCCATTTGCTACGAATATGAGGGGTATTAGATGTTTAGATGACAAGTGGTCCCACCCCAAAGTCTGCTGGGTTTACAAGATAGGTTGATTATGCATGTCTTTGAACTAACATTCTAGGGTACTATAGGTTGCTATCAGTGCCTATATACCTCTAAATGCTATCATGTAACATCTAATTGCACCTAGATACGAAAAATTAGTTCCTCAGACACCAAGTTTTTAGAAATAAGACTAAGTCAATTCCCAATTGAGCTCTAATTATTTGTCTTTGATAATTAATTGTGATTTAGATATGACTCATAGTCGTATTCTAAATTAGTCTTGGTTTTGTATTATCTTTGATCCCCGATCATGATAATTAGTATCATAAGGGCATACCATTAATATTTTATTAACTATCGTAAGATACTTAAATAGGTATTAATCCAATTCCTTATATTCGATATAAGTGAGTCAACTTTTTTATACAAAACACATCTTCCAAAAAAAAATTTAAAATTATTTTTATAAATTATTTTTAAAAATGGGTCCCCCACGGGGTAGGTCCAGTTAATAGGAATTTTTTCAAAAAAATTGGACTCAATTTGACCAAGAATTGGGCTTTAAATGGCCAATTCAGTGTCTGAACCGGTCCTGGACTGGTTTGAGTCAACGCCTGAACCGGGTTGACTCGGTTACACGTGCCCTACATGTCCCACACGTGTCTGTCACTCGTGCCACACACACGTGTGCCACGCACACGTGTCACTCGTGTCTCCTACGTGTCTGCCACGTGTCACTCCGGTCACTGTTCCGGTGACTGTCCGGTGGTCGGTCTGGCGACTTTTTGGTGAACTTCCGGTCTCCGGTGACAGCCACGTGTCACCCCCCTGTGATTGCCACGTGTCACCCCCCGGTGACTACTACGTGCCATAGCACGTGTCATGCACATGTCATGCCACGTGTCCTTGACACATGTCAATGTTGACGTCAGCAATGGATAACGATGACGTCATCAGCATATAATTATAATTTTTTTTTAAAATTATTTTATTTTATTTATTTATTTTTTCTGACGTCATCACGTCGTTTTGGCCGTGAAACTGCCTAGTTTCATCGTGAGTTTTCGGCTATTGGGACATCTCCATGAGACGTACCATATGCCATTGGAAAGCTCTCGGGACGGGCTTTTTAACCAAAGTAGTCTTGCCTCCATTCCGATCTCCACAGACAAACTAATTTTGGTTTTCAAACAGCCCTATTTTTAGGATAAAAATCACCAAAAAAAGCTTATTTTAATCCGAAAAAAAGTAAAAAATATCTTCTAATCCATATTCATATATCATACAACATAGATTAGCAAGGAATTGAAAGAAAATTCAAAAATATTAAAATACCTCTTGATTATAAAGTTTCCCTAAAAATTGCTAATAGGAGAGTGATTTTCCTTTCTCTTCTTCATGCTGATAACGTGTTGAGGAATAATTTACTCTAGAAGGATTAACAGTTCTAATATCTATGGAGAGAAATTGAGAGAGAATTCTTTATTGATTATTAGAGAATTGTAAAACTGTACGTAATACAATATTAGATAACCATATTGAATAGGTTACCAAACCAACTCAAACTATCCCCATAACCCTAAAGGGCCTATGGGTTTGCTAGGAGTCCTATGGGTTTGCTAGGAGTCTTATAGGACACCCCAACCTTGTTGGGCTCCTAGCTTGGGCTGGACCCAACTCCTAACAAAAAGAATAAAAAATAGAAACAAATCTACTAATACTAATCTTAAGATAAGATCTGGTGTATCACATCATACAATTATATGATGTACTCGGGCATCACACTAAACATAAATCACAATCTCTAACAGAGATAACCCATTGCTTTAAATCAGATCTATTTTCATAATTATTTGGTCATTTGTCTTTATTAGTGTATAAGAATTTTCTTTTTGTACTTATAAGGCATTTAAACAACTAATCTGAATATAGTCGACATCACATTATCTTTTAAGCAAAAAAAACGTGTTATAAGTAGATAGAGAAAAATTCTGCAGAAGAATTGCATAATCATATTCAAAAATCCAAAGATTAATGTGTATTTTCTTCTTAATGGGTTCACATGAAATGCTTTCTTTGAAAGTCTCATGTTTCTACCCCTTTCACATCTCGTGCACCAAGTGTGGAATACAAAGTTAACTTTTTATTATTTCAACCACCAGCCATTTATACACCTCTGTGCTTATATGCCAATAAACACAGTCAACTGGGCTACTTCATACCTCGTAATAACTTTTTCAACAACTTAGTAAATATACTGTAAGGTTCTCATCACTGTAAATCTTCTGCCACTAATACAAATTCAAAATTTTGTAGAATGATTATGAAGAAGTGGATATAGTGACGAAGGGTGGGAACTATGGGTGGCGAGTTTATGAGGGCACCGGTATTTTCAATCCTCCAAATTCTCCAGGAGGAAATACGTCTTTGAGCTCAATAAAGCCTATTTTCCCCGTAATGGGATACAACCACTCTATTGTAAATTCAGACGTCGGATCTGCATCGATCACAGGTGGTTATTTCTATCGGTCCAAGACGGATCCATGCATGTATGGAAGGTAAGTGCATTCCTGTCCCATGTAAAACTGTACTTGTTGATTGCAGATTCATTGTTCTCTCGCCCATCTCCTAACCCTGTTTTTGACTGAACTCGTTTTTAATATCATATATTGGGTGTAGGATGATCTGGGATAAGCCAAAGTTTACAGGGAACATTATTAAGCTTTATTTTGATCTCGACTCCTATTATAGCCATAGAGCACACACAATTAAGAGGTTAAGGGTTTAAGGGATGAGTTCAAGTCTAATTTCAAATCATGTCTTGGGATCTAGAAGTATGTCTCTTTATTGCATGTTTATGAACTTGGATTAACTTGATAAGATGTTGTTACTTTCAGATACTTGTACACAGACCTATATGCTGGTGCTATATGGGCAGGCATAGAAATCCCAGAAAACAGTGGGAATTTCAGTACTTCCCAGATTCCATTTGATTGCGCTCATAACTCTCCATTGCAATGTAGCTCTGTAATGGGAAGTCCTCTACCTACTTTGGGGTATATTTTCTCAATGGGCCAGGATAACAGGAAGGATATTTTTATTTTAGCAAACAAGGGTGTTTACAGAGTAGCCCGTCCAAGTCAATGTAGTTATACTTGCTCCAAAGAAATTGTTACCGCTGCGACTCCCAGTCCTTCGCCTTCTTCAGGGAACCGTTTGAAGGGATCGCGCAAGATTCCGTTGCTCTTATCTTCATTCTTGCTGTTTATATCATGTATTCATTTAGTTTGCAAAATTTTATCGTAGCATAAGATGTGTATAGAAATGTGTAGTAGGGCCCTTGTGAATTATGGGGATGCATCATTTCTTTATATCTTTCCCTTTTGATATTTAGTTCAATGTAGAATGTTACACTCTGATATCCAATGAGGTTTTAGGATCGATCCCCAAATGGCCAAATCTAAAATCTTAATCCACTTATAGTGGAAGTAAAGTTTGTAATGTACGTAGAGATGCAACTTTTTCCATTTCTTCATCTTTATAGCCATCATTGCACTACTCATGTGCTGGTAGATTTGATTCTATAAAAACATATCTTAAAGTGCCTCACTATCTTGGAATCCAAGGTGCCACCTAGGATTTTCGTCCTCAAACAGTGTTGATTTGGATTTGAGTCTCCAAAAGCAAGATTGAGTCTTGGAATCCAAGACTCAACTTTGGCTTTTTACTTAGGGATTGGGCGCCCAAGTGTTATGCACTTATTTGTTTTATAAGCAGGCGCCTAATTTAGGCGTCTGTTGAACTGACTAAATTCGTTGGAGTTTCCAAAACCAAGTTATTTTCCTCTATTCACCACATAAAAAAAATTCACCTCCTATTACACCACAACTCCTCTTCTTCACTTTATCTCCATCAAATTAGGTTTGAAATTGTTGAAGCTTGATCTCTCAAGGTAAGCTCATGTTTAATTTTACCATATCCCCTTAAATTTATAGATTACAATATTCTAGGGTTTTAAGTTTTTCTTGATTTTTAATACTATCTATATTGAAACAATTAGATGGGTTCTATAAATACAACGTAAGAGAAAGATCCAGAGTTGCTTGAATCAACCCAACAATTAGGGACAACAACAACAAATCCCACCTAATTGGTCATAATTCACTCATTCCCCTCAACCTCAATTATCTCAATCACAACCCTTTCAATCATTTAACTCGCACAACAATTGGGTGCAACCTTCTTAATCGTTAATAACACGCAATAATTGGGGATAACCCTCTCATTTTGCCATTCCCGCTCAATTCCAACATCCTTCTCAATTCGTCAATCCCTCATAATCTCAATCATCTCAATCATAAGCATCTCAATCGGTTGACTTATCTCAATCCGAAGACGTCGGGGTTGTTGATGGACAAAAAGGTAAAGGCAAACATCGCTTGATCAAGAAAAATACTAATAGAGTGGTGAGGTCTCAATTGTTGAAATTGACGAGCATTCAAAACAAAAAACTTACGAAAGCCTGGATTCATGTCTTGGAGGATAGAATCAAAAATAACAACCAACAATATGATGTTTTTTGGGACTCGGTTTTGGATGCATTTTATGATTTTTGTGAACAGGATGGTGAACGGGTTGAGCGTACGGTGTCATCTTTGAAAAATCATTGGTCGGATATGAATCGTACTTATAAGGTTTATGGTACTTGTTTGAAAAATACGATGCAAGGTCCCATAAGCGGTATGCAACAAGTAAATTTGGTAAGTAATTCAATATTTGTCATTACTAATAAATTTTAAACTCTTTTTACCAAAATTATGTATTTTTTTATTATCTTAATTTATTTTATAGGACGATGCCACCAAAACGATTTATGAAGTACGTGGTAAAGGTAAATGGGTGTATAAAGAAGCTTATGACGCTTTACGTCGTCATCAATGTTGGAAAATATTGCAAGACCAACACCCGGACACTTTAGCTCACAGTGTGCGAATGAAGCAAACATCAAATTCTAGCCTAGAAATGTTTACTTCAGCAACACCCAAGACACCTGTTAGCTCCAACTCCGGCTCTCTAGTAATTAATCACTATATGGAGACAGAACGTCCCAGTGGTATCAAAAGTGCTAAACTAAATGAAAAGAATAAAAAATGACAAAATCTTCTAATTGATCCCCAAAATATATTTATTAGTAGTCGCCTTGACCAAATGGAGAAGAAGAAAAAAGAATATATTGCCGAGAGAGATAAGAAGAAGGAAGAGAGAGATGCCCGTATAATGAAGTTAAGAGAAAAGAAGACAAAGGTCGTGGTGAATTTAGATGCTCAATTTCAAGCTCAAAACGATCGATAGTTGATGGCGATGGACTTCTCTATTTTGGACAATACTTAAATAGTTTATTGGGAGACACAACGTAATGGGGTTATGGCGAGAACGTTTAAGGCTAATAATAATGCCTGAGATGCTCTAGCTGTAGAATCTTATTTTAAAAGTTTGGTTGTATTTTGGTGATTATTGTTTAAGAAGTTTGGTTATACTTTGTTTAAGAACGTTGTTTAAGAAGTTTGATATATTTTGTTTAAAAACCTTGTCTATGAAGTTTGGTGTATTAGAAATAATAGAATGTTGTTGAGAAAGTTTAGTATTTTTAATTACTTTCTATTTGAAGTTTGATTGAAATTGAAATTGAAATAAATTTCTTAAATAAATTTCATAAAATTGCTTAGTTGAAATTACATAGAATTGAAAAAAAGTTGTTTAAACATTAAAATTACATATAATTGAAAATGCTAGTTGTTTCCCTGATGCTTCCACAAATGCTTAATAAGATCATTTCGCGGTGTCATATACTTATCCAAACTTGTCATCTTATCGTACTTCGTAATGTATCCTTATAAAGTGACTTCTTCCCGATTTAAGTTAATTAGTTTAGGGTCTATGAAAAAATGCTCTGTTAATAAGCTTACTCCGTACCTATTACGTTCTTCCTCGACGATCATGTTGTGCATAATTATACACGTTTTCATTATTTTATCGAGGTTTTTGGGTGACCAACTTCTTGCCGGACCTTTCACAATTGCAAATCGAGATTGAAGCACACCGAAAGCTCGTTCCACATCTTTTCGATACGACTCTTGTTGCTTGGCAAAATATTTCTTTGTATTACCTCGGGGAAATCGTAAGGTTTAAACAAGCGTTGCCCATTTTAGATATATGCCATCTACCAAGTGGTATCCTATGACTTATAGTTTTCCATCGACTTCAATGGTACAAGGTGGAGAACGACCAAGACAAAGATCTCGAAACAGATGTGATTGATCAAGAACATTTACGTCATTGTTGAAACCAGGCATTCCAAAAAAAGTGTGCCATATCCATAAATCATGAGATGCCACCGCTTCCAAAATGATTGTTGGTGTTTTCTTATACCCCGTGTATTGACCCACCCAAGCCATGGGGTAATTTTTTTACTCCCAATACATACAATCCAAACTACCTAGCATGCCGGAAAATCCACGCTTCTCGACAACGTACAATTACCGTTTTATATCGTCCGGAGTTGGCGATCTCAAATACTCTGTACTGAATTGCGCGACCATCGCATTGCAAAATCTTGTAAGGGCCTCAATTATTGTGATATCTACAACCTGAGCATATTCATCACAGCTATCCGCCGACACTCCTAATATAAACATACGGAATACCGCTGTAAGTTTTTGTTGAGGCGATAAACTCAAAACATTTGCACAATTTTGCTTCCAAGTAAAAAACTTGTCATATGCAACCACCGCATTCAAAATACGATCGAAAAGTCCTCGGCTCATATGGAATCTCCGACGGAAATGTTCACTTCCGTAAACATTCTCATCACGGAAGTAGTCGTGCATGAGTAGCTTATGATAAAAAATACGTGAGCGATTTATGGTTTTATGCCCAACAACCGAACCGACACGAGTTTTTGAAGATTTTCGTTTCTTCTAATTCATCAATTTCAGCTTGATTGCTCAAAATCTCTATTTTAATCGCATCAATAACGTCGTCATTAATATAATCAGTTGAAGATTCACCGATATCTTTTTCCTCTTCCTCTTCCTCGGATGAAGAATCGATGAAAAGTTCAAGAACCGCCTTGAAATTCATCGGATACGGCACGCATCACTAAATCTTATGAAAGAGAATATTGGGATTGGCTATGGGATAGTATGGAGCTCACTATTTGGTGTATATATCCCCTTCACCTAATATAGTCGTTAGGAACAAAATATAGCCGTTTGAACAAAATATAGTTGTTTGATCCAATTTTTTTTTACTCAAGGCTCCTATTTCGCTGAGTAAATTTTTTTTTGTTCAAAATAAAACTACATGAGTATAATTGTGATCATAAACCAATATCCATTTGGGCTTAGGGAACCGGGAGTCTACAATAAGTCTGCTATAATCTTAGCCCAAAATATAGTCATATAGTATAATTTGAGAAGTCAAAAAATTCCTTGATCTCGACCAACAAAAGAACACGGTTTTAACTATTTATACAAAATAGCCCACTAGGCTGGTAAACATGAAGTTGTTTGGTAAATGCAGTACAATGAAGGATTACATAATAGAGACTCTATCTCAGCATGCAAGCCCAGGATTACAGATATTGATAAAAGCAGTACAATTATAGAGAATCTTTTTTGTGGAACCAACGATGTAGGATAGTCTAAAGGCTGCAATCTGGAAATAGCGGTATCATTTTCCTCATCGTCAAAATCGATCGGCCTCTCAGGTTGAATCCTCTTAAATATAAATAAAAAACACATCGCACATGTTATCTATGCCTTACTAATGAATGAACATCAATAAACAAAAGGAAACCGAATATTGATATGATACATAATTGTGCCGAATATTTACTTTATACTCGTTTTTATCTATGGTTCTGAATCTTGTGGTCACATACAAATGTTGGTAAAATATCTATGGTTATGAATCTTGATTAGTTTGCCAAATATTTTTGAAGTAAAGGTCTTGTAAGAGAAAATATTCCGACGAATAAATTCAAAAATTTAATCACATAAATTGCATCCTAGAAACAGATGTAGCATATATTATAGAATAAAAAGATCACTGACCTTTGGTACACAAGAGTCGTCTGTCAAAGCCTTCTCCAAGCTAACTAAACAACTAAAAAGATCTTCGTGTATGTCTTGATCGTCGGGGACACTACAAGAAAAAACACATATAATAGCGTTGAAAAAACGCTATGAAAAGCTACGATAGCGTTTTTCGTCCATTCTATTCTCCTATGCTATCCTTTTTACAATAGCGATTTTTTGAGCGCCATTAAATAATAGTATTTGAGAAATGCTATCAATTTATTTTAAATGACGTTTAGAGAACGCCATAGTTGACTTTCTATAATGTTTTTCCCCCGCTGTTTTTTCTTTTTAACATAGCAAGGCTATAATGATATATATTATCTTTTCCATAACATTTTTCTAATGCTATATATTATATTTTATCTTTTCCATAGCATTTTTCTAATGCTATATATTATATTTTCCATAGCATTTGTCTAATGCTATCTATCGCTTTTTCCATAGCATTTGCCTAACGATATATATTATCTTTTCCATAGCATTTCTCTAATGCAATCTATTATCTGTGCCATAACTTTGTCTAATGCTATCTATTATCTGTAACATAACATCTTCAAATGCAATATTTACTCAACAAATTAGTAGTAGAAAAAAATTACAATATTCAATAAACGTTATTATTAACACTTTCTAAATTACAAAAATAAAATTAACATTTCATCAAATAAATAAAAGTCACAACTTTACTATAAAAAAGACTCTGATACAATAAAAGTTCATCTTATAATTATCATATTCAGGTCTTCAACAAAAATGAAGAAATATAAAAGTAAATCCCTTATCTATGTACAATGGCCAAAACACTATAGGAAGTCATTTTGAACTGGGACTTCATCATAAACTGCATAAATGATATAAAAAAGAGTGTAAGTAAATTAAATTATAAGTACTAAAACAATCATACCATATCTAATCTAAAAAAGAACACCAATCATGAATCTTACTTTAAATTTTCCTATATAAAGATCAGCTATATGTCTACTAATATATAAAAATTGGATTATATAAGGATGTAGCCCGAAGCGGGCATGAAATCAGATTCAAAACCAATACGCAAGTTTGTACGATGGGAGATAGGACAAAGAAAGAGGAAAAACATAAGATACCTTGCTGTCATCAATCTTGAACCACTTCCCCTCAATGTTCCTAACATAACATACGTAATGCCCAGAAAATGTAGTATTCATGACATCCAATTGAACTACCACAACATAAAGCTTATATATGGGGGATTTGTCATTTGAGCCACTCATATATGGAACAAGATTCAGGAACTCTGGGAACTAGATAGGTTCATTGAGCTTTCCAAATTTACCAGACTGTAAATAAGCAATAAAAAAATGTATGCATAAGAAATTAAAGTAACTAAAGGAGTGCAACTATGGGTATTCCAAAGAATTACCTGAAATCTCTTTAAAGAAATTGTAAGGATGTTGGGAGCTTCCACTACCGTCAACTTCTCCTTCGCTCTCTCGTAGGAATTGCATCTGAATCATAGAAAATGATACTTTAACGAGATATTATAAGATGAAGTCTCAAAATAACCTTAATACAAAATTTTAACTATTTTAATGAAGTCCTTTGCTTAACATGAATAATTGAAATTGGTAGGATCTTTACAAGTAACAGGAAAGAATATTGGCAAGAGGGGTCTCCATCTAATAAAAAATGGCGAGTAAACCCAACTAACTTGCTACATTTGTACTTGTTATCCCCGTCTAGTATTTCTGTAGCCGTAAATCTCCCAAGTGCCTCTTCAAGAGTTCCAATGTTCCCCTGAATCTGAACAATAAGATCCATCATCCTTTCATGCCTCTCAGATTTTCCCTTGCACTTCATGCATTTGATATACAGTTTAAAACGTTACTCTTATACAATTACATATCCCGGTAAGGCGGTAACAAAATCTAACTTAGTGTGAGAAAAATGAGAAAAATTGGATAGGCAATGAATATGATAATCTTATATATGTAAGAGTGTGACACAATCTTATAAGAAAATTAAGTACCTTAGAGTGGATATAACCACCAAATATCAGGCCTAAAAGAGTTGTTTCTTCTGCCCAATGGTCTTTTGTATTTACCCCAACTTCCCTTAGGCATACCGATTGCATGGTGTCAATAGCATACCTGTCAGCATCAAGAACTGTTTTTTTAAGTCTCTATTCTCTGATCTAAAGAGGCGTCATTATTACAGATGAACATACAGTAACAGAAAAATAAAAAAATCCACTTATTAAGTTAACAATTAGTGATCTTTTGGCATGTATTAGGCATGTGGGTGCAACAGGGTATCCAATCTGGTGTAGTACTTATCCATAATACATTAATCAGAAACAACAAGGATAATTTTTATGTTTAAGGGAAATTCCTACCTGTTACCACAGTTTGTAAGGCCACTTGCCCGAAGACCAACCTTGTCCCTATGATAAAGTTTGATGAATAGCTTGTATGGAAATATTGTGCCCTGAGAAAAAGTAGCTACCGATGAGTTGAAAATATAAAATCGACCAAAAACAAATAGCAAATAAAGGCAATAATAGCACAAGTAGAGGTGAAGAAAACCTTGCAATTTTATTTTCCAGCATTCTCACTTCCAAGAGCTACGGGGTTCTGTTTCCCAAGCTTAGACACCTTAAACTGCTGAATAACTTTCCACACTGATCTTTTTAGACCATTACTTGAATTTGGCAAAGTGCCTTTAATCTCATTATTAACATTCGAAGATGACATGGATGGAACAGAAAATTCAATGTTTTTAATAGATTGGTGATCATCAAATGTACTAGATGATAAATATCTGATTCTTTCAGACTTTAAAATTTGTAATTCAGGACTTTTGATGTTACCTGCAGACGTTGGCTTTTCAGGGTTCAGAAGCAGTGACTTATTAACCTTCTATTATCTAACAAAGAAACTCCACCTTCATGCTTTTTGTAGCTTGAAATCATTCGATCAGTAACATCCTATTTTGGATTCTTGGCAGAGGATCATTTTAAGCTTGAGTTCAAGGTCGGTAAGCTCTTGACTGTAGGGGTGTTATCTATTTTCTCAGAAAAAAAAGTTCCATTGACAGGTTTTACATTCCCTGTGATTGCTGGATTTGTGCTATCAGAGGTGATGATCTTTGGCTTAGGACATTGTGAGCTTGAGTTACGAGATACGTGATGGAAGATTGGTTCCGGACATTGTTGCAATCAAAAGTATTAAAATACCTTATGAAAGGTAGAACAGGATTGGCACAACGTGTTCTAATAGAAGCCTATTTGCTGAATTCGAAAGTGTACTTGCAAGGCTACTATGTCCAGCAGGGGTGATGAGAAAGTAATAAGATCGTAGTAGACGGGCTGCTGCACCGTACAACAATAGGATCTCCCGCACGAACATAAGACAACAGTATCTCCCTTAGCACAACCATTTGCAGAGTGCTCCACTGGGATTCAAATAATGCAACTACTGAGTTTAGGTGTACTTTTCCAATGTCAGCCGAACTTGATCCTATTTCCTTCTATAAAGAGAAAACCAAAAAAATAAAATAAAAATTAGGAATCCACAAATAAGTAAATAAGCAAACATGTTCATTTTAATGAACCACCAAGGTCGAGGTACCATTTAGGGGAAGGAAAATAAAATGTTACACATGTAATTTCAATAGAAATGTGTAAATATCTTGAATAACCGAGTTTTGGAGAAGTCTTCTTGCAATGAAAAATACTACAACCAAATATATAAGAATCCGACTAACATCTTCTATCAACAATAATATTCTTCTATAAATTTTACACTCGTAATAATAGATTTATTTTTTTCTTTGGGATTAGTTCGAGTTAATAGCAGCTCTGCTTAAAATTTCGAGGATCTTCTTGGGGACGAACATCCTGGTCTGACCTCCAGATATTTTTACGTTAAGATAAATTATGAAATAGAGCTCAAGTTGTTCACTCCATACATAGTAAAACTCACATTGGATAGAGAATTCAAGATTATTGATCTACTTTGGATGCGGTACGCCCTTGTGGTCATTGCTAACACTTGCATTGCGCTGATAACAGACAAGCAATCCTCCTGTTCCAAATATAACTAAGCAACTTGCCTTGAAAAGAAGGAAGCTTTCCGCTGGTAACCAAGCATCTCAAATAAATGCGCTATTTCAACATATAATATTAACCAGTCACTGGCATCAATCTAGGATTTTGCACCATCTGCAGCAGTCATTAAAATCTCCACAACCACCTTAGCCAACTCTCGTCTATCACAAAAATTGTTTACTTTCAATAACAAAAATCCAAATATCAAAATATAGGCAAACCTTTCTAGCATCTCAAAAGTAAAAAGTAGAAAGATACATGGAAAAGGAAAGAGTAAAAAGGTGAATAGAGTATTAAAAAGCCTGCATCTCGAGTGCATAAGGTAATGTAACCCATACCTGCAAAGAAATTTAGCCAACATCAAGGTAGCTTCAAGTTCAAAGCCCAGGGGCAAAACTTTGCAAGAAAAACAAATACTGATTAAATTTTTTTTTTGAAGAGGCCTAATAAATTGCATATGAAGCAAAAAGAGAAGACACACAAAACAATAGTTACAAATATTTTTTGACTCTACTTAAACTTTTTTGCTTTTCCATAAGCATGTGAATTTCTCTTAACAATGATTATTTATACACCAAAGTGACCAAATACAATGTTTGAATCTAATTCGCAAGGTTTATGTTAGTATCTCAAAAAGTTTCCAGAGTCCAAACTTCTTTGCTATAATTTCATTTTTCCATTTTGGGCTTCGTCACGGTCATTCTTTGCCGGAAAAGCATTACAAAATGGAGTCTTGATCCTTGCAAATAGTCTAAGGAAAAATAGACATATGACTAAATACTTTGGGACCAAAGAACACCATAATCAACCAAATCCCAACCATAATGCTTTAGAAACTTAGAACCCCTTTATCCACAAGTATTATGCAATGGCAATAAACCCCCAAATTATACCAAAAGAACCCTAAATCACTACCAAAGGAAACAATTACAAACTCAATTAAAAACTCACATTGTTGCTTCAATGCCGAGTGCAACTTGTACAAATCAATGTGGTGAATCAAACTTAGAGTTAGTTAGGGCATGAAATTGAACTCAGAGTTACGGCATGAAATTGAACTCACCAAAGCCAAATTGGAAGAGAAATCAAATTAGGGAACACCTAAAAAAAACCTCTTTAAATCTAATGGAATCATTAACAATGGGGAATATGATATTGGAAGAGTAGAGGGAAGGAAAATTTATGGTTTAAAGACCCATTGGAGATGGTGATTATGAGGATGAGATTCAGAGGCGGGAAGCTTCAAAATTTGGAGAGAATGAGATGGAATGAGAGGAAGAGAAGCTTGATTTTGGGAAGAAAAAAAATGGGGAGAGAGGAGAATAAATGTATATCGATGAAAGTAGTCCAGATTTTACTAAGAAAACACGAGTTAAGATGGCATTCGCATGTAAAATGCTATTAATGTTCACTTATGATAGCATTTCACAATTATGCTATAGAAAAAATGCTATTAAATGTTATTTTTCTTGTAGTAGAAGGAGCGGCCCCACCTTGAGATGACCTCCCCCATGAACCTCTCCCTCTGGAAGTCCCCACTGGAGAAACTCTCACTTAAAAAGTTTCCATTTCACCTTCGTCATCTTCCCAATCGACTACAAACCCCTGAAACATACAAAATTATGTCACTATTAATTAAAACTACAAATCTTAATTAAACGGACAATATATGATAAAATGTTCAAATAACTAACTTGTCCATCTAAATAGTCATTTAATTGGGAAAGACGGTACTCTGCACGTCTCAAGCTCGTGGTCAAATATGCCATATGACTCTCGTCAGGAAGGTGTCGAGCCTCCAAATTTATGGTCCTATCAAGTGTAAGCTTCTGCATACCCTCATTTATAGCAAAAAAATCATATCCTGCTGGAACATGGAGTTTCTCTAGAGGGTTGTAAGGTACTGTAGGATGCTCTAGCTGAGCCCAACAACAGTCCCCAAGATACCACTCGTATCCACCAAATTGGCTTTGTAAAAGTACTATTTTACAACTGATATTACCCGCGATGATTACATCCTGTTTTAGTGCATCTTTCAAATTTCTAAAGGGGTCCCATTGCATGTTATTGATTGTACACAAATCCAATTGTTGCCTCATCAGTAATAAATAATGCTTCACTTTATTTCTCGTAAGTTTCTATCTTTTAGTACGTCAGGCTTGCATCCGTGGTCAGAAATCATCCAAGCTATTATCTATCAAGATATGATGACCTATCTGACAATATTCGTAACACTGATACTGTAGAAGATAAAATAATATATTAATTTTCCAAATAACCTTGAATAAACAAAAAATAAATAACTAGAACTATTAATTAAAAATATTATACCTTGATCAATTGGAAAAGGCCGCCGATGTATTTTACGTCCTGTTTCGATATTTGGTCAAGGCAGTAGTAGAGATGCCCTAATATAGTGGAGCCGAAGTGGATCGTAGGTCCCTTCTTCTCTCTAAGCATAATTGAACCCAACAACTCTAGTTGAGCCCAACTCTTTGAGTTCCTAAGTAAGACACCTCCAAAGTACAGTAGCATAAATGCTCTAAAGATTTTATTAACATTAGCGGGATCTTTGATGCTTACTCTGGTATTGTCAAGGTAAGTCTGGAAGTGAGCAAAACTAATACATCCCTTTTCATAATCTTTAGACTCCATGTTGAGGAAAGTTATTAAGGCGTTACTGTATTCTGCGTATGACTCATCCAATACCATCAGCTCTTCTGTCCCGATACCTATTCCGGTATGCACTGTAAAATCTCTAGGAGTGATCCATTGCTCTCCAGAAGTTAGACGAAATGTATGAGTGGTTGCCCACCAATGCTCAACCATCAACACTATTACTTGGCTGTCTTCATTCCCAACTTTGCAATCAAATAAACTCATCAAATTGGTTGTCTTTAATCTCCGTTTCAAGTGAGGTACCTCAATAAGTATTAAGTACACTTCACAGAGCTTGACTAACATGATCTACATTTAAATCCAACTCGAGCCTGTAATGGAATTAATAAACAAAAATAAGAATATTCACTATAAGAAAAATGACATTTGATAGCATTTTTTATATAGCATAACTTTAAAATGCTATCACAAGTGAACATTAATAACATTTTATATGCGAATGCCATCTTAACTTATATTTTCTTAGTAAAACTAGATTGAATGTTGAGGAATGTTACGAGTTGGGTCCAACCTAAGCTAGGAGCCCAACTGGGTTGGGGTGTCCTATTGAACTCCTAACAAGCCCATAGGCCTTTAGGGTTTATGGGGATAGTTTGAGTAGTTTGGCAACCTATATTGTAGTATTATCTACTTTTTATTACGTACAGAAAAGCAGTTCTCAATTTAATAAGAAATCTATCTTCTCTTTATTGCTCTCTAGATATAGAACTGGTAGTTATATCTATTATTCCTCAACACGTTATAAACACGTAAGCTAGTGGATCAAGAGGAGAAGAAAATCACTCTCCAATCGGCATTTTGAGGGAATTCTTGCGATAAGAGTGGTATTTTATATATTTTCAAGTAAATATGGATTAATAGCATTTTTTTTATATTTTTTTCGGATTAAAAATAGCTAATTTTAGTAATTTTTACCCTTGATTAAGGCTTATTTTCAAACAAAAATTAGTTTCTCTGTGGACATTGGATAAAGAAGAGACTAATTTGGTTAGATAGCTTATCCCACGAGATTCCCAACAGTATATGACATGTCTTAAGGAGATGTCCCAATCGCCGGGAAGTTCATATTGAAACTAGACAGTTTTATGGCCATAAATAACATGTTTAGGTCATGTTTAGATAATTGGATAAATAATATTTTTAGGTCATTTTTAGGTCATGTTTAGATAAATAACCTATATGGTATATACTTGGGTTTATGTAATTTCATGACCCCATTCTATGTTTAGATAATTAAGTGAAACAGAAAGGTTGGACTTGGGTGGTAGTGATTTGGGGATTTAATGAAGGAATTGAAAGATTTAAGCAATGGGTTGTTGTTGAAATCTAGTAGTGAGGTGGTGGTTCATCACAAAATCTAGACCAACCTCCTCCTCACTCTTCATCTTCCACCAGAATTACATTATGCCCGTCTCGCTTAGGGTAATAGACTCTTCTTATACTATTTCGTTAACAATTATCGGCCATTGAGTACTACTACTACACATGCGGTGTCTGCTGATGAGGCAGAGAAGGTGGCACTGCATTTATCCTTGGACCGTATTGTTTCTCAACTAGAGAATGATCCAATCTCTGGTAAGGCAACCTATGCTTTTTATATTCAGAAGCTATGTGGATGTGGGGATCTTTTATTTGTTGCTAAGTTGCTAAGTATCCTACGTGAGAAGGGAATGTACCTAAGTCCAAGTATATACCATATTGTTATGATCGCATCGGGAGAGAAGAGTGATTTTGAATTTGTGTCTCATGTTTTCAAGGATTTGCTATTGTCGTGTGGTTATTCTCTAGCTAAGACTTCTTATCCAATTCTTTCCATGGCATTTCTTAGCTCAACAGATGCTATCCACTTGCTCAATTTTGTTAAGGAAGTCTCGGAATTGGTACCTCCCAAGAATGCTGCTGTTATTAACAAGATTATTTATGGGTTTGCCGTATCCAGACAGATAGATAAAGCCCTTTTGATATTTGATCATATTAAGAATTTGAAATGTAAACAAGATATATTTATGTATAATATAGTTTTGGATATTTTGGGAAGGGCTGGTCGGATAGATGAAATGCTACATGTGTTTGATTCCATGAATGAGATGGCCAATGTTGTCCCGGATACTGTCACTTACAACACCGTAATTAACAGCTTACGTACGACAAGGAGGTTAAACTTGCGCATGGTTTTTATAAAGGAAATGGGTGATCAAGGATTAGAGTTGGATTGCGCACATATTCATCATTAATTGAGAGCTTTGGACGGTCGGGACGTATAGAGGAAGCAATGAAACTCTTAGAAGAGATGAAAAAGAGAGAGATCTATCCTTCAATTTATATCTATCGAGCATTGATTAGCAGTTTAAGGGAAGTTAAATTTGATAGCTAGCTTGTCTGACGAGATGAATTCATGCATTTTAGATCTTGTATGTCCTATAAATTTTATAGGGAAAATAAGGTAACTTCAGAATTTTCAATTTCAGTTCCAAATGAACATGTAAGAAAATATGAATTGATGCACCACAAAGTTGCTTTACTGACCGTGAGGCTACTTTTGCCACACCTACATTTCAGTCTAGGAAAATGAGAGTGATGATAAGAAGTCGCTTTTGAAATAGTCTAGAGACAAGGACATCTACCTAATAGAAGCTTCTAGTTCTTCTTGTCCATTTACAGAATAGATCATAACAGAGACTTCAATGCAGAAAAGAGAAGCTACTGTCAAAGCAGGTCTACCTCTTCGTCGTCTTATGGCCAGGAATATATGTACGACACATTCATCTCCATTGAAAGTAGGTTGTAAACTAAGCAAAGGGTAGTTACTTTTTCAGACAGCCCAACCATCCAACCATATAAATTTAACTTCGGCGAAATGAGTATGGTGGTAATCAGTGGATCTAAATTGTGAAAGACAATATGTTCCATTACATTTGAGGCGTTCTCACCATCTGTTGATGAAGTGAATCAAAAAGCATGACTGTAGGCTTGAAGCAACACAAGGAGACGATAATGTAGTAGAAAGAAACTAAGCAGAAATAGATTCTCGACTATAGAACAATTGAAGTTCTATGGAGTAATTTGAGTTTTACATAATCCAGGTTTTGATTCTAAATTGTGGATTATATTGAAGAATTACTTGATGCTAAAATATTTGGCGAGCTCATAGTTTTGCTGAAAGGAGTTTGAGTATTTTGGGGTGTCGAGGTAAATTATTGTTATATTGGTATTTTGCATGTAATACCCAGACTTAAAATTGGTATTTTGCATGTAGGATCCTTTTGCATTCCAAATTCTTCAAGAGGAGCTTCATCGTAGTACCGGGTTGTCACGAGCGAAGACGATGTTCTACCAAAATTTATCCCCCCGTGATACATATAGTACTTTGCAAGAGTCCTGTTCTTAAAGAAGAAGCGATCGAGCAACAGAAAATGCAAGATCTTCTGCAGTTCTATGAGATGGAGGATCTCCAAATACTCTATACTGAGCAGTCCAGTTCTTTGTCCAAAGAGAAGGTTTGTTCGGTCTGTTTGGCCTGTGAATGTGTCTCCACAATTCCCTCCCATTGCATATGTTTATAAATGGATTATGGGCATCCTTTTGCTTGCACATCACCCATGGAACCCCAGTTTTCATACGTGCTGCCAAGTTTCCTACCCACTGAACATATCGAGTTCCTGTAGGGACCTGTCTCTTGAGCTGTGCCAAACTCGAACTATCTCAATACCAGACTCACGCATTATACACGTGACTTACAGAATCAGTAATGACAACAATAACACCTGGACCACGAACTAATGAAGAACGTGGATCGAGCACTACAAAAAAAGAGAGTCAAAGACATGTTTCCCATAACTGGCACTTACAAGTCCAATTGCCACTTGACTACATTCTCAGGAGAACATGCTTATACACGATATCAAACTTTGAGTGAGATTTATAAAAAGGATGAGTTCCAGAGAAAAAATGACCAATAAATTTTACACTTCAAGACCAAGTTTTTCTAGCTCAAAAGATCACAAAACTTGTAATTAAACATCAGCCTCAGGTAATAAAGTTACAGTTACTAAATTCTTATATCGAGATCGTGATTTTTACCTATTCAAATGTTTCTACGCTAAACACCTGCGTCATTTCTATATGGAGTTATATTAATTCTTGTCACAGGTACATTTGGTGTAAGAGCTAATTTTATGCTATTTTGAGCTACTATGAAATTAGGCCATTACATTTGGCACTGTCTGTAGGAAAGAAGATATTTTTATGATATTCTAAGGTATACAGTTGCTCAACTATCCATTTTTCAATCATGGTCACTTTCAAGCGACCATTAACAAGAGTCTAGCTCGATCTTTCAGTCGAACTAGTTGCTCGCAGAATTAAGGGCGAGCCTACACGCTGAAGCTGAGAAACATAATGAGCCCGAGCGTCAGTTGGTACATGACCACGAGCTCTGTGAATAAGAACTAGAGAGTGAGCGTCAAGCTCGTTAAACATAATTCAAGTGACATGAAGAACAAATAACAACAATCAGATCGCCTTACAAGATAATCAACAAGTTCCCTATATCAGAGATCGTGATCAAATTCTTGCGAACTCCCGAGTTTCAGCGCAAGAAAGATTAGGACCTCGAGGAGAAACTAGCAAAGACATTCCTAGAGATCCTCAAAACGACCCACAAGCTTCAATTCATTTGGGACGCGAAGTTCAGTCTGACATCAGCAGAGGGCGTTGGCCTTCCTAACGTCAAGAAGATGTGTAACAACCTCAACCCAGGCTAATTGCAAAAGATTTTTTCGATATGGAAGTACCAACATGGTTCCATACTCCGAAGATACTAAAATACAAAGGCACTGGTCTGAAGGATTACATTCAACAATTTTGTGATTCCCTGAGACTTTATACCAATTTGAATCATATTCTATGTCATTTATTTGCAAGAAACCAACAAGGAGAACCGCTCCGGTGGTTCTATTCTCTACCTGAAGATTCCATCATTACATTCGACCAGCTACAAAAGATCTTCGTCAAAACATATGCTCACAATAAAGATAATGAAGAAAATGTTTATACTCTTATTACTCTTAAGCAATCTTAAGGAGAAAAACTTAAAGTCTATGCAATGAAGTTTATGGAGCTTGTATGGAAAGTTAACAATCTCGAACAGAAAACAATCGTTTCTGCGTTTTCCAATGCATTACAGATCAATTGCAAAGCGAAAGAACATCTCTTCTTGAACAAACCCTCGATCTTGGAAGACATGATTACCAAGGTGCAGATATTTTAATCAAATTTCTTTATAATTTCTTTATATATATATAAACCATCTCACATTATGTATGCTCTTCCATACAAAAATCCAAATTACAGCAAGAAAGTAACTTTTTAACAAATTTCCTAATATAGCAAACTTTTCGAAATTTGACTATACACAAAAATAATAATTTTCAAACCCTACTCATATGCTTTTTCTACATCACAAAACAAAAGGAAATTAATAGAGCCAACCTTAGCATACTAGCATTCAACGTTAGAAAACAAATTAGGGATATCGCCCGTCTCCTCTTTCACAACAATACTGTGCAAAAAGAGTTTTTTCTTAATCTCAAAAATGACGTGACCCTTTCCACTCTGGCAGCAATGACTACGTTCGTTTGCTCTCTCCCTCAAATTTCTGTAACCCAATTTTTCCTCTCTTTCTCTCTAGATTTTCATCTCACAGTTTTTTAAAAACTTTTAGATGAAAAAAATGAGGGGCTATTTATACTTTTTCTCTCTAATCGCTGGCAGTTGTTGGGGCTTACACAAGCCACCTTCAATTTTATAATCGGGGCGTCCCTTCCACTATTCAATTCAGATGATTTGTACCTTCTGGGTAAAAATGTCTTTTCATCACTACCCCAAGTCTTATATTTAAATGTATCTCCCTCTCTTTCTTACCCAAATCCCTTTCTCACCTTCCTACACACATAATAATCCACTCCACTTACATGTAATCAAACTTTCCCCCAGATAAATATTAATAATTTATAATTTCATGAATCTTTGTGATTTACTCCACCATAGTGTTGAGAGTGTGTGTTGGATTTAACGTTTCATTCATCTTATTCACGGATTCTCAAAACTCTGAATCAATATCCACTTGCCATATGTAAGTATGACGCTCATCTTCAACGATCATGTTGTCCATGATTATACATACGTACATAACATAACAATTCCTAGATTACTAGGCTTCTAAAACCATGCACTGTGTGCCAAAATTTTGAATCTAGCTTGTAATACCCCCAAAATACGCTTTATGTCTTTTCGACATGCTTTTTGCATCTTTGCAAAATGTCTTTCGGCATCGTTTAACGCATATCTTATGGTTTAAACAATTGTTTGCCATTTTGGATAGACACTATCTGCTAAATAATACCCCATAGTGTGGGACCTTGCCACAATTCCATTTGACTAGTTGTTGCAAAGCTACTCTCGATGCAAGACGTTCACATCGTTGTTAGAAATGGGAACCCCAAATAATGCGTGCCATATCTAAAGTTCATGCGATGTAACCATTTCTAAAATCACTGTTGGATGTTTTTTATACCCGCTATATTGTCTTGCCTACCTGGAAGACAATTATTCCATTTCTAATGCATATAATCTAAACTACCTAACATCCCCGGGAAGCCTTACGATCCACTTCTAACAACCTTAATGTATCATTTTTATCAGGAGGTCTAAGGTATTAAGCTTTGAATTGTTTTACAAAATTTTTTCAAACTCAAATTACCCGTAAACTCCTCAATCTAAACATATTCGTCTTGGGTGTCTGCCCTCGTACCGTAACATAATATGCAAAGTACGTACATTATTTTTTGATGCACTGATAAGTCCATAATTTTAGCGGTATTTTCTTTTTAAACAAAATAGGTGTTCGAAGAAATAACTTGATCATAAATACGTTAATACACACCTTCGCTCATACGAAATCAACGACGAAATAGGATACCTTTGAAGACTGGGTTGGCACAGAAATAATCTCGATTAAGGCTAAACTCAAACAATTTATGATCACTCCTTTTTTGCTTGTCAATCATTCCCATTTTACTACCTACTCCCCCGCTTCTGTGATAATGTCGCATCTTGCTATTTTTCTTCCGCTTATTCTATCTCAATATGAGCCTTGACTTACTCATGCATCATCAAAATTTGACGTCAAAAGAGCTCTTCTGCTCAGGATGAGGATGACAATGATGAGAGTGTTAGGTTAGACATGATTAAAGCTAAATTAATAACTAGAAAATAAAGTAAAATGTAGAATATTAAGAGAATATAGTAGAGTGTAGAAGATTAAGAGAATAGAGTATTCAAGATGAATGGTCTTTATAGATAAAAAAAAGCTAGCCGTTGATCTTCTTGTCAAACAAGTTTGCCAAAAAATATAGTCGCTGACCATTTTGTCAAACAAATTTGCCCAATAATATAGCTGTTGAGCTTCTTGTCAAAAAAGTTTATAAATAAAACTAGCCGTTGAGCTTCTTGTCAAACAAGTTTGCCCCAAAATATAGCCGTTAAGCTTCTTGTTGAATAAGTTTTTCCAAAAATATAGCCGCTTGGATCACACAAAAAATCAAATATAGAGAGGGGAGCAAAGAATATTTTGCGCAGACCTATGCCTGCTGTTCTGAACTGCGGAGCCCGAGTAAGTACTGCATGGCTTAATTTGGTCACTTTGTTTACCCCGTAGTTCTAAACTGTGCTACTAGGTTTGGATGAATTTTGTGTGCATCTCTTCATACTTAGTTTTTTTTGTTCTCCATTTCTTTTAGGCATTTCCTCAAACACGTTCCCTCTATTACAAAATTATCATCACTTAGTTTTTTAATGAGCTCCTCTATATGAGGCATTTCGTGAAATACTTGAAAAGACTAAGTATGGTATGTGATGGACAAACATATTTGAACCAAACACAAGTATCACAACATATAATTCTTAAACATAATGCATAATAAATAAAACATAGTTTAAGCATAGCATATCAAAGTTCTGAACAACAAAGAAATACTAAAAACGTACTTTAAACAAGTAAAAAAATACAATAAATAAATGAAAGCCTAAGTGGGATGGCCTTTCTTCGTTTTGCGGGCGCGTCTGCAAAGTGTGAGACCCTCGTCATAGGTACATTGCACATCTGGCCCTGTCTAATAAGTAATGGACATATCAGCTAGTCTCTCTCCAATAACTTAGATAATATCATATGACCAACTCAATTATTCCTACACTTCACATGTGTGTTCAACGTATTGCCTTGAATCATCATATGCATCATGCTACATTCTAACGGCTTGATGCCACAACTTATCCACAATATACATAGGTGGATACGAGTATGATACCTGAACGGTCGGGATCAGTATCCGTCTACGTTCTTCGCTGGTTCCCGCCATGTCCATGAACCATCGGATATAATGATCCTCGCCAGACACATTAACACCATAGTTTTCTACCTGAGAAGATGTAGCAAAACTCAAAGAAGGTGTCACCCGTGAATCGACCCTAACTAGATCATGCTCGAACATCCATATATTTTTGGCCCTCTTGTTTTAAGTACAACTGATCTTAGGATTTGGATGAGCCAAACACCAATATGTCATGTAATCCATGTCATCAATGAGATAATGTTTTTCATCGTAGAAGTTCACATCTTTGAATTCCTGAACAACTCTTCATCGTAACGCAAAAATTCCATAATCTTTTAGGGGGGGGGGGGTCATAGGGAACACTATCATGCCCGGTGCTCTGACGCATACGCCAGTTTCTTAAATACCAAAGTATGCCTATTTGGTATATGACTAAAACCAATGGAACCCACTTCTAACTAAGCATTTTCGTAAGTCTTACCTCTAGACAGATTGATTGTCTAGGCCTCAGCCATGGCTGCCAATTTATGTTGTTTTTGTCCTTCCATTCTATCATTTCTTTGATCATAACAAAAGAATGATGGATTTTAGACCTCGAATTGTCCCTTTCATCTTTCTACGCACTCATACGGGGATAAACATGGTTGAAGTTTAGATCCTTCATTATATACATTCCAACCTGACAATACTTAAAGAACCAGAACTTCAACATCACACAAAAGCTTGTAACTAATTTCTTCCCCTTTCTATTTTTTAGAACTGAGACTTCATCTAATCCCCTATACAAGTCGAACTGTAGCGCACCTATAATATGGCAGTCTATCAAAACTGCAAGATAACCCGCTGGAAGAGATGTTCTAACATTTGAGAAAAATAGATTGCCCATCATATACTCAACAAATACCCTCGCATACACTATATCCATGTCTTGGTTGTAATTATTAAGCTCAGGATTCAAAACCGTTTTCCACACTTTCAAATACGCAAGAGTGATGCTACCATACTTGATGTCATTGCTTATGATTTTAGGGAACATCTTTTCTGCTTTATTAAAACTCGATTACTTGTTGTCGTACGAGAGTTTGATATCCATCCCATAAAATAAACCCGTTAGCATGATGAAGTCTAATGATGTAAACCCAAGTTCCCAGCCAGGGAAGTAAAATGTATGGTTAAAGGCCACCATCATTCCAAAAGAGCATGAATCAGGCGATTATTATAGTTTTTCACCTTAATCGACAAAAACTCTTCAAAAACCATATCGTTGACCAACCTCTTCAACGTCGAATACTTGGCAATCCATTGGTACCACTTTAATACTTTATCTAGTGATCCCCTCTATTATGTTTTATCTTGGTTCTGAAAACAAAAGCACATTAATACTTTAAATTTTCATTCCAACATTTTATCGAACATTTTGTAAACAACGTTAATAACACTTAAATTTTTCTAGAAAGCTTACCAGTATGTCCTCCGATTTAATAGAAATATGAACCCAGTTGCCTGGAAGAATATTAACTCGGTGTAAATTATCGAGGGTTGGGACGTGATCATTTTCCATGAGGTATAACGACCACATGTTGGTTACCATTTCTTTCCCCCTTCATTTAACTTCGGTGCTTACGTTACATCTCATTTTCGGATATATATAGTATGGCTGCAAACTAGACTCCCGATATTGTGTAGGTCTTTTCGACGTTCAATTTAGTTGAGAATGTGGCTTTGAAAGATGTTGGGAATATATTGGTTTTAAGTTTATTTGGTTTGGAAGGAAACTTGAGAAGAAAAGCGAAGTATGAGAGAGAGATGGGAATGACTTTTTCGTTGTAGACTATGTCACATAGTTCAAAACTGTGTGGTTTTATTTAATTTAAAAGCACCTATATGACGTTGATTGATTGACTCTTATGCTCCGTAGTTTAAAACTGCAGGTAGCGTAGTAAGCGTTTCGATGAGAAAACATGGCTAGATCTTAGGTGTTGTTTTTGCCTCGTAGGTCAGAACTGCGGTGAGTAATATTCACCTTGTTTTGAGAGGTAAACTGCGGTGGGGTGGATTGGGTTTGGGATGAATTCACCTACATAGTTGTTGCATATGCTCTAAAACTTTTTCTTTTGCGGGTCCCTTCCTCTTCAATCATGTCAGTCAACATCTGCATTGAAATATACCAATATTAGTTTATAAAATGTATAATCATTTGAATTCATCCACAAGTAGTTTGACGCATGGCCAAAGAGGTAATACTTTACACAAATATGAATCCACTATTATAATTACCGCATACAATTTTGAGTGAAGATTGATTCTTTCATAATGGATTTTGAAAAAATAGATAATTTTGACAAAATGACTAAACTTCCATAGTGAAAAATCTATTTCAATAATTTAGGGCCAAAGGGGATTTGTTACTTTAATAAAAAAAATTATTTTTAGTTCATCAAGGCTCTATGGAATTAAGAAAACCTAGCCTACAGGAGAATATCATACCAGACACATGATTTATGGACATATGAGTATGAGGGTGAATTACAATTAAATTATTCATTAAATAGTAAATAGGAACACTCTACTAGGAAAATAAGTTTGATGTTCTTAAGAATTCAGATCACGGTAAAATATTTTGTAAGTTTTAGTTTAAAGTGCTAGCCACAATTTTTATGAACTACGGTTTTTCCATCTTTTATGTTGCTTCTTCCGTAAAAGAGTTAGCACATCAAACTTTAATAGATAGATCTAGCCGAATGAATATCCTTTGAAGGATTTAACACATAAACTGAAACGGGAAGTTTTGCTTTTTTGATTCACTTATTATTACATCCCGTTTGAGGCGATCAATAAACTTCACTTTATAGCATATACAACAGCCAGGTGGGTTAATTCCCCCAAATCCACCCCGTAGCAGTTCACCACTAAAACATGGTCAATATTACTCTCACAGCAGTTCAGAACTGCCTGGCAAAAACTACGCCTAAGATCTGGCCATGTGTTGTCATCGCAACACTTACTACCCAACCTGCAGTTCTGAATTGCGACGCATGAAAGCCAATCAAACAATGCGACGTATCATATTTGATTTAAATAAAGCCGCACAGTTCTGCGCGGCATGGCCTGCAAAGAAAAAACCACTTCCTACTCCCTCATATTTTATTTTTCTTTACCAAGTTTCCCTCCAAACAAAAAAATGCTCAAAACCAACATATTCCCAACCTTCTTCACACTCATATTTTCTTACCGAATTGAATGCCGTTAAAACCCACACAATGTTGGGAGAGTCCAGTTTGCAGCCGGATTATTTATATCCGAAAACAAAATGTAACGTACAGGTCGAATTTAAGCGAAGGGGAAAAGAAATTGTAACCAACATGTGGCCGTTGGACCTCACAGAAAATAATCCAGTCCCAACCCTCAGTGATTTGCACCGAGTTGATATTCTCCCGAACAATTGGGTCTATATTTCCCTTGGATCGGAGGACACGCCGGTAAGCTTTCTAGACAAAATTTAAGTGTTATTAACGTTATTTTTGCCAAATATTGGATAAAATTCTGGAATAAAAATTTAAAGTGTTAATGTGTTTTTGTTTTCAGAACCAAGAAAAAATACAAAATAGGGGATCACCAGATAAGGTATTGAAGTGGTACCAATAAATTGCCAAGTATTCGACGTTAAAGAGGTTGGTCAACGATATGGGTTACAAACATTTTTTGTTGATTAAGGTGGGAAACCAAAGAAGCTCCACAACCTCCTTAGCCAACTCTCGTCAATTACAGAAATTGTTTACTTTCAATAACAAAAATCCAAATATCAAAATATAGGCACATCTTTCTAGCATCTCAAAAGTAAAAAGTAGAAAGAAACATGGAAATGGAAAGAGTAGAAAGGTGAATAAAGTATAAAAAAGGCCTGCATCTCGAGTGCATAAGGTAATGCAACCCATACCTACAAAGAAATTTAGCCAATTTCAAGGTAGCTTTAAGTTCAGAGCTCAGAGGCAAAACTCTGCAAGAAAAAAAAATACTGATTGAAAAAACATTTTGAAGAGGTCCAATAAATTGTATATGAAGCAAAAAGAGAAGGCATACAAAACCATAGTTACAAATATATTTTTGACTCTACTTAAACTTTTTTTGTTTTTCGATAAGCATGTGAATTTCACTTAACAATGATTATTTATACACCAAAGTGAGCAAATACAATGTTTGAATCTAATTCGCAAGGTTTATGTTAGTGTCTCAAAATTTTTCCAGAGTCCAGACTTCTCTGTTATAATTTTATTTTGCTATTTTGGGCTTCGTCACGGTCATTCTCTGCCAGAAAAGCATTACAAAATGGAGTCTTGATCCTTGCAAATAGTTCAAGAAAAAAATAGACATATGACTAAATACTTTGGGACTAAAGATCACCATAATCAACCTAATCCCAACCATAATTCTTTAGAAACATAGAACTCCATTATCTACATGTGTTATGCAATGGCAATAAACCCCCAAATTATACCAAAAGATCCCTAAATCATTACAAAAGGAAGCAATTACAAAACCCAAATAAAAAACTCACTTTGTTGCTTCAATGTCGAGTGCAACTTGTTCTAATCAATGCGGCGAATCGAACTCTGAGTTAGTTTGGGCATGAAATTGAACTCAGAGTTAGGGCATGAAATTGAACTCACCAAAGCCAAACTGGAAAAGAAATCAAATTAGGGAACACCTCAAATAAACCTCTTTCAATCTAATGAAATCATTAAAAATGGGGAAGATGATATTTGAGGAGTAGAGGGAGGGAAAATTTATGGTTTAAAAACCCATTGCAGATGGAGATTATGAGGATGAGATTCAGAGGCGGGAAGCTTCAAAATTTTGAGAGAATATGATGGAATGAGGCGGGATTCCCAACATGTGGAAATGTAACTCCGCCTGTCAAAGTACCAAGGCCTGGGATATGAATGTTTCCACACCTCGCAATGCTCGACATGAGTGCACCATGTGAAATATGGCTCCAGTAGGTATCATAGTCAACATGGTGACCCACAATATAATGTTTTTCTTCGATTCACCTTACCACTAGGAGGTAACGAACCACATTAGGACTCGGGATGGAATGGAGTTTCTCTGGAGGGTTGTAAGGCACTAATTGATGCTCTAGCTGAGCCCAACAATGGTCCCCAAGATACCACTCGTATCCACCAAATTGGCTTTGTAGAAGTACTCTTTTTGGAATGATATTACCCGCGATGATTACCTCCTGCTTTAATGCATCTTTCATATTTCTAAAGTGGTCCCATTACATGTTATTGATTGTACGCAAATCTAGTTGTTGCCTCATCAGTGATAAATGAGCCTTTTCCTTATTTCTCATAAGTTTCCATCTTTTAATGTGCCAGGCTGACATCCTTGGCCAAAAATCATCTAACCTATTATCTATCAAGATATGATGACCTATCTGATAATATTCGTAGCACTGATACTGCTGAAGATAAAAAAAAATATTAATTTTCTAAATAACCTTAAATAAACAAAAAATAAATAACTAGAACTTTTAATTAAAAATATTATACCTCGATCAATTGGAAAAGGCCACCAATGTATTTTACCTCCTGTTTCGATATTTAGTCAAGGCAGTAGTAGAGATGCCCTAATATAGTGGAGCCGAAGTCGATCGTAGGTCCCTTATTCTCTTTGTGGGCAATTGGACCCAACAACTCTAGTTGAGCCCAACTCTTTGAGTTCTTAAATAAGACACCCCCAAAGTACAATAGCATAAATGCTCTAAAGATTGCATTAGCATTAGCAGGATCTTTGATGATTACTCTGGTATGGTCAAGGTAAGTCAGGAAGTGAGCAAAACTAATACAGCCCTTTTCATAATCTTTAAACTCTATATTGGGGAAAATTCTTAAGGCGTTTCCATATTCCGTGTATGACTTATCCAATACCATCAACTCTTCTGTCCCGATACCTATCGCGGTATGCACCGTAAAAGCTCTAGAAGTGATCCCTAGCTCTCCACAAGTTAGGTGAAATGTATGAGTGGTTGCCCAACAATGCTCAACCATCGATACTATTACTTAGTTTACTCAATTCTCAACTTTGTAATCAAATAAACTCATTAAATTGGTAGCCTATAATCTCTTTTTCAAGTGAGGTACCTCAATAAGTATTAAGTATACTTCACGGAGCATGACTAACACCGATCTACATTTAAATCCAACTCGAGCCTGTAACGGAATTAATAAACAAAAATAAGAATATTCACTACAAGAAAAATGATATTTGATAGCATTTTTTATATAGCATAACTTTAAAATGCTATCACAAGTGAACATTAATAACATTTTATATGCGAATGCCATCTTAACTTATATTTTCTTAGTAAAACTAGATTGAATGTTGAGGAATGTTACGAGTTGGGTCCAACCTAAGCTAGGAGCCCAACTGGGTTGGGGTGTCCTATTGAACTCCTAACAAGCCCATAGGCCTTTAGGGTTTATGGGGATAGTTTGAGTAGTTTGGTAACCTATATTGTAGAGTTATATACTTTTATTACGTATAGAGAAATAATTCTCAATTCAATAAGAAATCTATCTTCTCTCTATTGCTCTCTAGATATAGAACTGGTAGTTATATCTATTATTCCTCAACATGTTATAAGCAAGTAAGCTAAAAGATCAAATGGAGAAGAAAATCACTCTCCAATCAGCATTTTAAGGGAATTTTTACGATAGGAGAGGTATTTTATATATTTTCAAGTAAATATGGATTAGTAGCATTTTTTTCTATTTTTTTCGGATTAAAAATAGCTAATTCTAGTAATTTTTACCCTTGATTAAGGCTTATTTTCAAACTAAAATTACTTTCTCTGCGGACATTTGATAAAGGCGAGACAAATTTGGTTAGATAGCCTATCCTATGAGCTTTCCAATGGTATATCTTAAGGAGATGTCCCAATCGTCAGGAAACTCTTATTGAAACTAAACAGTTTTATGGCCAAAAACAACATTTTTAGGTCAGATAACGTTAATAAAAATAAAATATTATTTTTTAATAATTATCTAAATGATGACATCATCATTATCTTATGCTGACGTCAGCAGTGATACGTGTGAAGGAGACGTAGCATGCCGATGTTGCAGGCACGTGCATGACACGTGTGGTAACACATGACAGTTACTGGGGGTGACGCATAGCCGTCACCAGACTGGCCACCAGATCGGTCATCAGATAGTAATTTGAATGAGGCGTGGCAGATACGTGTGAGCCGCGCGTGGCAGTCATTTGTAGGGCCCATGTGATAGACACGTGTGGTACGTGTTGGACATGTGTGTGGACCATTTGACTGGGTCAAACTGGTCCAGACCGGTCAACCCAGTCTAGGCCTTGACTTAGACCGAGTCAAACTGGTCCAAGACCGGTTAAGACATTGAATCGGCTATAAAAACCCAATTCTTGGCCAAATTGTGTCTAATTTTTAAATTTTTTTTCCAATTGACTAGGCCAATCCCGTGCGTGACCTATTTTTAATTTTTTTTGGGAACAGATACCTTGTAGTAGAATAATGACTCACTTATATATGATATAAGCAAATGGATTAATACTTATTTAAGTATATTGCGATAACTAATAGAGTATTAATGGTATGCCCCTGGGATACTAATTATCATGATGGGGGATCACAGATAATACGAAAAAAATGCTAATTTAGAATACAACTAGGTGTCATATCTAAATCATAGTTAATTGTCAAAACAAATAATTTGAGCTCAATTGGGAATTGACTTAGTCTTATTTCTAAAAACATAGCGTTCGAGGAACCAATTTTTGTATCTAGGTATAATTAAATGTTACATGATAATATTTAAAGGTATATAGGCACTGATAGCATCCTATAGTACCTTAAAATATTAGTTTAAAGACAGGCATAATCAATCTAACTTGTGAACCCAACAGACTTCGGTGTGGGACCACTTATCTGTAAAACATCTAATACCCCTCATATTCGTAGCAAATGGGTCATTTGGCAAGAATATTTAGACCTTTATAGAACTTTAGGGCTTAGAACACCCTAATTGTTTTATAACATCTAGTAGTTTCGAATAGCTATCTTGGCTAAGACTCTATTAAAGCGTACTTTAAGGTTAAAATCACCATTTTAAGTAATGAACAAGGTTTACCTATAAGTAATGATTGAGAATCACTGGCTTGTATAATATGAATTACCTTTAGTAATTATTGGAAATTATGTACTTAAATAGGATTTTATAAGGAACGCACACATCTGGTAGTTTTGAATATCAATCTTTGCTAAGATTCTATTAAAATACACATCTCTCCTTAAAATCATCATTTTATAAGGTAAATTTGGGAATTAATTATTAGAAAAGAATTTGACAAGTTTTAAAATATGAACATGGTTCAACTATAATCTAATTAGGAATTATTTATTTTTTGTTATTCTAAGTACTATGATATGTCTTTAATGCATTTGAAATGTTTATCAAGAATTGTCACTAATTATGATATATATTTTGCATTATAGATGTTTGCTAGCCCACGTTATGATTATGAACCATTGTGGCTTGATGGCTTCAACTACCTTTCTTGGTGTACGGACATACAACTCCATCTGCAGATAATGAACATCTCAAAGTCAATTGTTGCAGATAATACCATCTCTGAACCACTTAGGGTACATGCCATGTTGGCTATGCGTACCCACCTTTAGCCAGAGCTGAGGTTTGAGCATACATGTTATGGAGATCCATATAACTTATGGAAGAGCTTAAAAGAATGCGTTGGTCTACAACAGGCCCTAACGAACTATAAGAACCGTAACTGCTAGAACAACTTGAGGCTATGTGACTTCAAGACTATAGTTGGCTCTAACTGGGCACTATAGAAGATTGTTTATGCAAGGAGGCTCAATAACGATTATGTCTTTGAGGAAAAGGTTTTTTAAAAGAAAATTTCCACATATCCACATTTACAGGCCGCTCTCAAGGACCAGTAAGTGAAAATAGAATTTAGTAGTCCTGGAGATCTAATCTAACTCTTGCTCACTGTAGAACAAGATGTTTCATTTGATTTTGGGAAAAATAAGAGGTTTCCCCCTAGGAGGAAGAAGCCAGTTGTACGAAAGATCTTATCTCATGGCAAAGATAACCACGAACGGGATTCTGGAAGTGGGAATGCGACTAAAGGTGGGAATCGGGGATTCTTGGGCCCTTAGAAGCCTAATAGGTTTAAAAAGGTTGGTAAACCACAAACACCAAAGAAGATCAAGAAGCCAAATTTAGAATCTCCTTGCTTGAGATGTGGGGCAGCTGGATACTAGGTACAGAACTGCAAGACACCGTGGATACCTCAAGTCAAAGTCCAGGCTAACTGCATCACCGATAATATAACTTCCATCACTATGAAGTTAGCAGCGTAAGACTTCTTCAGCGATACTGATGTCGGCATGGATTAACATACGGATTAATCCGTAATTATATCTCAGTAGACATGTGAGGTCAAAGTAAAGAGTACTAGTAGTTTCTTTTCTTACAAAGACTTGATTTACTTTTTGTCAGTATTTTTGATTTTGTTAGGAATAAATCATTTATGTTTCAATAAAGTGCTCATGACATATATGAAATTTTCAATTTGTTCTAAATTGTGATTATTCAAATTTATTGCTTGAGAAGTAGTTAAATTCTATGTATGATAGTTGATCTACTATATACAACCCCCGCCTATGGATCTATCTGCTCATTGAGCATGACCGATAATCGGATGAGTGGCGACACATGTCTAAGAGACATTAGTACCACGCACTCGATCCCTTTTAAAATATGAATATATTTATTTTCTAACTTTGTGCATCAGGGATGGCATGAATATCATTGGCATGGCCAACATGGTAGAATGTACTTAGTGCGTCACGCAATTATTCTCTAATGGTATGATACGGGTATCCAGTCTACTTTATAAACAAGTCAATCCAGTCAGATTTTCCTGAGTTTAAGGATATATATGATAATGCTTATTCCGTAATAACTATCATAGAAAATGATAGACAAGGTTCTGAACATTCACTCAATGATTAAAGGTTAGAATACACTATTGAAACGGTTTCTAATATAGTTCTCAGGGCTTGGAAAGTGAGGATGATTATTGGGATTACATCTCAACTTTCCTTCAATGGAGAGAAGATTTAGAGAGTTTACGTGTAACAATTGCTTTTGTGGAAAGTATATTATTTTATTCAAGTATGACCACGGTGGAGTGGGATATCCATCCTTTGCACCAAATGTATCCATGAAGTCACATGTGGACCATCCATCCACATTATTGCCCACTTGAATATTTATGGTCAAAATAGACGCATCTAGGAGATGGTCTCATGTTTGCCTATTATTAAAATCTAGGAATACAATGTTAGCACGCCTTCTCACTTAGATTATTCGATCGCAGGCTCAGTACCTAGATTAATCGATCAAAGTCGATCGATATGACTTGACGAGGGCTTGAGAGTGTGGCTCACAGGCTTTTGATGATTATTTTATTGCTAAATAGGATAGATGGTTGAGCATCGTGAGTACCCCGTACCAAACTCAACTCAGGATTGACGGAGAATCTAATCAAACGATTTAGTATAATCCTTAGGTCACTGTTATTATGATCATAGCTTCCGGTTAGTGTGTAGGATGTGCATTATTTCTCCCACAACACTGATTAGGGCTCGTCCCTTAGCAAATCATCAAATTTTTTTCCCAAAAACGACTAGTAACTGGGTCGAAGCCTGGTGTCGCCCATCGATGAACATTTAGATATTCTGTAGAGGTGCCAATCGTATCACAATGTTTATAGATGGGACCCTCAATGTCTGTCTGGTATTATGTGGTTTATGATTAACATTTATCACTGGATATTAGGAATTCACTTGCGACGTATATACTATAGGGCAGATAATTATTACTTTGATGAGACGGCATTCCCAATATTATAGGGAGATATGAAAGTCAATACTAAGGATGTTTCTAAGAGGTCTTGAAAAATACCATCATTGTCTCATCTAGATCCCTATACATAAGTTAGGTGACAATAAAGTTCAGCGGATTGCAAACCTCCAATAGGTCGTAAATGAATTGCCAGACACATTCATAGATACTATTGAAGTACCATAAGTGCATGTACATGCAAGTAATATACCTACATAGCAGAACGTTTTGGGGAAACTAGTACCGCAACTTAACATTCCATGGGAATTAGTAACACAAACGAATCTGAGGCTCGCGCTTAGTACAGAGTACCATTGGAAGAAAGTATTTTAAGCTGAGGAGCTACAAAATATGGGACAAATATGACTAATGGTGTAGTCGATTCATCGTGGATGGAACCACCCCTGGACGAGGCAATAGTAGCCACATGACCAGTTAATGCATTATGAGACTAGCCCAGGGTGGCACATGCGTATGATAATAATGAGATCTTGATCTATTAAAAGTTTGAAATAAGCACAACATAGGATCATTTGGTAGAGTTTTGTCGACAAGGTATTCATATTCGCTGCTGTGCTCACCATTAAGGATGAGGATTTAAAACCACTTATTATAAATGACCATGTGCTGTTGCTCATAAGCCAATGTGGGCATCTGGAATCCAAGTGAAGCTCAGGTTGCTAGCATAATGTGAAGTGATACAATTGAGCATGTCGGTTATAAAGGGGAAAGGTATGGAAATATGATTATCCCGGAGAGATAATTTTGTCAAGGCAAGACTAGTTGCCCAAGAAATCTTTAAGAGATCTGGCATCGATTATAGTGTGACCTGTAGGGACCAGATTTCGTAAAGCTCGAAATAGCTTGAAATCGATCCTTATACCAAGAACTACTATGACAAGAATTAAATAAATGATAACATTTGACACATGGGATTTAGCGTGGAAAACCTGTAAATAGGTAAAAAGCCACGATCTCGAGTGGAGGATTTGGTTAAAGTAATATTATTGCTTGAGAGAGAGAGAGAGAATCTGATTACAAGAGTTAATCTCAAAAAATATAGCTAGAGATCAGATAATTATATGTATCGAATTGTCTATCGATCGTCCTGTTTCCTTAGGAGCTCTGCCCTTTTATAGACCCTGCTCTCAGCTTGACATCGTGCTTGAACAGGTTCTCCTAAAAGTGGAAGTCATGGGTAGTTGAGTATGTAACTGCTAGCTCATGGGAGACAAGTGTATGTTGACTTATTCTGTTTACATCTGTTGTGGACGACCCACGTTCTGCTTGAGTTCGTGGTCGATGTGTAACTGTTGACGTGTATATAGCGTGTTTGTTTATGTATGAGTCTGGTATTGGATAAGATCGAGTCTTTCGGAGCTCGAGGTATAGATGAGATTGAGTGATAAGTAAGTTTGATTGTCCCATAGCTCGAGGAATAAGTCCCTGCAATCGCCCCTCGCAACTGAAGTCACGAGTGACTTTAACTGAGAAATCCCTGAGAATTTGAAACACCTTGCTGATGACTGTGCTGCATTTAATGTCTTTGACAAGTGATTGATGTACGTGTTGGCTGATGCAAATAATAGCTGCGTTGGGAACAACTTTTATTGAGTGCTTTCCTGTGTATAAATAGGAGGGAGACCAATCATGTTCATCGCTGTTGTGGTGCTCTATTGTTGATTGTTGAATAAAAGTTTGAACTCCAGTAATGTGTTCTCCGGTTTTACCCTTCGAATTAGAATAAGCCCGCAGGTGCAGAAGAAAGTATTATTTGTGCTTCAACCGTTGGACTTAGGGGGGCTTAGCAGTAGCGAGCTAGTATTATCTTTGCTCGTACTTTAGGCGGTCACCGCAGGCTAAGAGGCTCTTTATGGCCTCCACCTCGGATCTGTGTTTTCTCAGGGGTTCGGCTAGTATTATCTATGCCTTGATACCATATTGGAGAGCTGGGCTTATCGGCAGCGAGCAAGTTTCCTTACTCATTCTTTAGGCTATCACCACAGGCTAAAAGGTTCTTTATGGCCTCCGCCTCAGATCTGTATTTTCTGAGGGTGTCGGCTAGTATTATCTATGCTTTGATACCATATTGGAGAGCTGGGCTTATCGACAGCGAGAAAGTTTCCTTACTCGTACTTTAGGTTGTCACCGCAGGCTAAAAGATTCTTTATGGCCTCCGCCTCGGATCTGTGTTTCCTCAGGGGTTCGGCTAGTATTATCTATGCCTTGATACCATATTGGATATTGATCCTGCAGACTGAGGCTCTTTATTGCCTCAGTCTCAGAGATTTCTGAGTCCTTAGGGGTTTGGCTAGTATTATCTATACCTTGATACCATATTGGACAATAGAGCTGAAGTTGCTCGAGCTGAAGTTGAAAAGGAGCTAAAGCTAAAAGAGAGCTAAAGCTGAAAATGAGCTAAAGCTGAAAGAGAGCTAAAGTTGAAAAGGAGCTAAAGCTGAAAGAGAGCTAAAGCTAAAAATGAGCTAAAACTGAAAATGTTAGTTGTTCGAGCTGAAGTTGCTCGAGCTGAAGAAATCGAGCTAAGATGCTCGAGTTGAAGTTGAAAGTGAGTTAAAGCTGAAAGCGAGCTAAAGCTGAAAGAGAGCTATAGCTGAAAGCGAGCTAAAACTGAAAATGAGCTAAAGCTGAAAGTAAGCTAAAGCTGAAAGAGAGCTAAAGCTGGAAAGGAGCTAAAGCTGGAAAGGAGCTAAAGCTGAAAATATTAGTTGTTCGAGCTGAAGAAATCGAGGTAAGATGCTCGAGCTGAAATTGAAAGTGAGCTAAAGCTGAAAGAGAGCTATAGCAGAAAGCGAGCTAAAGCTAGAAATGAGCTAAAGCTGAAAGCGAGCTAAAGCTGAAAATGAGCTAAAGCTGAAAATGAGCTAAAGCTAAAAATGAGCTAAAGCTGAAAACGTGCTAAAGCTGAAAATGAGCTAAAGCTAAAAACGATCTAAAGCTGAAAACGAGCTAAAGCTAAAAGAGAGCTAAAGCTAAAAGCGATCTAAAGCTGAAAATGAGCTAAAGCTGTAAATGAGCTAAAACTGAAAGCGAGCTAAAGCTGAAAGCGTGCTAATGCTGAAAGAGAGCTAAAGCTGAAAATGTTAGCTGCTCGAGCTGAGTTCGAGTTGAAATTGCCCGAGCCGAAGTTGCTCGAGCTGAAGTTGCTCGAGCTGAAGTTGAAATCAAGTTTAGATTTTGAAGCTGAGATTGAATCATAAACTTCCTCCAATCATCTTCCTCTTCTTAATCACCCCAGTGTTGATTATGCATATCAAAGTATGATCGATGCTGGGGGTTAATATTACTCTGAGTCTCAGTCTCAAAATTGAGGTTTGCTCATAATTCTTGTAACGGATCAGGCTCTAGGGAGCTATCTTGCTGAACTACTGATGCTTGTTGTCTGGAATACACCATGGTAGAATATCTGATTACTGAATATCAGCGTGGCTTTGGAGAACGTGGAAAAACTGTATAATTCCCACAGACGGTGCCAAATGTAGGGACCAGATTTCGCAAAGCTTGAAATAGCTTAAAATTGATCCTTACACAAAGAACTACTATGACAAGAATTAAATAAAGGATAATACTTGACACAGGGGATTTAGCGTAGAAAACCTGTAAATAGGTATAAAACCATGACCTCGAGTGGAGGATTTGGTTAAAGTAATATTATTGCTTGAGAGAGTGAGAGAATCTGATTACAAGAGTTTATCTCAGAAAAGATAGCTAGAGATTAGATAATTATATGTATCGAATTGTCTGTCGATCATCCTGTTTCCTTAGAAGCTCTGCCATTTTATAGACCCTGCTCTCAGCTTGATATCGTGCTTGAACACGTTCTCCTAAAAGTTGAAGTCATGGGCAGTCGAGTGTGTAATTGCTATCTCGTGGAAGACAAGTGTATGTTGACTTATTCTGTTTACATCTGCTGTGAACGACCCACGTTCTGCTTGAGTTCGTGGTCGATGTATAACTGTTGACGTGTATGTAACGTGTTTGTTTATGCGTGAGTATGGTACCGGATAAGATCGAGTCTTCTGAAGCTCGAGGTATAGATGAGATTGAGTGATAAGTAAGTTCGAGTGTCCCATAGCTCGAGGAATAAGTCCCTACATGACCTAATACCCGGTTATGGACGATATAACATTTCAGTACTGATCAGTCTCTCAAGTTGTCGAGGACATGCTAGACATGCATCTTATGTAAATATCGTTTATCTATATGGGAAACTAGATATGGATATCTACATGAAGCTACCTGGGAAGGTATAAGCTTTTGGAAACAATTAAGCCCAACACAAGAGGTGTGTACGTAATAAAATTGGAAAAATTATTATTGACTTGAAGCAATCAGGGCCCATAAGACATAGTAAGTTAACTGATTATTTGAAGGTTGGGGACTTTTCAAATATCCCTATTTGTCCATGTGATTTTATTTAGAACACAGATATTAGCTTCATTAATCATAACAGTGTATTAAATTATTTAGATATCATTAGATCTCTGGGGGAGATCGCGAGAGCCGCCGAATATCTTGGGAAGGAATTTGAAATACAAGTCATTGGGAAATCAATTAGTGTCTCGATTTGTAGATCAAACATCTTGATAGTGGCATACTCATACACTAATCAATATATATCAGAAGAGTTATCTAATACTTTGATATGGATGTAGCATATGGTGCTAAGTTGTTTATTATGCGTCCATCACTTGGGTGTAGAAAGTGACATCTTCCACCATCTTAATGGGGGGAGAAACTTCTAGGGCCATGACACCATAGCTAGGAGGTGCTTTGCTATACTTAGCTGGGTATACTAGACCCAATGACTCATTTGTAGTAAACTATTTTGTTTACCATAATTATATTCCTAGATTAAGATCAGACACATTCTAATATATCTGATCAGTATGGAAGATCGAGGTCTGTTCTACTCAAAATGTATGGTAAACGTAAAAGTATAGAGTATACCAAAACATAATACTTCTGAGACCCATATAGAGGCCATTGTCAGATAAATTATGTATTTATGTATGGGTATACATAAAGATTCTTGGAGATCGATGATGCAGACGGCGATAATCACATCCTCGAACCACGTAGAGATTCTTATACTACATGAAGCTGTTAGAGAATGCTTCTTATTATAGTCTATGATCAACCACATCAATGGGAGTTGTGGTCTGAGTTCTATCCAAGATAAACCGACGACTCTTTATGAAAATAATGCAGCTTGTATCGTTCAAGTCATGGGAAAATTTATTAGAAGTGATAGAGCGAAGCACATTTAACCAAAGTTCTTCCACATACATAAGTTACAGAAGACGAATGAGATTAACTTTGTTCAAGTCTATTAAGAATAGAACTTAGCTGATCTATCCACGAAGGCTTTTGCACATCCTACGTTCAAGAGATTGGCACGCGGAATTGGCATGTAGAGTTTACATGATTTATTATCTAGGGAGATCGACGTCAGGGGGAGTAGTCCCAGCCTGATATGAACACATGCGTGTTGTACTATTTTTCCTGATAGTGCAATTTTTATTGTAAGAGGTTTTGATGAGGCAACGTATACGCGTCCACAACCCATACAGGGCTTATGATTGTACTCTTTCCTTACACATCTTTTTGCCCAAGGGGGTTTTGCTAGGCAGAGGTTTTGATGAGGCATGTCGTCCTGGTATAGAACACCCCTCTTGGCACCCCAAGAGGGAGTGTTAGGAGTTGGGTCCACCCCAAGTTAGGACCCTAACTGGGGGTGGGTGTCATATTAGACTCTTGACAAGAGCTTAGGCCTTTAGGGTTTATGGGGAGAGTTTGAGTATGTTTGGTAACCTATATTATAGGGTTATCTCCTTTGTATTAGGTATAAAGAAACAGTTCTCAATTCAATAAAAAATCTCTCATTTCAATATTGCTCTCAAGATATAGAACTGGTAGTTATATCTATTATTCTTCAACAATGACTACTTTAATAGTGTTTTCCCCTGCTATTATTTGTGATCAAAAATAAATTTTCCACAATCTAATATCGCGAGTCAACTGCCCTAAAACAAAATCTTCGGCCCCTCTCTTAAACTCTTTCACTCCTCTCTTTTTATAACTTCTCAATTAGTTGGAAAATTGAACTTGAAGTAAACAAAATCCTATGAACCAAGTTACCACCATTGTAGATCATTATTTATTTTACAACAATTCAATCCATCTTCAGCACAAAATTTCAAGAGGAGATGACGATTTATACCTTGACTCAAATGTTTCATCACATCGCCCTACAGGACCAAATCGAAGTCTTTAATTCAAGAATCTGGCCTAATTATTGTTCTCCTTCAGGTATTACATTAATCCATATAATTAAGTGTTGTTAATCATCTGAAGTAAATCATTTTGGGGGAGGTAGTTTTCATTTGGGGTTTGTTGGATCAAAATATAGTCAATTGGGGAAAACTAGTATGCTAAGGTCTTGTTCAAATCTGAAGTTAGTCTTTTCTATGTTATGGGATGAGGGAAGGGGTAGGGCTAGTTTGGATTAGAAGTTAAGCTTTTTGAGGAGAACTAGTCCTGTATAGTAAGGTCTTGTTCAACTTGGAGAGATTTGAGGCACAATTTCTAGGGTTTAACACCTCAATGGGTGTAAACAAGATCACAATTTCTAGGGTTTCATTGGGGTTTATGTAATTTCATGACCCCATTCTATGTTTAGATAATTAAGTGAAGCAGAAAGGTTGGACTTGGGTGGCAGTGATTTGGGGATTTAATGAAGGAATTGAAAGATTTAAACAATGGGTTGTTGTTAAAATCAAGCAGTGAGGTGGTGGTTCATCACAAAACCTAGACCAACCTCCTCCTCACTATTCTTTTTCCATCAGAATTACATTATGCCCATCACGCTTGAGGGTAATAGATTCTTCTTATACTACTTCGTTAACAATTATCGGTCATTGAGTACTACTACTGCACATGCGGTGTCTGCTGATGAGGCAGAGAAGGTGGCACCGCATGTATCCATGGACCGTATTGTTTCTCAACTAGAGAATGATCCAATCTCTGGTAAGGCAGCCTGTGCTTTTTATATTCAGAAGCTATGTGGATGTGGGGATCTTTTATTTGTTGCTAAGTTGCTAAGTATCCTACGTGAGAAGGGAATGTACCTAAGTCCAAGTATATACCATATTGTTATGATCGCATCGGGAGAGAAGAGTGATTTTGAATTTGTGTCTCATGTTTTCAAGGATTTGCTATTGTCGTGTGGTTATTCTCTAGCTAAAACTTCTTATTCAATTCTTGCCATGGCATTTCTTAGCTCAACAGATGCTATCCACTTGCTCAATTTTGGTAAGTAAGTCTCGGAATTGGTACCTCCCAAGAATGCTGCTGTTATGAACAAGATTATTTATGGGTTTGCCGTATCCAGACAGATAGATAAAGCCCTTTTGATATTTGATCATATTAAGAATTTGAAATGTAAACAAGATATATTTACATATAATATAGTTTTAGATATTTTGGGAAGGGCTGGTTGGATAGATGAAATGCTACATGTGTTTGATTCCATGAATGAGATGGCCAATGTTATCCCAGATACTGTCACTTACAACACCGTAATCAACAGCTTACGTACGACAAGGAGGCTAAACTTGCGCATGTTTTTTATAAAGGAAATGGGTTATCAAGGATTAGAGTTGGATTGCGCACATATTCATCATTAATTGAGAGCTTTGGATGGTCGGGACGTGTAGAGGAAGTAATGGAACTCTTAGAAGAGATGAAAAAGAGAGAGATCCATCCTGCAATTTATATCTGTCGAGCATTGATTAGCAGTTTAAGGGAAGTTAAATGTGACAGCTATCTTGTTAGACGAGATGAATTCATGCATTTCAGATCTTGTAAGTCCTATAAATTTTATAGGGAAAATAAGTTAACTTCAGAATTTTCATATTGAGTTCCAAATGAACATGTTAGAAAATATGAATTGATGCACCACAAAGTTGCTTTGTTGACCGTGAGGCTGCTTTTGCCACGCCTACATTTCAGGCCAGGAAAATGAGAGTGATGATAAGAAGTCGCTCTTGAAATAGTCTAGAGACAAGGACATCTACTTAATAGAAGCTTCTAGTTCTTCTTGTCCATTTACAGAGCAGATCAAAAAAGAGACTTCAATGCAGAAAAGAGAAGCTACTGTCATAGCAGGTCCACCTCTTCGTCGTCTTATGGCTAGGAATATATGTATGACATATCCATCTCCATTGAAGGATGGTTGTAAACTAAGCAAAGGGTAGCTACTTTTTCAGACAGCCCAACCATCCAACCATATATAAATTTAACTTTGGTAATCAAAGGATCTAAATTGTGAAAGACAATATGTTCCATTACATTTGAGGCGTTCTCACCATCTGTTGATGAAGTGAATCAAAAAGCATGACTGTAGGCTTGAAGCAACACAAGGAGACGATAATGTAGTAGAAAGAAACTAAGCAGAAATAGATTCTCGACTATAGAACAATTGAAGTTCAATGGAGTAATTTGAGTTTTACATAATCCAGGTTTTGATTCTAAATTGTGGATTATATTGAAGAATTACTTGATGCTAAAATATTTGGCGAGCTCATAGTTTTGCTGAAAGGAGTTTGAGTATTTTGGGGTGTCGAGGTAAATTATTGTTATATTGGTATTTTGCATGTAATACCCAGACTTAAAATTGGTATTTTGCATGTAGGATCCTTTTGCATTCCAAATTCTTCAAGAGGAGCTTCATCGTAGTACCGGGTTGTCACGAGCGAAGACGATGTTCTACCAAAATTTATCCCCCCGTGATACATATAGTACTTTGCAAGAGTCCTGTTCTTAAAGAAGAAGCGATCGAGCAACAGAAAATGCAAGATCTTCTGCAGTTCTATGAGATGGAGGATTTCCAAATACTCTATACTGAGCAGTCCAGTTCTTTGTCCAAAGAGAAGGTTTGTTCGGTCTGTTTGGCCAGTGAAAGTGTCTCCACAATTTCCTCCCATTGCATATGCTTATAAATGGATCAGGGGCATCCTTTATCTTCCACATAACTCATGGAACCCCGGTTTTCATACGTGCTGCCAAGTTTCCTACCCACTGAACATATCGAGTTCTTGTAGGGACCTGTTCCTTGAGTTATGCCAAACTCGAACTGCCTTAATACTAGACTCACGCATTATACACGTGACTTACACAATCAGCAATTACATCAATAACACCTGGACCACGAACTGACTATGAATGTGGATCGAGCACTATAAAAAAGATAAATAAGTCAAAGACACTTGTTTCCCACGAACTGGCAGTTACAAGTCCAACTGCCACTTGACAACATTCTCAGGAGAACTTGCTTTTACACGATAATGAACTTAGAGTGAGATCTATAAAAAAGATGAGTTCTAGAGGAGAAATGAACAATAAAATTTACACTTCAAGACCAAGTTTTTCTAGCTCAAAAGATCATAAAACTTGTAATTAAACATCAGCCTCAGGTAATAAAGTTACAATTACTAAATTATTATATCGAGATCATGGTTTTTACATATTCAAAGGTTTTTATGCTAAGCACATGTGTCATTTTTGTGGTAGCCTACTCACAGCCATCGACCTCCTCACTCGAAGTCTACTTCGTATCCTACTCGAACATATTGAAGATTATTTCAACTCAGAATCAATCCCCTCAAGGAACTCTTGTAGTTGAAGCCTCGACAGCAGATAAACCTTTGAGAACGGATCAACACATAATAGCTGATAAACCTTTGAGAACGGATCAACACATAATAGTAGATATCCTTCGACTGAACGTTCGAATAACAGAAGTGTGATGAGACTAGCAGTCAGCTCAAACGGATTGGACGGCGCATTAATTGGTCTATCAGCTACAGTGATAGGGATGTCCATAATAAATGCCACCACCGGAAAACCCGGACAGTAATCATGTAACCTGGCCCACTCTTGGTGAGTCAACCTCTTATGTCTCTATAAATAAGAGAGAGGGGAAACAAAGAAGGGGTTAGAAAAATCCTCTCTAAACCCTATGATTTTTACCTTCGACCACTTACAAACTGTATTCAATCATTATTATTACTCATCAGTAATAGAATCACAGTTTAAAAATCCTCATCAGAGGTCGTAGAGAGTCACATTCGGGCCTCTACACAAGTATTTGTCTCTAATTAGTCTCTTTTTAGGCCATATACTTGTACATCTTTGATGAGATGTTGACCTCCGTGTTGTAAGAGCCATCTTTGTTTCTCAATGAAGATCTGGCCCCTACAATTAGCGCCGTTTGTGCTTCCGATACTATCAGTTACTCGTCTTTATTACCTTCCTTTCTTTCCTAGCATTTACCGCTCCTTTCCAATGGCCCATTCCAGCCGTGCCAACTCAACTTAGGCAGGCAACTCCATTTATGAAGTCGCCGCTCAAGTCGCTTTACTATCTCAGCAAATTACTCAAGCAGAAGAGCGCCATCAGGATCAACTTACCCAGGAACGAGAAAACCAATACCAGGCGTTGGAAACTGAACGGAATCGCCGAGTAGACGATGAAAATAGACAGAATCGAGCAATCGATAAGCTACGCAACACAGTCCGAGAACTTCAAAGGTTAGAGCCCTTGGAACCCGCCCGTCAGTCCCAGATATCGGATCAATCAAGCGTATCTGCCCAAACCCGTCTTGGACCTACAGCAAGCCTCGAGTTACCCCCAGCTCCCATCGGTCCGGAAGGTATTCCCCGTACTATTCCCCCCACTGACTCAATCCATCTTGGAATCCACCCCACATAAGACTCTTCTGACTTCATCCTTCATTCATCAAGACACCCTCGGCCTGTCAAATACCGACTCGGCGAGCACCGTCCAGCTCGAGACCGAATCGGGGAGCGCAGTGCTGAATATATACCACACATTCGACCCTGCAACCATCGACATCACCAATCTCTCCCTCCTGCATATGTCACGCGATAAGACTTCGACCACAAGATATAGCCCGCTATTCGCGTCAGCGTAAGCCCGGCCTTAAACTTATGGTGCCGCCTCAACAATCCAATTTGTGCCACCCTACTCGCCATCGACAGACCCCCCAATTTCCGTGCCCCCAAGCTCAGCAAATATCACGACACAGACCCCAAAACCTATATTTTCGAATTTTAAAACTCACTAAGCCTTTACTCTACTGCGGACTACCTGTTATGTCAACTTTTCCCAACTAGCCTCACTAAAAACCCACTTTGATGGTATCACAATCTTCCAAATGGCTCTATACGAAGCTTCGAGCAACTCACGCTACTCTTCATCACCCAGTTTTCCTTCAACAAAGACAGAGAAGTCAGAGTTGACGCATTATTTAATTTTAGAAAGTCAAGCACAAAGACCCTCGAAGCCTTCACAAAGTGATTCCTCGACGAGTCACGGAAAATAGAGAACCTCGATTGTGCAATTGCTATCCTCGCATATTCAAATGCTCTGCCTGATCATAGTCGAATAAAAGAGCACCTCATCCTCCACAAACCCCAAACACTCGAAGTGATGCTCCCGAAGGTTAACGGCTATATCGACCTTGAAAGACTCTAAGAATCACACAAGCATACCCAACCTTCGAACCCTACCCACTTCAACAAACTGCGACAACATTCATATCCCACTCCACTACCCTTGTTCGCTCCCGTCTCACAGGAAACTGAGTGTCGCAAACGCCCTTATACCGACAGTAGTGCTGAAGCTCGCAAGAAGCGATTGAAGCCTATCTTGCCTACACTCACCGTCCCCCTCAGTACCCTCTTACCACACATTTAGGCAGACCCCATATGGTGCATCTCTGTCCCAATCGAAATCAGACCTGGCGGGACTTATTGCGCCAATCACAAATGCAATTCTTACCATACAAACAAATGCTTCGCCCTCCAACGTTCTCTCGAACTTATCCTCTGAGCAGGACATCTGCACCAGTACATTACCGATATTCCTAGTTATCTCAACGGATTTTACCTCCAATCCCTCTCCACCCCTACTGCTGACCCAGCCGTGGTACATATCTACCGATCATATTTCATCGAAGTCAACAATATAGACAGTGGTCATTTGCTTAGCAAACGAAAGTGCATCGGCGAATGTTACAAACTTTCTTACCAGGAAAAATTCCCTGCCCTACTGCCAGAATGCAGCCGTCACCCTTGTCTCGAGGGCATTTCTTTCATCAATTGTGACACATCACACGTCCGCTTCCCTCATTCTGATCCTCTGGTCATTATGATTATGATTGAGAATATTGTCCTTCACACAATGCTCATCGACATAGGAAGTGCAGCTGACATTCTATTTCTACCCACTGTCGAAAAATGTAGAAAACTGAATTCATTACCCCAGCCAGCGTCGAGTTAAAAGGATTCAACGGGACTACCGAAGTCGCCGTCGGTCGTATCCGCCTACCTGTCACCACAGGACCCTTCACCCTTCAAACCAGCGTCCTTGTCATCGACAAGAAATCTGAATACCTCAGAATCCTCGGCCGGGACTGGCTCCATGCTATGCGTGCTATACCCACGACCTATTACCTAACCCTTCGTTTTGCAACTCTCGAGGGTACGTGGAACCTCAAAGGATCTCAACGTCTCGCCCACTCATGCGAGGACTAAGAAATTGACCAGACCAGAAAACTTGTCAGACGCCCATAACAATCACTGCACCTTTCTATCCCATCGACTTCGACAGATACCACCCCCCATATCGAACCTACCATTTATATCGAAATCGACGGCCCTGGTCGTGGAACATTCATTGGAACTTTTCTCAGCGAGGCCGAACGCCTCGAGCTTATAGATTTCCTTCGTGCAAACACGAACATCTTTGCTTGGACATTTTAGGAGATGCCTGGTGTTGACCTAATCCTGGCATGCCATCGCCTCGATCTAATTCCCAATTCCATGGTAGTCAAACAAAATATGCGTACCATGGCACCACGACTTTGAAATGTGGTTAACCTCGAAGTAGACAAGCTTATAGCCGCGGTCTTTATCGGAGAAGACAAGTATGGTGACTAGATATCAATCATTGTGGCAGTTCCTAAGAAGAACGGAAAGATCTAAATCTGCGTCGACTTCACCGGCCTCGATTAACACACACCGAAGGACAGTTTCCCACTGCTGACCATTTCAGCACTCCTCGATGCCACTGCTGGACACGAGCGCCTATCCATGATGGACGCAACTTCGGGTTATAATCAGGTACCCCACCTCCCAGAAGATCAACTTAAAATTTTCTTTATAACTGAACAATGCCTTTATTGTTTTAATGTCATGCCCTTCGGCCTTAAAAATATTGGTGCCACTTACCAGCGCCGCGTTACAACTATGTTTAAACCCCTGCTTGGAAAATCAGTCGAAGTCTAAATCGATGACATGCTATGTAAGAGTATTCAAAAACATACCCACATCCACGACCTGACCGACATCTTCTCAATACTTCGCACCTATAAAATGAAACTCAACCCAGAGAAGCGCCAGTTTGGCATCTCATCCGAAAAATTCTTGGGCCACCTTATCAGTAAACGTGGCATCAAAATCGACCCCACTCATATTCGATCCCTCATTGACATGCCTTCACCCACAACAAAGTGAGACGCCCAAGGCAGGATAGCAGCCCTTAACCGTTTTATTTCCAAGTCTTCCGATAGATGTGCTTGGCTCTTCTCCCTCTTACAAAGCCAGGGCGCCTATAAAATAAGAAAGAAAAACAACCCTGAGATCAATTGGACCCCTGAGTGCGAAGACACCTTTCTCGAACTTAAAACTTATCTTGGCCGCCCACCCATCATCAGTGCCCCCATCGAAGGTAAAACACTCTCCTTATATATCTCTGCCACAGAAACTTCAATTAGTTCCGTACTCATTCGCCTTGATTACAACATCGAAATACCTGTGTATTTCATCAGCAAAACTCTAACCCCTGCTGAAACCCGTTATTTTAAATTTGAGCGATTGCTCATGACACTTGCTTATGTAGCCCGCAAGCTCAAACCATATTTTCAGGCCTACCACATTCGTGTCATCACGAGTTACCCTCTCCACGAAGTACTTAGTAAAAAAGAAATATCCAGACGAGTACAACAATGGTCTGTATACCTTGGCGAGCACGACATAACTTTCGAGAAGCAAATATCTCAGAAAGGCCAAGCAGTAGCAGATTTCCTCGCCGACTTCCCGGTCGAAGATTGCGACTGGGAAGAACACGAAGACGATCTATCGGAAGACCAACCTGAAGTCGTTGATCCATGGGACCTCCTTATCGGTTGGCATTTATTCACAAATGGCTCCGCAGGACCCAATTGTTCAGGAATTAGTATTGTCTTGGTCACACCGACTAATGACCGAATAGAGAAAGCAGTTAAACTTACCTTTGAATATTCCAATAATGAAGCAGAGTATGAAGCACTGATCTATGGTCTCGACCTCGCACTCGATCTCGGAATTCCCAAACTCGCAGTCTTTACAAATTCCCAACTCATTCAGAGACATTGCTCAGGAGAAAATCAAGCTAACGGTCGCATGGCTGAATACGCTTTACTTGTGTGGCAGCGCATGGACCAATTTCCCGAAAAATCAACAATTACCCATTATCCTCGAGGTGAAAATAGACATGCCAATGCCCTCGCCTGCATAACAGCTATGCTGGCACAAACAGAATCTCGAACCCTCCACATCGAAATACTCGAACGACCAACTATCGACCAGATGGAAATTAATGCCATCAATACTGGGGGTGAGAGTCTCGATTTAGATGATTGGCGAACACCATTCCTTCGTTACCTTACCAACGCCACCCTTCTTGATGATCCCAAAGACAGACGTCAACTGTTAGAAAACTACCACAAATACACTATCCATAACAATGAATTACATCGCAAATATCCAAATGGCGTCCCCCTTCGATGTTTATCCAATACCAAAGCCTCTCAAATCTTAGCAGAGCTTCACGAAGGCACCTGTGGTGCTCACACCCCCAGTCGATCTTTTGCCCTTCGAGCTGTAACCCAATGATTGTTTTAGCCCGATATGAGAAAGCAAGCTTTAGAATATACAACAAATTGTGAAAAATGCTAGCGTTATGCTCATGACATCCATTGCCCCTCTCGAGATCTTCATATCAGCCAAGTTTTTTGGCCATTCAAAAGATGGGCCATCGATCTCATTGGTCCGTTTCCAAAAGCTTCGGGTAGCAGAGAAAACATCTTCGTTGCCACTAATTACTTCGCCAAATGGGTCGAAGCTGTTCCCTTATGCCGAACCAGAGAAGAGGAAGTCATTAAGTTTTTATGGGAAAATATCATCACTCGCTTTGGCTGCCCCCGCATGATTCTGTTCGATAATGGTCCCTAGTTCGTTGGCAGTTACGTAAGGAATTTCCTCAAAAAATACAGTATTATTCTCTAGCCCTCCACACCTTACTACCCCCAGGGCAACGATCAAGTTGAAGCAATTAACAAAACTATCGTTGATGGTCTGAAGAAGAGAGTCGATACAAAGAAAGGATGATGGGCACAAGAGTTACATCACGTCCTCTGGGCATATTGCACAACACCAAGAAAGTCTACCGGATGCACCCCTTCCTCCTAACATATGGAACAAAAGCAGTACTACCAACTCAGTTCGAAATACCCACTCGAGATCCTAACCTCCCAGACGAAGATAATGAGTTTGAACTCGCATGGAACATGTTGTGGATCAATAAAACCTGAGACCGAGCAATCGCCAACTTGGGTCGCTACCACGCATCACTTCAAAAATCTTACAACAAGCGAGTTCGGCCATGAAGTTTCAATGCTGGAGATCTAGTACTCCGTCGTGTTAATCAGTCAACGGAGCTTGCGAATTCTGGCAAATTAGCCGAATCTTGGGAAGGACCCTACATTGTCTGCGATAAAACAGACAAAGGATCTTACTACTTGATGACAGAAGACGAAGAGCCTCTACCGAACCCTTGGAACACAAAACAGTTGGTCTCTTATAAAAGGCCTTTCCTACAATCATTTACCACCGATGTAATCTAAGATAATCATTAAACGAGGCTTTTGTCACCAGTACTTCACCTCATGTTTCACTTTGAATTTCTAGGTTTAACTCGAATACCATGTCAACCTTCGACCCAACTGGTACTCGAGGATGATCTCAACAATTTTCCAGTTTCTAAAATTCGAGCAAACTCGAGGGGCAAGTATAGCCGAAAGACCGGACCCTCGGGGATGCATTGGAGGCAATTCAATATTCCTTTGTTCAGGCTCTGAAACCGACAAAGTACAGTCCTTTTCTTGGTCTACCCCGGGTATCTTGTCTACCCTTTCCCTGACAGGTACTTGGGGGAAACCTTGAATTGCTCAAGTCTCCAAAATTTGAGCAAACTCGAGGGGTAAGGATGGTCAAAAGACCAGACCCTCGGCGATGTATTGGAGGCAATTTGATATTCCTTCGTCCAGGCTCTGGAAATGTTTCGAGTTTTCAACATCGCTGTGGCTTCGGCCTTCGATGTTCAAAAGAGCATACTGAGTTTGATCCCTATTACATCTACATTCTAGATTGATCGACAATGCTACAGTCATGTAAACATCAAGGAAGTGTCTTGCATATTATCTGTCCACACAGCAGTCTCAGAGCAAGTCAAAGATCAATCATCAACAGTTCAAAGTAAGGAAAATCGGCAGAATAAGCATGCAAATTCCAATATTCCAAGGTTAGCATAAGATAGCATGACTACTAAGGCACTACATTAGAAAGTCAGATTCACCTGACTCAGAATGCTCCACAGAAAATACACATCAGCATGTTCAGAATTAACTACAGAAGTTCAAAGAAAAATAGCAGCAGCACAGTTTAACATATTACAAATCACCACATGAACACCCCCAACTACAAGTACCTCACACCGGCATGGTCTCACATTCTTGTTCCACAGACGCTCCAGCATCAGCAAACTCGGGGGCTTCATTCGAGACTCCGACAGCTCTACCATCAACAAGAACACTACTGGGTGCTCCAAGGAGAGAAGTATCTCCACCACCTTCAGTACCCCCAACTGTCTCATGAACAACGGGCAACTCCACTCCCTTCAGCTAGACCTCATCACCTTCAACAAATTCTGGAGACACAGGGTACGGTTCAAGTGTATTAGGGTCATACCCCTTTTCATCTATAAAAGTCTTCATCCTCACAGTCACCTTGCATTGCCATCATACTGTCCCTAGAACCGCACCTTCTGTTCAGCCTTTTGCCTCTCAAACGCTGCAAGCTTTACAGCCCAATTCCGCTCCAGCCTCGACCGCTGATGTTCGAGTCTCTCATCATAAGATTCGGTAATAACTCTAAGGTCATGCTTCACCTTCTTCACCTCAGACACCAATGATGCCTCTGTCCCACGGGAAAGATCAAGATTTTTTCTTGCTTGCCGCAACTTCGCTTTTACAGACTTCATAGCCATGCTGCACATTCGCACCCAAGCATCCGTCTGCTAAAATATTCAATCAGTCAGTGAACCTCAAAACTTAAAGAATTCAAAAGACATTTCAAATTATCACAATAAGAAGCACTATATAGTTACGTGAAACATGTACCTCTTTACTTCCTTCGACGCCTCGTCTGGGTCGTCCTCCCAGAGTTTGACCATCGAAGATTGCTTAGCGACAGCTTGGTCCTGTCATTCCGCCTCTGTCATTCTTCATCCTCTTTCTGTGTATCGTCCTCCCCCAGTGCCCTATGCCTCTTGCGTTGGCCATCCTTCGATTGCTATAATTTTGGGGCTTCGGGAGCAGCATGACTCTTCCCTATCTCTACCAGAGTCGATACAGGCCTTGGCCTCAACCTCGAAACCTCGACAGACACTTCGGGCACTGTTGCCACTTGATTCGACCCCTTGCGAGATCTCAACACAAACTGATAGCTCCTTGGTAGCTCCTCTCCTCCCATTTCCTTTGACCTCTTGGAAGAACCTTTACTTCTTTTTCTCTTTGCTAGCTTCGGCATAGTGGGTACACTTCAAAGCAAGGAATCAGCCTTCTTCCTCGCCTCTTAATTTTGAGACTGTCAAACACTGAATTTACCCAGTCTTTACTAGCCTTGAGCAGATTATCAATGTAATTCACCGGATTATCCCAAGTCGAACTTCTAGGACCTGAAACAGTAAAACAAAACACAGTAATCACTTATTTCAGAAGCACATCAGCAACAAACCCGTCGACAACAAACTTACTTTCATTATATACCCTATGATGCAATTTATAAGGGTCATCCTCGTCAACATTCTCGAAGTTACCTCTCACTATCAACAAATCTTTATTCTACCCTCGACCCGTCGAGCACAGATCAAATAACCAATGTTTCTTATGGTGACATTGGGTATGATAGGTCCCTGGGTTTTGACTCGCCTTCCTCGAGTAAAAGGTAACAATATCAAACCACTAATTCAAATTTTGGCCCTCACCAGCCAATTTTGCATTCATCCCCTCTATCACCTTCATCATTAGATAGAAATTTCCGTTCATTTACACTGGAGCCACCTCCAAAAAATTTAGAACTTCTTTCAACAGCCTTCAGAGAGGTAGCTCCATCCCCAATCGAATCTGGCCCCTATAAGCCATAATCCCGATCCCAGGATTCGATTTAAAGGTTAATCCCGCCCCTGCAACACTAAAAAATATCCCCACCTTCGATAGCTCTAACTTAGCGGCAAACCACTCTAACCTAACCCTATCCTTCGCTGCAACGAGACCCCCAACACCATCCGACTCAGTCGAATCCCCGATATCGCTACAATACCTTTTATATCCCTCTCCCTCACCCAAGAGCCCTACATCATCCCTTTCCCCCCACAATTTTTCCTCCTCCGCACTATCCTCAGTTACTATCATCCTTCGACGCCTGGAAACCACGACCTCCCCAGCCGGCAGTACCATTGATAATGGGGCCTTAGCTACTACATCTAAAACTTCTACATCACTACTATCACCCATTGTGGTCGACCAAAAATACTAGCTTCGATTTCTTTGATCTTTTCATCTTTCAGTGCCCGTCACGAAGCCGGACGGTTATCCATTTTTGGCCTACAGAAGAGGAGGCACGCAATTAGATCGACAAACTCGACAAATTCCATGACCATCTTATCAACCCCCTTCAAAACAAACCACAGACCGGGTCGTAACCCAGACTTTTCCCCTCTCCGACCTCTCGAGTTCCATTTCTAAATCACAAATACAGATTGTTCTGCCTCTACTATCTAAAGAAAAAAAAACCCAAACAGAAAAAAGTTCACAGAGATTAAATGCCATACCTGAAATTAGGAGAACTACCCCCAAATCAGAAAGATCACAACCTCAGATGCCCTAATACCTTCCACGTTCGCAAAGGCGCTTGTCCTTCTCCTTCTCACTCCCTATGGCTTTCACAGCAAACTAGCACAATAATTCCTTTTATCTCACTTATATATATATTTTGAAAGCCCGAAAATACCTTGATTTATTAACCGTTATCATTGTCATGACCCCACCTCCCCCGTTTTTCGGCTAATAGTGTGCTTTGACAAATATACCCTTCAAATTTTCCACGTGCGAACAACCCGTTTACCTAAAATTACATGTACCGCCGAAGCTTCTCGAACCTTATTCTCCCAGATCAAAGCAAAACAGTTAGAATCCAATAGTCACATCACCACCTTTTTTGTTAAACGAGTAAAACATAATCATTACTTCCCGGTACACTATCCTAAGCGCACGTACCACTCTGACAGACCAGCTATTTGGATTGTCAGATCGGCCAGTCAAATCAAACTTCACCTTCGATACACTATCAAACTTCACCTTCAATACACTATCAAACTTCACCTTCGATACACTATCAACTTCACCTTCGATACATTATCAAACTTCACCTACGATACACTATCAAACTTCACCGACGTTACACTTCCGAACTCGAACATTCGACCAGTCTACACCTCGAGGAATCTTCAACAAACTACCTCAAATTTATTAAATCTCTCATACCAACAAACCCCCCATTCGACCAGTCAAAACTTTGTGCCTTCAGACAAAATTTTTAGTTTTGACAAAGTTTTTTTTTATCCCAACAAGTTCAATTTTATATTCCAAATATTCAATCAATGCAGTTATACTACCGACCTCGTACCGAACAGTATTATATTCGGAATTCAGATTCTACTACCATATCCCACAGTTTACAACAATTTCTATTAGTACCATCAACAAAAGCATTTTTCATTCCGACAACGAGGACAGCACTACAAAAGTCATTAAAAAAAAAAACTGAAAATAAGAGAGAAACAGAACACATGAACGCTGCAACATGAGAAACTACAAAAGGGAACCCTATCTAATTAACAGGTTGCTCCTTTGCGACAGCGACCGCCACAGCTTTATTCTTCTGATCCACTATATCTTCCGCGAAGCCATTGAGAAGCGACATACGGTGGCCGGGTAGCGGCCCCATCATTTGCACTATTCCCCACCAGTATGCGAAGGGCATATCATAGAGAGGTACTCCAGGTTTCGCTTTAAAGAGATCTGGCATTTTAGCGTTAATGTTGTCCTCTTTCCTGAACCTTCGTTGAAGACCTAGCAGGGCCTTTTGAATCCTCCTCGCCTTCCCGACCGCTTGATTTTCAGCAACCGGTACGTTCTCAGCCATATTGATAAACAGGAAGTACTCAGTTAGAAGAGAAGAATGCTGCAAGACAGATAAATAAATTTCTCTCTCCTTACCCCTTTTTGTACCTCCAAACTCACCAGAACTTTTCCTCTTCCCTAACCGAATTAATGGTAACCTTCAATTCCCAACAACGAAAAGTCAATATGTAACCTCTCCAACTTCCAAGACGTAACTGATTTGTCTGTACCTGTATTCAAGCCTCCTCCCCAACGACTCCCAATCGAACATATCTCCAACATCGAACATTCGATCATGGTAAGACTCGACCTTCACATCATCCCATCATCAACTTTCGATCATAATTTTCTTCGAGCATATTGATAATCCGTATCAAATTGGGTATTGAAACATAGAGGGTTTCGTTCTAAAGGATGCAAAGATCAAAATCGTGAAATAAAAACCATTGTTTATTGATTAAAAAAGGTTTACATAGAAAAACATAGAAGAACTACGGTAGAAAAAAAGATAGTGAACTAAAAAGATAACTCTCTGGTTTTACAACTATTTCTCTCTTAACCTAACTCCAGCCCTCATTTCCCTCAACAACCCTCCTTTTGTGGAGATCTTTTAGCCAAAATCTTTGACTAAGTCTTCCAGCAGTTGTTCACTAGTATTAGGCCATCTCCAGCAGTTCTTGACAACTAGTAATCTTCAACAACTCTTTAGCTTGTAAAAGTTGGGCTTTTTGACCGGGTTTGGTTGCAATTGTCTTATTACCTAGAATAGTCAAACATACTTTAATTAGGCCCAGTGAAACATAAAATAATGTCCTAGATAATGTGAATTGAATGACAAAAATATGCATTTTTCATGCCTATCAAATACCCCCAAACTGACATATTGCTAGTCCCTTAGCAAAAGAGAACTAAACTAAACTCTTTCGTGGTTTCTTACGATTGCATTTAGCGTATGCAACAAGCCTTTCAACCTATAGGTTACCCATATAGGACGAGTTGTGTCTCGTGAGGGTTTTCAGTTAATATACCTACAAAATTCTATCATAGACGTTCTGATATTATAAACAACTAATAATCATTCCTCCTGGTATCTCTGAAAATGGATTAAATTCATCTCCTAGATATAATACTTAAACAAGGGTTAACCATCAGATACGTTTAAAATTTATCAAGTCAATTATACTACAATCAGATTAGATCAAGTTTCAGAATTTTATCCTTTGTGTAGTGAATTTAGTTTATGGAATCAAGAAGTTTGATAATCTTTTCAAATAACCTTAGCCTTATCTTGAGTATGGTGAAAGAAATCTAGAAGTTTGTTCGACAACTACCTTAGTTTGTTCGCTCTCTTTTATTGGTCTTTCAGGGAAAATATCTATCCATACAAGTTTTTCATGGTAATACTTTTTCATTTGAGTTTTTATTTGCTCTTTTATACGTGCAACTTGTCCTCCATCACATAGTTCTCAACTATACTCATAGAGACTCGATTTTTACTTTTTTGGTCTCTTACTTTCACATTGATTCATGGCTTGCCTCGAGATTAATAAAAATTCTTCCTCTTTCAGTTCTAAATCTTGCGAGGGGCCTTGAATTGTGAATGATTTTTTTTACGAGTATGTCAGCTTCGTGAAATGAGCCAATAACTTGCGAAAATACATACAAACCCTTAGTATGAATTTATGAGAAACAAAATTTTCCAAGATAAATGTCTCCCTCATTACAGATTCTTCCTAACCCAAACTGTTGATTAATCAAAAGGTGATAGTTAGTTTTAACAAAAACTTGATAACATAACTACGTGAAGTGCAATTATAAGAGTGATTTTCTTCTGAAACACATCTAATAGGATGGTAGTACCAAAAACTTAAAAATTCTTAACGCACTAACAATTTACGGTTTAAAATAAACCATAACCTTATAATTTTATCCCAAGTGTAACTCTAGGATTCTAAGAATGTCCAAAGATCAAAGTATACAAAAAAAATGTGTCTACAATACCAGAATGCCCTAGATAATAACTTTTATTAGAAAAAGTTATGAAAATCTTATTTACCCACACCTTCAAACTGAATCAGCATGTGTCCCCAAAGTTGCCAAAAAATAATAATAATAAAAAATAATCTAAAAATATTACCTGAACATGATAAATGTTGCCTCCCCACAAACGCTAAGTTTAACGTCTTCAGCCAGACGATGGTAGGTACCCCCAAACTAGATAAGACTATGGGTAGAAATAAAGATACTTATGTTTCATATGATGGGTCCCATAGATTCATATCCTCACTCGAACCCGTAAAATACTCGTGAAATGGTTTAAGTCTCTGTCCATTTACCTTATTAATGTGACCAGTACGAGGGTTAAGAATTTCAATAGCTCCATGTGGAAAAACAGTTTTGACAATGAACGGCCCGGTCCAACGGGATTGAAGTTTTCCAGGAAACAAATGAAGACGCGAAAAATACAATAGAACCTTTTGATCCACTTCAAAAGTCTTTCACAAGATATTTTTATCATGGAAAGTCTTAGTTCTTTCTTTGTATATCTTTGCGGATTCATATGCATCATTTCGAAGCTCATCCAACTCATTGAGTTGTAGCTTACGATTGGACCCAGCCGTTGAAGTGTCAAAGTTAAGCGTTTATATTGCTCAATAAGCTTTATGCTCAAGTTCTACAGGAAGGTGGCATGCCTTGCCATAAACGAGTCGGTAAGGAGACATTCCAATCGGGGTTTTATATGCAGTACGATAAGCCCAAAGTGCATCAATTAATCTTACAGACCAATCTTTGCGATTTAGGTTAACCGTCTTTTGGAGAATATTTTTGATCTCCCGATTTGAAACTTCGACTTGCCCACTTGTTTGCGGGTGATAAGGTGTTGCCACCGTATGGGTTACGCCATACTTTTTGACAAGGGCAACAAAGTTTTTGTTGTTAAAATGTGTCCCTCCATCGCTAATAATAGCCCTAGGTGTTCCAAATCGAGAAAAAATATTTTCTTTTAAAAAATTGAGAACAACTGCACTGTTATTCGTTTTCGAAGGGATGGCTTCAACCCATTTTGATACGTAGTCCACTCCAACAAGGATGTACTCATATCCAAAAGACTTGGGAAAATGACCCATAAAATCAATGCCCCAAACATCAAAAGGTTCAATAACTAAAATAGGGTGTAAGGGCATCATATTTTGTCGAGAAAGGGCTCCTATTTTCTGGCATCTCTCGTACGCTTTACAAAATGCATGCGCATCGTGAAATAAGGTAGGCCAATAAAAAGTGCACTGTAAAATTTTTGCCGCGGTCTTCTTAGAGCTAAAGTGGCCTCCATAAGCTTGGGTGTGGCAAAATGAGAGAATATTGGTAAACTCAGACTGGGGAACACATCTCCTAAGGATTTGGTCAGTACAATACTTAAACAAATCTGGATCATCCCAAAAGAAGTACTTCACTTGACTAAAGAAACGATCTTTGTCAGGTTTAGTCCAATGATCAGGAATGGTATCCGTGGCTAAATAATTAGCAATGTCAGCAAACCACGGAAACTCGAGAACTAATTTCACAGCCATAAGCTGTTCATCAGGGAAGGATTCCCTAATCGGCAAAGACTCATCAACAGACTCAATCACTATACGGAAAAGATGGTCGGCTACAACATTGTCTGACCCCTTTTTGTCTCGAATTTTGAGGTCAAACACCTGCAAGAGTAATACCTACCAGATTAGCCGTGCCTTAACATCTTTCTTTGACAAAAGATGTTGAAGCGCGGCATGATCCGTGTAAACAATCACTTTAGATCCTATAAGATAAGATCTAAATTTTTTTAGCGCATAAACAATGGCCAAGAGTTCTTTCTCGGTGGTCGTGTAATTCAATTGGGCTTCATTTAACGTTTTTCTAGCGTAGTGGATGATATGGGAGCATTTGTTTATCCGCTGTCCCAAAACAGCGCCTACAGAATAATCAGAGGCATCACACATTAACTCGAATGGTTCATTCTAAACAGGTGGTCTAATAATGGGTGATGTTGTGAGCTGGGTCTTAAGCTTATCAAAAGCTACAAGACATGGTGCATCAAACTCATAGGCCACATCTTTGGCCAAAAGGCTGCTTAAAGGACGAACAATCTTACTAAAATCTTGGATAAAACGACGGTAAAAACCTGTATGTTCTAGAAAGGAACGGACGTCCTTGACATTTCGTGGTGGGGGGAGGTTAGAAATGACATCTATTTTGGCCTGGTCAACTTCTATTCCTTTTTCAGATATGATATGCCCCAAAACTATCCCCCTTTTTACCATAAAGTGACTTTTCTCCCAGTTTAAAATAAGATTTTTTTCCTGTCATCTGAGTAATACTAGAGAAAGATGATGAAGGCACTGTTCAAATGAGTTGCCAAATAATGAGAAGTCATCCATGAAAACTTCAAGGGATCGCTCTACCATATCAAAAAAAATGCTTAGCATGCAAAGCTGAAACGTCGCAGGAGCATTGCATAAGCCAAAAGGCATGCGACGGTAGGCAAATGTACCGAAAGGACATCTTAAAGTTGTTTTCTCTTAGTCCTCGGGTGCGATGGGTATTTGGCTGTACCCAGAGTAGCCATCTAAGAAATAATAAAATTTGTGCCCAGCGAGTCGCTCGAGCATCTGGTCAATGAAAGGTAAGGTGAAGTGATCTTTCCTAGTGACCGATTTAAGCTTCCTGTAGTCTATGCAGACTCTCCATCCAGTGGTCATTCTAGTAGGTACGAGGTCGTTATTATCGTTCCTTATAACGGTGATTCCTAATTTTTTCGGGACAACATGGATTGGGCTAACCCACAGACTATCAGAAATGGGATAGATGATCCCAGTATCAAGGAGTTTTGAAATTTCTTTCCGAACTACTTCGGCCATAGTCGGGTTCAATCTCCGTTGTACTTCCCTGGACTTTTTGGAATTATCTTCCAAATTGATTTTATGCATACAAACCGAGGGACTAATTCCTTTAATCTCCTCAATACTCCAGCCAATAGCTTTCGTATTTCCCTTAAGAACACAAATCAACTTTTCTTCCTGAAGGGGTTCTAGGTCTGTGGTAATAGTGACGGGCATAGTTTCGTCAAAACCTAGAAAGACATACTTAAGGTGAGCGGGAAGAGGTTTAAGCTCTATCTTTGGGGAGGTTACTTGAGCCTCCGGAATGGGTTTCTTAACATCTAAGATTTCATGCTCACCTTCAGGCTCTAAAATTTCTAAAGCCGAATCTAATAAGGTTTTTACCTCATGGATGTACGAATCGTCCTCAGAATCTTTATCAAAGTTGGACAAAATTGCCTCTAAGGGATCTGAGGTACTTGACCTCTCAAAAGTGGTACTCACAAGACTCTGGATCATATTACACTCAAGTGGTTCAGAATCAGAAGGGGAATGCGACGCATGAAAAATATTCAATTCTACAGTCATGTTCCCGAAGGTCAACTTCATAATTCCATTGCGGCAATTGATTACCGCATTAGCTGTTGCCAAAAAGGGTCGACCTAGAATCACAGGGATCTCGTCCTCAGGGTTTTCCACTGGCTCAGTATCTAACACAACAAAGTCTACTGGATAAACAAATTGCTCAATCTGGATTAACACATCTTCAACTACACCCCTAGGAATCCTAATAGATCGGTCAGCTAGCTGAAGGGTCCTATTAGTGGGTTTAAGTACTCCGATATCCAATTGCTCATAGACAAAGTAAGGAATGAGGTTCACGGAGGCACCTAAATCAAGTAGAGTTCTTCCTATCTTACGGGTCCCAATCGTACATGAAATAGTAGGGCATCACGGGTCCTTGTATTTTGGAAGGGATTTACGCAAAAGGACAACACTAACATGTGCATCTAAAAGAATAGACGTATCACTCTCATGAACATGAAAAGCCTTTTTCGGGACATGTATGCGCCGCTTTAAAGTGGAAAGATCTTTAAGAAATTTTACGTAATTAGGAATATGTCTTATGGCCGTAAGGATAAGAATGTTAGTCACACAATGCTTAAAAATCCCTAAAATCTCCTCATAGACGTTGCCCTTCTTAGCAAGAGTTAACTGCTGAGGAAAAGGAGCCAGCGGTTGAACATGTGTTATCGTGATTTCTTCCTCACTCGCACTCGCAGGTTCTTTTATAGGTTTACTTTGAATTTCCTGCTCGGGTTCCTTAGGCATTTTCACCAAATTATCAACTTTCGTACCGCTCCTAAGAGATATGATGGCGTTGACTCCATCACGATTGAAAGATCCAGGATGTTCAGTATTCCCTTTAGGATTAGCTTGAGTTTGGCTGGGGAACGTTCCTTTGTCTCTCGTGCTTATCTCTGTTGCCATTTGACCTATTTGTCCCTCAAGTTTGGCAATAGATGACTGAGTTACTTGCATAAATGCTTTAAGAGTATCTTCTATGGACGTGGTTGGAGGAGGCAGATTCCTATTGTGCGGAGGAACATAAGGCACATTAAGGGGAGTTTGGTATGATGGATTTTGTTACCATGAGGAACTAGACTGGTGTTGGTTTACTTGGTTGTGTGGCTGATAAAGGGCACTACCAGAAGAACCTCCTTGGTAATTTCTATTTCCCCGAGAATTGGAGTTGTTGGAATTATTATTCCATCCACCATTGAAAGGTTGGTTATTGGGACATTGATACATGGCATTGGCCTGGTCTTTTCTTCCCTCCCTTAAACTACGTACATCAGGGCAATCTTGGACCAGATGGTCCGAACTCTCACAAACCACACAATTTGGCATCACCATATGGTTAACAGACGAAGTATTAGGGTGTCTCTCCCTTTTGCCGGTCTCTAAGTTCTCGATTTTCTCAAGAATGGTTCTAAGAGTGGCAGACTCTGAATTAGAGTCTACTTGGTGCATATTTGCCCGGTGATTAGGTATTTCCTCTCTCATCATTTGCCATTGGTAGGTCTTATCCGCTACATCGTTTAAAAATGTCCAAGCTTCAGTGTCAATTTTCTTATTGAATGTACCCGCGCACATAGACTGAACACGAGCTCTAGTGTCATAGTCTAGACCTTCATAGAGAGTTTGAACTATATCAATCAGTTGAATCCCGTGATGTGGGCATCCTTGTTCTAAATCCCTAAACCGTTGTAGGTAGTCATATAATGACTCTACTCGGTTTTGTGTGAAGCTATAGATACTCTGTCGTATCTTAGCAGTTCTGTGGTTAGGGAAATACTTCTTCAAGAACTCCTTAACGAGTTGTTCAAATGTGTTTACAGAGTTCTCCTCGAGAGTGTACAACCAATCGCGTGCGTTTCCCAACAGAGAAAAGGGAAACACATGTAATTTCAAAGATTCCTCTGTAATACGTTCAAAGTTTAATAGAAGCATATGATCCCTAAAGTCCCTAAGATGGTTATACGGGTTTTCAGTAGGACTACCATGAAATTTAGGGAGCATAGACTAGAATCCCGATTTTAACTCAAAGTTCCCTACATTTCTGGGAATCACAATACATGAAGGTTTACTAACTATTGTAGGATGCATTCGATTGCGGAGAGTGATTCTCTCTGCAGCAGCAGGTTCGGGACCGTTCCTAGGAATAACAGGTTCGGGACCATTAGTTCCATCAGTCTGACTCATATTGATTCTAGCAATGTTCTTAGTCCGAGCTTGGGTGTAACCCCAATCTAACATACAATTCAATCAATATATGCGAACACACTAAAAGTCTTATGAATGATGCAAGCACTCAAGAATGTTTTACTGGTCTCTTTTTAGGTTAAGTTGTGAACCCGGTCTCAGGGTTCAATGCTCCTACTCCTGACAGTAGATCGGCTCGCACTTGAGTTGTTTTTACTCGCTTTGGCGATAGCTCGCATGCTATCTAGTCACCTAGATGCACCTGTGCTGGAAGGCGGGGCGAACCGCTTAGAGTCACCTATCCACACTAGCTATGCCAGGGAACCTACGTCCTCCAACAAACGTAGCTACTTATCAAGTTTTCCTAGTGAGCGTGTTGCTCAAGGTCCGAGCGAAGCCTTTTGATTAACTATGTTTTTTATGGCTTCTTATCTGAAAATCTTTTAAAGAGGTCGGGACTGTCGATACCGAAAAGATTAACAACCGGGTAATGAATTCCCGGGGTCCTAATGCGTGGGCACGCACGGGTGATGAAATCCAGTTTTTGTTTACCCTTATCTAGGTATTATTGCAAAAATTAAGCATTTAATCAATCCAACATATAATTAAACAACGATGTACCGCGACAGGGAGGGTGCGGTGGAAAAAAATTACCTACAGGGTGGCCTTTTAGGGGCACGTTTGGTTACCCTGGTGAAACCGTTGGGAAGGCCTACTCAGGATCGTTTGCAAAGTATGCGTTGAAACGATTTCTGGCCTGAATAGGGGTTCCGATGCTGTACCTGCAGCAGATTACAATTTCCTCACCTTACAAAGCGTCACTCAATTAATTATTACATAAACATTCTTCTCAACCTTACAATACTAAAAAAAACATAAAAATTTAAAAAACTAAAAGTCTTCGTCACCTTGTTGCTTTCTTTAAAGTACTAACTGTACTTGAAAATCCATTTGATAATTCATATCCAGCACCAAAAAGTCGCCACCACCATTCTTCGGATCAAAAGCCTAGCTCTGCACTAAGAAAATGTATTCAATTCGGACCCCTAGTGCCATAAGCTGGAGTCTTCAATGAATAATGTCTAATCGCGATTGAAATCAAAACCCATAATATTAAAATCTCAAAATTACCAGACTTGAAGTCGGAGAAGAAAAGGTATAAGACAGAGTGATAACACAGAAACTGTAATCGTCAAACCAAACAGTTTCAATCTAGTGTGAGATTAAAACACAGATCATGAAAAACAAGCTTAGATCAATGAAAAAAAATTCAAATCAATGATTCTACAAAAAAATTCACTCCAGTAATTCAGAGTTCAGACATTGGGGCATAATCACTATGATCAAAATAATTACCAACTGCAAACCTAAAGATCACATAGATTTCTTCGTTAGAGACGATACAATTCCAGAATCTGCAAGAGCTATTTCTCTGGCCATGAATCTCAAACCTCTGAACCTAAAATCTTCACGAACAAAACGCCCAGATTTGAAACTTGAAAACCCCTCAGAAACAAACTCCAAACTATTATTCTCAAAACCCATAAACAAAAAAAAAACAAAAAAAAACTTGAAAATAAATACCCAGATCTCCAAATTGAAAAACAAAAACAAATTCCCCCTCCACTAAAATCACAAAGCAGGAAGCACCAATGACCCAGAATACATCATACGAAGTGGATGAAAGAGAAAAGCAAGGTTATAAACACCATCAAACCTATCGGCAACAATCAGAGGCCTCAATTACTAAAGTACAAGTCCAAATCTGATTCAGAATAACACCAGCAATTCAGAAAATAAACTCAGACTATCAATTTAGGAATCGCAGTAGGTTAGGCTCTGCTGTGATTTGGGAGAGAGTCGATGGTGTTTTGGGAGAGAGAGTCGTAGGAGCTGTGACGGTTTTGTGGAGAGTTTAGAGAGAGAAAGAGTCAGTGCTAGAGAGATATGGGATGAGAATTTGAGGGAGATGGCTGTAATTTTTAGAGAGAGTGAGTCTGTTTTATTAGAAAGAGAGAGACGTGGGGGAGTTGTTAACGTTTGTTAAGATGAGAGAGAGAGTCATATAAACAAAAACATGCCTGACAAACAAATAAAAACAACACGCCTCAAATAAAATAAAAACAACAACAGAGAAGAAAAAATCGATACGAATGTAAAACAAAAACTCGTCAAACAAAATACTAATTTAATAATGGAGACACAATTTTGTAATCGATTGCATCCCCGGCAGCGGCACCATTTGATAATCCGTATCAAATCGGGTGTTGAAACATAGAGGGTTTTGTTCTCAAGGATGCAAAGATCAAAATTGTGAAATAAAAACCATTGTTTATTGATTAAAAAAGGTTTACATGGAAAAACATAGAAGAACTACGGTAGAAAAAAGGATAGTGAACTAAAAAGATAACTATCTGGTTTTTCAACTATCTCCCTCTTAACCTAACTCCAGCCCTCATTTCCCTCAACAACCCTCCTTTTGTGGAGATCTTGTAGCCAAAATCTTTGACTAAGTCTTCCAGCAGTTGTTCACTAGTATTAGGCCATTACCAGCAGTTCTTGACAACTAGTAATCTTTAACAACTCTTTAGCTTGTAAAAGTTGGGCTTTAAGACCGGGTTTGGTTGCAATTGTCTGATTACCTGTAATAGTCAAACATACTTTAATTATTCCCAGTGAAACATAAAATAAGGTTCTAGATAATGTGAATTGAATGACAAAAATAAGCATATTTTGTGCCTATCACATATCTTTATACCTCGCGCCTAGAAGAGTAGTCGTTTGCATTCGTCTACATTATCTAACCAAATAACCGGAATACAGACACGAGCAAAATATTCTATCCATTTTAATTTCCGAATCCAGAAAAAAAATTACATTTTTCCCCTACCACCCCAAACTCAAAACAACTTCCTCCCACAGAACAAAACAGAAACTATACAAAATAATACCAAAACGTTCACAACATCAACCCAGCACCCTACTTCAGAAGAACCAGCTCCGCTCGCCGCATGTTCCTCCTTGATGATCTCCTCTGCACACACAAGGCTTTCAGCTAATGCCATCAAGAAAAGATAACGCCTCTGATTGGTCGTAAAGCACGACCTCAATTGCTCCCAGAGATGGGCGTATGATTCACCATTGATGAACTCCTTTGTCCTCTCATCTGCAAGATACGGCATGTCCTAATTCAGATCGTGATTTTTGAAAAACCTCATGTACAGCTTTGCCATTTTCTGCCTACACGATGATCACGGGCAAACCCCATCCTCTTCTAATAACGGGTATTGGGCGGGATATCCATTCAGATATTCAGAATGAAGAACAAAGCAATGTTGAAGATAAAAGAAGATACAAAATCCCTATACAAGAAGCAATTTTTATAGCCTTCACCCCATTTATTACCTTTTACCCACCTACACCACTTAATTACCCCCCCACTTTATTATTTTCCCAGAAACAAATGGTCAAACAAGAACAGGTTCCAAGACAACAGTTTTCTCAGCAAATACCTCTTCACCTGGCTTCGAGAACCTTGCTGAGAAGGGGTGAATGTGGCAGGCTATTCGCAGCCTTCAACCTCCTCACTCGAAGTCTACTTCGTATCCTACTCGAATATATCGATGACTATTTTGACTCAGAATCAAGCCCCTCAAGGAACTCTTGTAGTCGAAGCCTTGACAGCAGATAAACCTTCGAGAACGGATCAACACATAATAGCAGATAAACCTTCGAGAACGGATCAACAAATAATAGCAGATTTCCTTCGACTGAACGTTTGAATTGCAGAAGTGTGATGAGACTAGCAGTCTGCTCAAACGGATTGGACGGCGCATTATTTGGTCTTTCAGCTACAGTGATAGGGATGTCTGTAATAAATGCCACCGCCGGAAAACCCATGCAGTAATCATGTAGCCTGGCCCACTCTTGGTGAGTCAACCTCTTATGTCTCTATAAATAAGGGAGAGGGGAAACCAAGAAGGGGTTAGAAAAATCTTCTCCAAACCCTATGCCTTTTACCTTTGACCACTTGCAAGCTGTATTCGATTTTTATTATTACTCATCAGTAATATAATCACAGTTTAAAAATCCTCATCAGAGGTCGTAGAGAGTCACATTTAGGCCTCTACGTAAGTATTTGTCTCTAATTAGTCTCTTTTTAGGCTATATACTTGTACATCTTTGATCAGAGGTTGACCTCCATGTTGTAAGAGCCATCTTCACTTCTCAGCGAAGATCAGCCCCCTGCAATTTCTATATCCTGTTATATTAATTCTGGTCACAGGTACATTTGGTGTAAGAGCTAATTTTGTGCTATTTTGAGCTACTATGAAATTAGGCCATTACATTTTGCACTGTCTGTGGGAAAGATGATATTTCTATGATATTCTAAGGTATACAATTACTCAACTATCTATTTCTAATCATGGTCACTTCCACGTGACCAATAACAAGAGTCTTGCTCGATTTTCCAATCGAACCATTCTGCTCGCAGAATTAATGGTGAGCCTACACGCCGAAGTAGTGAAACGTAATGAGCTCAAGCCTTAGTTGGTACGTGACCGCGAGCTCTGTGAATAAGTACTAGAGAATGAGCATCCAGCTTGTTCAACATAATTCAAGTGACATGAAGAATTGATGACTACAATCAGACTGCCTTGCAAGATAATCAACTAGTTCCCCTCATTAGAGTTTGTGATCAAATTCTATCGAACTTCTGAGTTTCAGTGTGAGAAATATTAGGACCTCGAGGAGTAACCAGCCAAGACATTCCTAATGACCCACAAGCTTTAATTCCTTTGGGACGCAAAGTTCAGTCCGACATCAGCAGAGGGCGTCGGCCTTCCAAGCATCAAGAAGATGTGTAATGACCTCAACCCTGGATACCAGCTTGTGAACGCTTGTGTGAGGGCACTAATACTCATGATCCCCAACCTGCTCTCCAAATCGCTTAAGCACTATGCCAGTACGTCATACAAGAATACATAGATTAATGCATCAATGAACTAATTGAAGCTCAAGCTCTCAATAATAAAGTCAATCCGACCAAGTTGTAGGGTAGGCTAATTGCAAAAGAGTTTTTTGATATGGAAGTATTAACATGGTTTCATACTCTGAAGATACAAAAATACAAAGGCACTGATCCGAAGGAGCACATTCAACAATTTTGTGATTCCCTAAGACTTTTTTCCAATTTAAATCATATTCTATGTCGTTTATTTGCAAGAAACCTACAAGGAGAACTGCTCCGGTGGTTCCATTCTCTACCTAAAGATTCCATCATCACGTTCGACCAGCTACAAAAGATCTTCGTCAAAACATATGCTCACAATAAAGAGAATGAAGAAAATATGTATACTCTTATTAGTCTTAAGCAATCATAAGGAGAAAAGCTTAAAGTCTTTGCAAAGAAGTTTATGGAGCTTGTATGGAAAGTTAACAATCTCGAGCAGAAAACAACCGTTTCTGCGTTTACCAATGCATTATTGATAGATTGCAAAGTAAAAGAACATCCCTTCTTGAACAAACCCTCGACCTTGGACGACATGATTACCAAGGTTAATGGGTATGTCGACCTAGAAAGGATGATGACCGAAATGCGTAAATGTACAAAATCCGTCCTAACCACAAAAGGTCAAAATACATAACGTAATAGTAAACCTAAGGAGGACCTGAGTGATCAGAAGCGTGCAAAAACAAATACAGGCAAATCTTAGAAAGACAATTTATTACCCAAGCTGGTCCTCCCCAAGATGAATATCTGAATCACATCAATTTTTCCCATACTGGCAAAATACAAGTTTTATCGTGTATCTCAACCACTAGAACCGATTGAAGGAAGGCCATACTGCATGTATCACAAGGTAACTCATTATGAAATTGGCAATTGCTATGCTTTTCAAAGATTGCTGAAATATATTTTCAAGGATGGAGGAATGCACGAGTACATTATTGACCTAGAAGGATATAAGAATAGAAGCTACAAGACGCAAGTCAAAGTAATTCAAGTCGAAGATCAAACCGAGGAAAAATACTTATACCATATGTATCACAGCAACATGATCAAAATCCATCAAATCAACAACTCTACCAGATTTATGAGAAGAAGAATAACAGAATGCTACGATTTCACCGCTCAGGATAAAGAAGCTAAACTCCTTGCTGAATCAAGCAATAGATGAATAGGGATTTTATTTGAGGATTGTGATATCAGCCACGTAAAGTTTCCCCATCTTGATGCTTTGGTTATTATGTTCAAGATGAAGAAATTCGTCATGCATACCATGATGATTGATACTGGTAGCAGTATTGAAATCCTCTTTCAGAGCATAATCGAACAAATGGGATTAACCGATCAAGTTATCCCAAGCGTCATCGATATAAGTTAGTTTAATGGCTCTAAAGAAGAATGAGTAGGCAAGATAATCCTGCCCATTACTGTTGGACCTACTACTATCGACTTTATTTTTTATATCATCAACTACAAATCTCGTTACTTAGGGATTATGGGCCACTACTAGATTCACAAAATGGAAGCAATTGCTTCTACGCACCATCAAACACTTAACTTTAAATACAACAACGACATTTATGAAATCAAAGGTAGTTAAAAGCTCTTACGAGCTTACAAAAATACCATCTCTGCCACACTTGACACCACTGACTGATTTGCTGCATAACAATTATAGAAAGCTACTAACATCGATGACCAACCTTCAACAAAAGAACCTACATAATACATAAACATCGATGGACCTAGTAGAGGTACTTATATCGGTACCATGCTGGTTCCACATGAAAATGAGGCCCTCATTCAGTTTCTACAAATGAACCAAGACATTTTTTCTTAGAATTTCAAGGAAATGCCAGGAGTCAACCCAACCAAGGCATGACACAAATTAAACATCAACAATAACACCATAGCAGCCAAACAAAAAAAGAGAAGACTATCACCTTGTCTCTGAGATGAAGTCAATAATGAAATCGATAAATTGATCGATGTCGGATTTATTTGAGAAGCTAATAACCCAGATTGGATCTTTAACATTGTCGCGGTTCCAAAGAAGAATGGAAAGGTTCGATTTTTTTGTAGATTTTATAGATCTAAACAAACATACTCCAAATGATAGTCTTCCTCTTCTACTTATGCATTAAATTTTTGATTCAGCAGCAGGACACAAACTTTTATCTATGATGGATTTTGCTTCTAGATACAATCAGATTTCGCTTCTAGACGACGCTGAGAAAAAAAACTACTTTTTTCATTGAAAGAGGGCTCTATTGTTATCGAGTCATGCTTTTCGGACTGAAGATTACAGAACAATTATCTAAGGAGTATTCTAGCTAGGAATGAAAAATACATATGGAATGCTCAAAAACTTACATAAAGGGACTTGTGGCTCTCATGCCGAAGGTCAACCACTTGCAAACAGAGCAATTATCTAAGGAGTATTTTGGCTAGGAATGTAGAAACAAGCGAAAAAGTACTCACGAAAGTACGATGCATGTTAACGACATGGACACATGATACGAGCACCTGCACTTGAACTCCATGGCAGTAAGGTATTCTCGCCTTTCAAGAGATGGGCATTCGATCTAGTGGGCAAATTCCCCAATACTCCGGGTAACTGAAAGTTCTTACTCGTAGCAACATATTACTTTACAAAATGGATAGAAGCTGTTCCCCTTTGTCGAACTCGAGAAGAAGTCATATTGTTTTTTTGGGAGTATATTATCACACGGTATGGATGCCCCCACTTGATTCGGATTGATAACGGGCGATAGTTCGTTAGAGAGAAATTCACAGCTTTTCTTAACAAACATAACATCATTCATTCCCCATCCAATCTTTACTACCCCCAATAAAATGGACAGGCCAAAATATCCAACAAGACAATAAAAGATAGAATCAAGAAGAGACTCCAATCAAAAAAGAAAGGAAATTGAATAAGGGAACTGCCATATGTCTTGTGGGCATGCCGTACTGCGCCAAAATAATCCACTAGATTTTCCCCCTTCCTCTTTGCTTATGGCATCGAAACCGTCGTCCCAATAGAATACCTTGATCCAATCATAGATCATGAGCTAACAGACGAGGAGAATATGTTTGAACTAGCTTGTAATATGAACTGGACTGATGAGACTTGAGCTCGAGCTATTGCCAACCTAGGCCGATATCATCATATTCTAACCAACTCATACAACAGAAGAGTTCAAAGCTGTGAGTTTCAAGTCAACGATCTATTTTTCAGAGAGATCACCTAGAATAGAAAAGAGTTGTGTGCCGGGAAGCTCCTAGATAATTGAGAGGGTTTATTTCTAATTGTTAGCCGAACTGGCCTCAAATCATACTACCTCATAATAGGAAAATGCATCCGAATACCAAACCCTTTGAACACTAGTATATTGAAACAATATTATCGCTAAAACCCCAGTTCCCAAGTACAGGATACCTCTATTCTCCTTCTTTACATTTCACAAGTGAGATTTCAATCTCCAAAAGTATGTATATTATTTTCTGCTAAATGAAAACTTTCAAGTTTTTTTCCCACATTATTCTATTCAGACATACATGTAGTCTATACTAAATTTCAAAGATTAAAGCAAAGGTAAAACTAGTTTTCAATCGAAACATCTATACAAATATTAACGATTAAAACAAAGGTAATACTAGTTTTCAATCAATAATTTCTACTATCTCTTAAAACAATAAGATAAAACATAGGTAAAACTAGTTTTTATCTATTTAAATGTCCACAATACAAAACAAGCAGATTACTTATACAGGTTTTTCTTGCGGAGAGTCAGCTAAACTTTCCCCTACCATTGGAGGTTGTGAAGCAATAAAGTAAGCCGCTTGAGCAGCTGCAATACTTATTCTTCGTTCAACTTGGTTAGTAGTAATAGGGCCTAAATCAGTTGCCATTGAGTTCAGGTAATCCCCTCGAATATTTTGGCATTACAGATATAGTATTTCATTATCAAATAATCATGTAAGGTATCCCTTTTTAACTTTAATCTCTTTACTTCTTCTACAAAATAGGCCATTACTGTCATTATCTCCCTTGAGTGCATCGATTCCATAGAAATACTGTGTCGGCTCAGAACAACTAACTCAACAAACTACACCTTTAGTATCTTATGATGTTTATCCAAATATATGTAATGGGCATTTGCTCGCTTCAATTGTTACTCTAAGTCCGACATATTATCTTTCAACTTCAGCACAAATCTCATCGAATTCTTTTGATTAGCTCCATTTTTCTTTTTTAACTCCTTGGGTTTTCTATGTAGCGCCACCAACTCCACATCATTTACATCATTTACATCATGTCCCCCGGTACTAGCATTATTCCACATCTCATCTTTCTTCTCGATCATTTCATTCAACTATCTCTCTTTGAGGAGCAAAACCTCTAACCTGTGACCACTCTCTCTAGCTCGTTCATTCGCTTTCCTTATGGCAGCTCGAACAACAACTAGATCTACCTCCAACTCTTTAATTCGATCCTGGGTCTTTTCCACATCACCCTTCGCGGTCGCAACCTCTTGCCCATTCTTTTTCTTCTTCGACCTCTCTCTAAACTCGACCTTCTTGTCATGAAACTTTTCAATTCCGCCTTCAACTTCGCCACTCGTTAATTCAGTTTGTCACATTGATTTTAAGTGAACTGAAGATTAATATCTTTTACTTGAACAATCATACTCAGCTTCTCCACTTTACTTTCAGCACTCACTAAATCAGCTCATGCCTTCACCAGTTCGATTTCCTTCTTATCCATTTGATCCTTGAAGATGACAAAATTGTCTTATAGCTCTTTTGCTTCTCCCTCTAACATTCTGATGCAATATTATGTGACATTGGCATCTTTACCTTTCAACCCTAATAATTCTACCATACTATTTAACTTTTCCACTTCATTCTACACACTAACAAGCTCCCCCTGCAGTTTTTCCTTTTCAGCATCTTTACTTTCAATCTCCTGGGTTAGATTATTCACAGCCTTCTCTGCCTTTGCAAGTTTGATCTCCACTTTGACATACTGATCCGCACTATCTTTACTTGCATCTTTCATCCTATCAAAATCGGGATTGCACTCATAATTACATTTAAGAGCATATTCTTCACTAGCTCGAACTGCTTCTAACTCGGCCTGCACAAACAACTCGATTAAACAATACTCCACAGATACGATCAATATACTACAATTTAGTATACACATATCTACAAACAATTTTATCTATCACAAGCCAACAAAACGAGATGATACTTAACCCTCCAGTTACGAAATTATTTCACACTGATGACCATGCTGTATACATCTCGGAATCATATAAAACCATTGATTTTATAATATTTCAAGGTACACATTTTTTGCGCTCTTAGTCTTTCATATTCTAAAAAAATCTGATTATACTTCTTGGATTACTTTCGTTCTTTTAATATGATATGGCAACCCGCAAAGAATTCCACCTACAAGATTTCTATCTATCCTCTTACATTACTTTTCTCTATTCTCTTACGCCAACCTTAGAGAAGTTACATATAGATCAAGTCTAAAATTTTGAACTATTTTCTAACTTGTCGCTCCGTGTGCAAAGTCAACAGAGTTGCTGAAGAGTTTTGCTCCTTAGCGAGCTCTTTCTTTAAATCTTTAATTAAGAGGCGCATACCTTTAAGTTCATACAAATCAATATTTACAAGGTATCCTATATAAATATATCATATACAACAATAGTCTTCAATTGAAAAAACAACGTTTTAATGTTTACTCTACCTTCTCATCCTCTCCTCCTCAGTTCTCGAGGAGACTTCGTCCAACCCTTTCGCAATCCCTTGAGGAGTGCAACCATCAACATCAGGCTCTTCTTCAGCATCGGCCTCTTCCACTTCGATAAAACACCCCTCCATAATAGCCTTAATATCGGGCACAGAGTATCCAACTTCTTGGATCTTTTGACAGAGGTTTTCGCGAGAAACTAAAACTTCCTCTACAGTCTTCTTCGCTTCTTCTGTGAGATCAAGCATGGTGACCCGGAACGAATCCTTTCGGTCTGATATCGCAGAGCTCGAACGCTCCTTTTCCTTTGCTAAATCGGCCTCAAGTTGAGAAATTTTCTTATCGAGCTCATTCCCATCTTCGAACCTGAGACAGATTCCTTTTAGCACACGAGAGACCTACAACAAAAAGAAACATTTCAGTTCAAAGATTGCATAAAAATCAAACAAAACGAAGAATTTATCTTACCCTCTAAAGCTCTAACTTCATAGACATGTCTAAACCCTCAGTACCTTCTCGAGCTACCACCCACAGCTTGTTCTCCATAGCCAACAACTCATCCTCCACAATTGGACTACTCCCAGCCTCCTTCACCTTGCTTAATGAGGCAGGAGCGTTCACTTCTCTATTTTTTCGAACTCATTATGACCTTTTCAATCTCGGTGAATACCGATTTCGAACCGCCTACTTTCACATTCTTCCTTTTTGGGTGCCTTTGAATTAATTTGCTCGATGTAGCCCCCACAGGCTTCGTCTTCAGAGAAATCGGTGGAACCTTTACTAGCTATCGACATTTTTCAACGTTCGATGCTGCCTTTCCTTCATTTCTAGTACTCACGCCAGGTCCTATCATTTTTCTTTTAGCTTGGGACTTCTAAACTTTTTTTAACCTATTATTAGCCCTTTTGAATCTGCTTATTTCGAGCTCTCCCAATACACTCTCGAGCTTCGATCCTTCTCGAGTTACGGTATCAATCAGTAATTCTTTTCTCGTCACTTGAGAATAAGGATTTGCATACACACAACACATTAATACATACAGACATGACCCTAGCACAAAAATAACAGTTCGATATCACAAACAATTACTTACTTTTCTTTAAAGTTTTATTTATAAGATCCATGGGTTCCTCGTTTACTCTTTGGAGATAATCGCCCTTCACCGAGATCAAATTATCTTTCCATACTCGTCCTGCTGAATTTAGATCGAAGAATTGAGGTCAAGATGAACTAGAAGAGAAGTACGCATCTCCAATCACTGTATACTATTTCACAGTATAATACTGCAAAACATCTAAAGGGGTTATTATCTTCTTCACCTCCTTAAAAACCTACCTTCTATTCAGATTATTACACACATTTATCACTTCCATATATTCTCATTCAGTTGGGTAGGGCAGGCCTCAATGGCATTCAGAAAAACTTTAGGAAGATTGCATAAAGGCACCATCAGTCCAAAATCTAACTAGGAAATATGATACAAGAATCCATCGTCCAGATCACTTCTGACACCCCCATTGAAGTACTCTAGAGAGATAGACTCATCCACTCCCCTCACATTTCTCATGATCCAAATTAGGAAGTAAGAAAAAATAATACTCCTCATTTTCAATAGTACACCGGCTAAACGACCTCTCGGCATGCTCTATCACCTTACCCCATACAACACCTAGGCTACCTTTAATTTTGCAAAACTCCTTAGAAATATCTGGATCTACAAGATATGGTAAGTAGTTACCGGGGAAATATGGGAACACTAAGTTATTCTTTCCATCCACCTCTAACTCTACTACATTTAAGCTTTCAGTTGTTAGCTCACCCACCACAGATTCTGCAATATCAATTCTGACAGGTACATCATCAATCACACGTCCAGTGGTCGAAATCACTATATCAAGAATATGCTTGAAATTGAGGCTTATTTCTAAAGAGCTTTCACACACCTCTACCTAAACACTGGTTCAGATATTTTAATCAAATTTCTTTTTATATATATATATATATATAAATCATCCCACATCATGTATGCTCTTCCATACAAAAATCAAAATTACAACAAGAAAGTAACTTTTTAACAAATTTCCTAATATAGCAAAATTTTCAAAATTTGACTATACACAAAAATAATAATTTTGAAACCCTACACATATACTTATTCTGCATCACAAAACAAAAGGAAATCAATAGAACCAACCATAACCCACTGGTATTCAACGTCAGAAATCAAATTAGGGATATCACCCGTCTCCTCTTTAACAATAATACTGTGCAAACAGAGTTTTTTCTTAATCTCAAAAATGACCTGACCCTTTCTACTCTGGAAGTAATGACTACTCTCGTTTGCTCTCTCCCACAAATTTCTGTAACCCAATTTTTCCTCCCTTTCTCTCTAGATTTTCGTCTCAAAGTTTTTTAAAAACTTTTAAATGAAAAAATGAGGGGCTATTTATACTTTTTCTCTCTAATCGCTGGCAGTTGTTGGGGCTCACACAAGCCACCTTCAATTTTATAATCGGGGCATCCCTTTCACTATTCAAGTCAAATGATTTGTACCTTCTGGGTAAAAATGTCTTTTCATCACTACCCCAAGTCCTATATTTAAATGTATCTCCCTCTCTCTCTTACCCAAATCCCTTTCTCACCTTCCTGCACTTATAAAGATCCACTTCACTTACACGCAATCAAACTTTCCCCCCAAATGGGATACCTTAGAAGACTGGGCTAGCACCAAAATAATCCCGATTAAGGCTAAACTCACACAAATTATGATAACTCCTTTTTCGCTTGTCAATCATTCCCATTTTACTACCCCCTCCCCCGCTTCTCTGATAATGTCGCATCTTGCTATTTTTTTCCCCTTTACCCATCTCAATGAGGACCTTGACTTACTCATGCATCATCAAAATTTGACGCCAGAAGAGCTCTTCAGTTCTGGATGAGAATGACAATGATGAGAGTGTTAGGATGGACATGACTAAAGCTAAATTGATAACTAGAGAATAAAGTAGAATGTAGAATATTAAGAGAATATAGTAGAGTGTAAAAGATTAAAAGAATGGAGTATTCAAGATGAAAGGTCTTTATAGATAAAATAAAACTAGCCATTTATCTTATTGTCAAACAAGTTTGCCCAAAAGTATAGCCCTTGAACATCTTGTCAAACAAGTTTACCCAAAAATATAGCCGTTGAGCTTCTTGTTGGGCAAGTTTTTCCAAATATATAGCCGCTTAGATCACATTATAAATCAAGTATGGAGAGGGGGGCAAATAATATTTCATGCAGACCTAGCCCCGCTGTTCTAAACTGTAGGGCACGAGTAAGTGCTACATGGCTTAATTTGGTCACTTTGTTTACCTCGTAGTTCTAAACTGCGCTACTAGGTCTGGATGAATTTTGTGTGCGCATCTCTTCATACTTAGTTTTTTTTGTTCTCCCTTTCTTTTAGGCATTTCCTCAAACACCTTCCATCTATTACAAAATTATCATCACTTAGTTTTTTTATGAGCTCCTCTATATGGGGCGTTTCTTTAAATACTTGAAAAGACTAAGTATGGCATATGATGGACAAACATATTTGAAGCAATCACAAGTATCACAACATATAATTCTCAAACATAATGCGTAATAAATTAAATATAGTTTAAACATAGCATATCAAAGTTCTGAATAACAAAGAAATTCTAAAAACGTACTTTAAATAAGTAAAAAAAATACAATAGATGAACGAAAGTCTAAGTGGGATGGCCTTTCTTTGTTTGGCGGGCGTGTCTGCTAAGTGCAGCTCTCCTCATAGGTACATTGCAAATCTGGCTCCGTATAATAAGTGATGGACATATCAGCTAGTCTCTCTCCATTAACTTAAATAATATCATGTGATCATCTCAGTTGTTCCTACAACTTACCTGTGTGTTCAACGTATTGCCTTGAATCTTCATATGCATCATGCCACACTCTAATGGCTTGATGCCACAACTCATCCATAGTATACCTAGGTAGATACGAGTATGATACCTAAACAGTCGGGATCGGTATCCTTCTACGTTCTTCGCTAGTTCCCACCATGTCCATGAACCATCCAATATAATGATCCTCGCCGGTCATATCAACACCATAATTTTATACCTGAGAAGATGTAGCAAAATTAAAAGAAGGTGGCACCCGTTTATTGGCCCTAACTAGATTACGCCCGAACATCCATATATTTTTGGCTTTCTTATCGGAAGTACAACCGATCTTAGGATTTGGATGAGCCAAACACTAATATGTCATGTAATCACCGTCATTAATGAGATAATGGTTTCCATCGCAGAAGTTCACATCTTTGAATCCCTGAACAACTCTTCATCGTAACGCAAAAATTTGATAATCTTTTTTTTTTTTTTTTTGGGGGGGGGGGGGGGGGGGGTCACAGGGAACACTATCATGCCCGGTGTTATGACGCATACACCAGTTTTTTAAATACCAAAGTATACCTATTTGGTATAGGACTAAAACCAATGGGACCCTCTTCGAACTAAGCATTTTCGCATGTCTTACCTCTAGACAGATTGATTGTCTAGACCTCAGCCATGGCTACTAATTTATGCTGCTTTTGTCCTTCCATTATATTATTTCTCTGATCATAATAAAAGAATGATGGATTTTGATCTCGAATTGTCCCTTTCATCTTTCCGCACATTCATATGGGGATAAACATTGTTGAAGTTCGAAACCTTCATTAAATACATTCCAACCCGACAATACATAAAGAACCAGAACTCCAACATCGCATAGAATCTTATAACCGATTTCTTCCCCTTCCTATTTTTCAGAACTATGACTTCATCTAGTCCCTTATACAAGTCGAATTGCGACGCACCTATTATATGGTAGTCTGTCAAAGCTGTAAGATAACCCGTTGGAAGAAATGTTTTAATATTTGGGAAAAATAGATTGCCCATCATATACCCAACAAATACCCTCGCATTCACTATATCCATGTCTTGGTTATAATTATTGAGTTCAGGATTCAAAACCACTTTCCACGTTTTCAAATATGCAAGAGTGATGTTGCCATACTTGATGTCATTGTATATGATTTTAGGGAACATCTTTTCTACTTTATTAAAACTCAATTACTTATTGTCGTACGGGAGTTTGATATCCATCAAATAAAATAAACCCGTTAGCATGACGAAGTCTAATGACATAAAGCCAAATTCCCAGCCAGGGAAGTGAAATGTATAGGTTAAAGGCCACCATCATTCCAAAAGAGCATGAATCAGACAGTTATCAGAGTTTTTTGCCTTAATTGACAAAAGCACGTCGAAAACCATATCGTCGACCAACCTCTTCAACGTCGAATACTTGGCAATCCATTGGTACCACTTCAATACTTTATCCAGTGATCTCCTATATTGTATTTTATCTTATTTCTGAAAACAAAAACACATCAACACTTTAAATTTTCATTCCAGCATTTTTTCAAACATTTTGTAAACAACGTTAATGACACATAATTTTTTTCTAGAAAGCTTACCAGTATGTCCTTCGATCTAACAGAAATATGAACCCAGCTGCCTGAATGAATATCAACTCGGTGCAAATCACCGTGGGTTAGGACGTAATTATTTTTGTGAGGTATAACGACCAGATGTTGGTTACCATTTCTTTCCCTCTAACTTAACTTTGGTGTTTACGTTACAACTCATTTTCGGATATATATAGTCCAGTTGCAAACTAGACTCCGAATATTGTGTGGGTCTTTACGACGTTCAATTTAGTTGAGAATGTGGGGTTGAAAGATGTTGGGAATATATTGGTTTTAAGTTTATTTGGTTTGGAGGGAAACTGGTGAAGAAAAGTGAAGTATGAGAGGGAGAAGGGAGTGACTTTATCTTTGTAGACTATCTCACACAATTCTGAACTGTGTGGCTTTATTTAATTCAAAAGCACCTACATGACATTGATTGATTGACTCTCATGCTCCGTAGTTTAAAGCTGAAGGTAGCGTAGTAAGCGTTTCGATGAGAAAACATGGCTAGATCTTAGGCATTATTTTTGCCCCATAGGTTAGAACTACGGTGAGTAATATTCACCTTGTTTTGAGAGGTGAACTGCTGTGGGGTGGATTGGGTTTAGGATGGATTCATCTACAAAGTTGCTGCATATGCTTTAAAACATCTTCTTTGGTGGATCCCTTCCTCTTGAATCATGTTAGTCAGCGTCTGTATTGAAATATACCAATATTAATTTATAAAATGTATAATCGTTTCAATTAATCCACGAGCAGTTTGACGCATGGCCAAAGAGGTAATACTTTACACAAATATGAATCCACTACTATAATTACCTCAGACAATTTTGAGTGAAGATTGATTCTTTCATAATGGATTTTGAAAAGATAGATAATTTTGACAAAATACCTAAACGTCCATAGTGAAAAATCTATTTCAATAATTTAAAGCCAAAGGGGATTTTTAACTTTGAAAAAAAAATAATATTTTTAGCTCAACAAGGCTCTACGGAATTAAGAAAACCTAGCCTACACGAAGAATATCATACCAGACACATGATTTATGGACATATGAGTATGAGGGTGAATTACAATTTAATTATTCATTAAATAGTAAATAAGAACACTCTACTAGGAAAATAAGTTTGATGTTCTTAAGAATTCTGACCACGGTAAAATATTTTGTAAGTTTTTGTTTAAAGTACTAGTTACAATTTTTACGAACTGTGGTTTTTCCATCTGTTATGTTTCTTCTTTCGTAAAAGAGTTAGCACATCAAACTTTAATTGATAGATCTAGCCAAATGAATATCCTTTGAAGGATTTAGCACAGAAACTGAAACGGGAAGTTTTGCTTTTTTGATTCACTTATTATTATATCCCGTTTGAGGCGATCAGTAAACTTCACATTAGAGCATATGCAGCTGCTAGGTGGGTAAATTCACCCAAATCCACTGCGTAGTAGTTCACCTCTAAAATAAGGTGAATATTGCTCTCACCGTAGTTCTGAACTACTGGGCAAAAATAACGCCTAAGATCTGGCCTTGTGTTGTCATTCGTAACACTTACTACCGTACCTGCAGTTCTGTTGCCATCGCAACACTTACTACCTTACCTACTGTTCTGAACTGCGGGGAATGAAAGCCAATCAAACAATGCCAAGCATATTTGATTTAAATAAAGCCGCACAGTTCTGCGCGGCATGGTCTGCAAAGGAAAAACCACTCCCTACTCCCTCATACTTCATTTTTCTTTACCAAGTTTCCCTTCAAACAAAAAAAAAACTCAAAACCAACATATTCCCAACCTCCTTCAAACTCAAATTTTCTTACCAAATTGAACGCCGTTAAGACCCATACAATGTTGGGAGAGTCCAGTTTGCTGTCGTGTTATATAAATCTAAAAACAAAACATAATGTACACGCCAAAGTTAAGAGAAGGGGGAAAGAAATGGTAACAAACATGTGGCAATTGCGCCTCACAGAAAATGATCTCGTCCCAACCGTCGGTGATTTGCAACGAGTTGATATTCTCCCGGACAACTGGGTCAATATTTCATTGGATCGGTGGACACACTGGTAAGCATTCTTGACAAAATTTAAGTGTTATTAACGTTGTTTGCCATATATTCGATAAAATGCCAAAATAAAAATTTTAAGTGTTAATGTGTTTTTGTTTTCAGAACTGAGATAAAATTTATTATTGGGGATCACCAGATAAGGTATTAAAGTGGTTCCAATAGATTGCCAAGTATCCGACATTGAAGAGGTTGGTCAATGATATGTGTTTCAAAGAGTTTTTGTTGATTAAGGTGGGATACTATGATAACCACTTGATTCATGCTATTTTGGAATGGTGGTGGCCTACCTCCCATATATTTTACTTCCCTAGCTGGAACTTGGCTTTACGCCATTAGAGTCTATCATGCTAACGATTTTATTTTATGGGATGGGTATCGAACTCAAGTAGGACGATATGTAGTCGATTTTTGATAAAATAGAAAAGATGTTCCCTAAAATCATAAGTAATGATATCAAGTATTGTAGCATCACTCTTGCGTATTTCAAAATTTAAAAAGCACCTTTGAATCCATAACTCAACAATTATAACCAAGATATGGATATAGTGTATGCGAGGCCATTTGTTCGGTATATGATGGGTAATTTCTTTTTCTCAAAAGCAAGCTAGCATATCTCTTCCGGTGGGTTATCTTGTAGTTTTGATAGACTGCTATATTATAGGTACGTCAAAGTTTTACTGGGGTACTTCGATTATGGCGGATTTGTATAGGGGACTAGATGAAGTCCAGTTCTGAAGAATGGGAAGAGGAATAAATTAGTCACAGGCTTCTATGCAATGTTAGAGTTTTAATTCTTTATGTATTGTCAGGTTGGAATATATCTAGTGAAGGTTCCAAACTTCAACCATGTTTATCCCCGTATGAGTGTGTGGAAAGATGAAATGGATAATTAAGGGTATAAAAACCTTCATTCTTTTATTGTGATTAGAGAAATAATAGAATGGAAGGACAAAAGCAACATAAATTGGCAACCATGGCTGAGGTCAGGATAATTATTCTGTCCAGAGGTAAGACATGCAAAAATGCATAGTTTAAAGTGTTTCATTGGTTTTAGTCCCATGCATAAAGAGTACGCTTTGGTATTTTGGAGACTGGTGTATGCGTCAGAGAAATGGGCATGATAGTATTCCTGTCACGCCCCAAAATCCAGTAATCAGTAGCTAGACAATTTACTGAGATTTGAGGATGTGCAGGTCGGGGAATCCAAAGATTTTCCCCACGAACAACCAAGCCGTAGACAAATTCTGGCCCAGTCATTCACAATAGTATCACAATAGAGTAATAAGGAAAGACAAAAACAGCGGAAGACTATGATAACAATATCTAAACGTAAGATTCTACAAACCTCTACGTAATAAGCCCGACAGTAATAACTGGAGAATGAGCCTCCAGCTCAGCTCCCCAAAGATCACCACAGCAGCAACTAAAACCTGAGCAACCTGCTAATGAAAGGGGAATACGAGAGTGAGCAAACAACGAGCTCACTAACTCCCAAGAATAGTTAAACGATTATACTAACCAATGAGATGGATAAAAGAATGATAATAGGATATAATAATATCTAACGATAAACAATATATATATATCTAAATATATACAGGATGCCTAATAGGTATCTAATAGGTACATAATTAGTCTAATGATTATATGTAACTATACTATAATTATACATACACATCTCAAGCAAAGGAGTGCTAAGACTATAACTACACTTCAGTCCCAAGGACTACTAACTACACTCTAATCACTACCGTGTCCCTCCGCGCCACAAGTGACTAACCTACCTCAGAAATACAATCACACACGAGGGTAAACACCCTTGGCTCACAATGATCCAACAGGGTTACCCAAACCCCAACCAGGCACAACCCCAAAGCTATCACAAGCTGAACGAGATCTCCCACAACCAGATACTAGCCTAAAGCTCACAGCAACCAACCAGACTAATTGAACTAATAAATTTACCAGATACTGAAGAGGGAGGAATATATGCAGAGAGGAGAGGAGTATGCAAAAGGAAGATGAATCTAATTACACTGCAAATCAATTAGGGGAAAAAGAATTTAAATAAGAGGAGAAGGATATGATGAACTAGGATAATCCCATAATTATCCTAATGCAATGATATGTTATGATGATGATATGATGGAATGAGATAATCTTATGATTATCCCAAGTGCAGAAGATTTTATATTAAACATAATCCAGAAAGGGTTACGAATTTCTATCAGAAGAACCCACAAATTGGAAGTATGCAGAGATGCAATGATATGCCTGATGATGATGATGCGTTATGATGCAGAATGATTTAACGATGTCAACCCAAAGGGCTAGTCCCCATGACTAAAGTGGGCTGACAACTGCTAAAGAAGGATTACCTTAAAGGACCCTTATAGATACAGGTATGATTTTTCTAAGCTGACCACGCTGAGGGAAGTACACTGGGCGTCACGAGCACCCCAAGGAATCACATCCTCAATCGCACACAAGGAACCACAGTCCTTACCACACACATGTCACATATAATACGGGTCAGGGGATGTATCTGGTCGCAATAAGATAAGAGAATATATTATCTAGGGATGTGAGCAAAAATCCTAAAGACTGAAACACAACTGCTACCAACACAGCCAGCACACAATAGGGTAACCACCTGCCTGAGAGCATGGCATCCAAAACTAACACAGATGCCCTCCTGTGACTCAGTTGTACCATCTAAACCTAGATGAAACAACAACTTAACCGCCATGACATCTAAACAACACCAGTCTCTAAGATTCCTCAAAGTAATATGATTACCATCAAGTACTATAGTACTCTAGCTGTCAACACAGACTAGTACTCATGGGGTGACCTACAAGTGTCCAACAAGTAGCCAACAATCCCCAATAGCCAAACTGCATCATAATCCTCCTAATCATGTACATAAGTCACCAACACGGATGTACAGGAACCCACCAGGTCTGTCTACACCCAAAGTGAGAATCTTTGTGAACAGATGCTCGACGGTGATAGTTTCCCTATACTGATGTGACAGTCCACCCCAGCAAATTCCAACATCATGGGTGACGTACAACTTCATAAACCACCTGGTTCAGCCGTGTGCCTCACTGAGCCATGCTGTTTCGCTGCCTCCTAGATGACGGAAGGGAACACAACCCTAACAGCCTCATCCCAGGGAAGGAAGGCTTACGAGTAAGCTCTATTAGCTCTAAGAATCATGAGGAAAAAAAGTATCACAACACGATAAGCAAACAAACCTAATGCAAACTATCAGGAGTTCAACATCCATGACTAACCACCACGGACAAGCCATCTGCTCACCACCAACTACTAGCAGTCCAGGAGATTCCACTCCCACGGGGAATCTAACATTCCAACCGACCACCAATCACAATGACAGTGCTCAAGGACCAGGCCTCGAGAACACATAGTATACCTAGGCTAATCCTAAGAATAGTCAAAATAATAACAGGTAAGAGGACGTGCTCCGAATCGAAGACCATGTCTTACTGAAGCTATGTCGCCCCAAGACTACCCTGGAACCAAGTCCAGCAACCTAAACTAACCAAGGTACTATACTATAAGGTAAGAATTGTAGTCTATGAACTACACTATCTCAGAGAAATGGCGGCTAAATCACAGCGGTCGAAATATCTCCACTAATAGCCAAACCAAGTTACTAGTGCCCCGAAACAAGTTGGGCACCCTAATAACTAACCTACAATACGATACTCTATATATATATATATATATATATATATATATATATATATTCCACACTCAATAAATTATATATATATAGCGACACTGAGGCGTCTCAACACACTGAGAAATGCCTTGTTCCCAACTCCACGAAGAAAAGATTCGTGATAACCACCCTCAATGAAATCGATCTAAGAGGAATCTTAAGAGTCATCGTCACATCGACGACAACAGAGAATAACCTCCTTTGGCTAATCATAACCTACGGATTCTATCTAGTAACTAAACTCACATTATTGCGGGTTTTACTAACTTATCTAACCCTTAAATACTCTTGTCTAAGGTAATGCTAAACGGATAACCAGTAAAGTGTCCTAAGCAATTAACCCACATACTAACCTAGTCACATATATAATATACTAGACTATGCATTTCTATAACTCACGAATCAGCATAATAATCTAGCTATTCAGGAAGATAAAACTCGCCTGTAACCCGATGCAATGCTCCAGCAGAATCAATCTGAGCAAGCAACCCGAAGCTCCAACGACAGCATCTCGCGGACATGCCACCCGAATCACGGAATAACCCGACCGTAATACCGCAGCCATCGCAACAACCCAAACAACACCACCACCGTCAAACCCAACACCTGCAACCATCACAACTCCGTAAATCAACAAAAACCCAATAACCACAAACCCTAAAATCACCCCACGATCACAAACCCTAAACCGAGGGTTTTCACCGAAACCGAAATCGGAAAAAATCACCCGAATCGCAGGACAACTCAACCACAATGCCAAAGACATTGCACGCAACCCAACCAATCACCACCACCGTATACCTAAATCCTCCAACAATCACAGCCCACAATAAAATGTAATACCTGCGATAATCGCAAACGTCGCAAACCCCAAATCACCAACAATGCGAACCCAAACAAACCCCCACAATCACTAACCCTAGAAATCAAACCCTACGCCGAATCGAGAGGAATTGACGGAATGGGAATCGAGAATATCTCACCAAGGATAAGAGTGAAGTTCGCGGCGAAGCTCAGCAAAGAATTCGAGAGCGATGGGGAAGATTGGATCAAGAGTAAGGAGGGGAAGGGAATGCTTAGGGGTGAGGATAGAGAGAGAGTAAGTTTAGAGTGAAGAGAGAGGAAGTACGGAAAAGAGAGGATATATATAAAATGCGCCTCTATATGAATAGGGATATCCCTATTTGAACAGAGAGGATCCTATTCGAACAGAAGAAGTCTTGTTCGAATAAAAAGGGTCAGCAAAGAAACTCAACAGCTCAAGAAGAATCATATTCTAACAGAAGAAGTCTTTTTCGAATAAAAAGGGTCAGTGAAGAAACTTAACAGCTCAAGAAGAATCCTATTCGAACAGAGAAGGCCCTGTTCGAACAGAGGGAAAATCCTATTCGAACAGAGATGGTCCTATTCGAACAGAGTAACTTAGGGAAAAATCTAACTATTCAAGGAGGATCCTATTCGAACAGAAAAGGTCCTATTCGAATAGAGGAAGATCTTGTTCCAACAAAGAAGGTCTTGTTCGGACAGAACTGGTCTGTTAAGAGAAAGGGGATTCCAGAAAACCAAACGGCCAACCCCGGACACCCTAGAATCAAGCCAAACCATAAACACCACCACACAAACACTACTACAAACCCAACAAAGGTTTCCCAAGGTATAAAAGCCACCTCCATCGCCTCACGGCCACAAAAACGCCTAAACCCCCGAAAATAAATCTTTGTTCGAAAAACTCCAAAAACCTATCGGTCAATCCAACGGCTTACTGGAACCACACCAAACCACAAACACATCATAAAAACATCACTACCAGCCCATCTAGGGGTTCCCAAGGCCACAACGCCACCTCCTCCTCCGAATAAGCACCGTATCACCGAAACTACATCAAAGGTATTTAACATACAAAACCTATCGAAAGGAATAAATGAATGCATAATGGATGAAAAAGTACATGTGGAATATATACGGAATTTATGTGTGAAACTTAACGTGGAGGAATAATAATAATAATACTTAATAATTAATAAAAAAAATTACCCAAAAATCCAGGACATTATAGTTCCCTATGACCTCCCCTAAGAGATTATAAAATTTCTATAGTACGATCGAGAGTTGTATTAGGGATTCAGAGATGTGGACTTCTACGATGAAAACCATTATCTCATTCATGATGTGGATTACATGACATATTGGCGTTTGGCTCATTCAAATCCCAAGATCGGTTGTAATTTAGTTAAGAGGGCCAGGAATATATGGATGTTCGGACGTGATCTAATTATGCCCAATGTACAGGTGCCAATTACTTTGAGATTAGCTATGCCTTCTCTGGTGGAAAACTATGGTGTTGATGCGTCCGATGATGATCATTTTATGGGATGGTTCATGGATATGGCGGGAACCAGTGGAAAATGTAGACGTATACCGATCCTGGCTGTTCAAGTACTATACCCATGTCCACCTAGGTATACTATGAATGAGTTATGACATCAAATCGTTAGACTGTGGTATGCTGTATATGAAGATTCGAGGCAATACGTTGAACATTGAGAGGAGTTAGAAGAACATCTGAGACGGTCACATAATATTATTCGAGTCACGGGAGATTGACTAGCTGATATATCCATCACCTACCAGACAAAGTCGGATGTACAATTTACCTATGACTAGAGTTTCGCACGTAGCATGCGCACCAGCCAAACGAAGAGAAATTGCCCTACTTAGGCTTCTTTTTATTTACTAAATTTTTTTACTTGTTTAAAATATGTTTCTAATATATATTTTGTTCAGAACTTTGATATGCTATGTTTGAACTATGTTTAATTGATTTTATATTATGTTTGTTCCGTATATGTTGTAATATTTGTGTTTGGTTCAAATATGTTTGTCCATTACATACCATACTTGGTTTTTTCAAGTGTTTGAAGAAATGTACCATAGAGAGGTGCTCATAAAAAAAATTAAGTGATCATAATTTTTAATAGAGGGAAGGTGCTTGAGGAAATGGCTAAAGGAGAGGTAGAAAAAACAAACTAAGTATAAATAGATAAATACACAAAATTTATCCAGACCTAGCCACACATTTCAGAACTACGGGGCAAACAAAGGGACCATATTAAGCCATGTAGGACTTACTTATACCCTCCAGTTCTGAACTGCGGGGCTAGGTTTGAATGAAATCTTCTTTGCTCCCCTCTCAATACTTGATTTTTTTTTGGTGATCAAAGCAGCTATAGTTTTGAAAAAACTTGTTTGACAAGCATCTCGGCGACTAATATTTTTTCATAAACTTGTTCAGCAAGAAGATCAACTATATTTTCTTGTTACTTTATTATCTTAATTTTTTGTACTTTACTATATTATATAGTTATCAATTTAGCTTAATTAAGTTTGACCTATCACTCTCATCATTGTCATCATCGTCTTCATCCTTGTCAAAAGCCGAAGAGCTCTTCCGACGTCAAATATGATGATGTATGAGTATATCAAGGTTCTTATTGAAATGGGAGAAACGGAAGAGAAATAGCAACAGGCGACTTCATCACGGAATCGAAAAGGATTAACAAGCGAAAAGGCGTGAAAGTCATACTTACATTCGGCAAGTGGATATTGATTCGGAGTTTAAAGAATTCGTGAATACGGTGAATGAGACTTTAAATCCGACACACGCACTCAACACTATGGCGGAGTAAATCTTGAAGATTCATGAAATTCGAAATGAAGGTACTTATTTCCAATTATGAAATAAACTTATTGTGCATTTGTAGAATAAAAAAGGAGCGGAGTAATATAGAGTTTCTCTACATGAAGATTTATATTTTATTTTCTAAAGTAACAAGCTGTTACGTATGCGCTTACGCCCATACATTCACGTTATTTTTGGGATTAAGATGAGATTTTGTATTATTTTTTGAAATATAAACGTAATGAATTATTTTTTTGTATTATGTTTGGTTAAAATTATATATTGTTATTGATGTAGAAGAAGTTTATTTGTAAGACATGATGCCAACGTATGAAATTGGGATAATTATCCTGAATTATCATCTTAGGTAATCTACTACAGTAACAAGGACACATCTAAAGCCAGTTTAATGTAGTACATCTTTTAGACATGGGTCCAAACCAGAGCCTATATAAATATTGCCCACTTCATTAGAAAACTATTTTGAGTATATTCCCAAAACCTTGCTTTTCCCAACAAAAACTTCGTTCTTTTTAAATATTCTCAAGTTTCTTCATATTTCATCCTCTTCATCAAAGAAGAAGATTTCTTATTTAAAGCTAATAGAGTTAATAGTAAGTTCTTGTTGTTTTTTTATCTTCATTATTATTTTTTTGTTTATGTCGTTGTCTCTTAATTAACCAGTGCATCAATCGTTGTTGTTATAGGTAATTCTGGACTTGCAACCTAGGTACGATTTTAGTGAGTACAAATGTGAACATAATTTTCTTTTTTTTATCGTCTTGTAAGGAAGTTAATGATTTTAGATCGGAATGTGCGTAAGAATAATATAAATTTGGGAGAAAATATTTATTTTTAATCATGGTTAAAGGCAGCCGAAAAATCCATTAGTGAAGAGGAAATTTGTTGTATATGCTTTGATAAAATGAACGTGGCACGATTTATATGCAAACTCAAATGTTGCCATATATTTCATATTCGATGTATTTCCAAGGCGATGCTCATGGAAAAATAGAAGTCATTGAGATGCCCAATATGCCAAGCAGATGCAATGGACATTGTAACAACATTGACTGATGATTTATTTGATGAGGATAAATATAATAAGGAAATGGATTATGTGGTAGCCTACACGCATCCATCAACCTCCTCACTCGAAGTCCACTTCGTATCCTACTCGAACATATCGAAGACTATTTCAACTCGGAATCAAGCCCCTCAAGAAACTCTTGCAGTCGAAGCCACGACAACAGATAAACCTTCGAGAACGGATCAACACATAACAGCAGATAAACCTTCAAGAACGGATCAACACATAACAGCAGATAAACCTTCGAGAACGGATCAGTACATAACAGCAGATAAACCTTTGAAAACGGATCAGTACATAAAAGCAGATAAACCTTCGAGAACGGATCAACACATAATAACAGATACCCTTCGACTGAACGTTCGAATAGCAGTAGTGTGATGAGACTTGCAGTCAGCTCAAACGGATTGGACGGTACATTAATTAGTCTCTCAGCTACAGTGACAGGGATGTCTGTAATAAATGCCATCGCTGGAGAACCTGGACAGTAATCATGTAGCCTGGCCCACTCTTGGTGCCTCAGCCTCTTAAGTCTCTATAAATAAGAGAGAGGGGAAACCAAGATGGGGGTTAAAAAAATCCTCAACAAACTCTATGCTTTTTACCTTCGACCACTCATAGACTGTACTCGATCTTTATTGTTACTCATTAATAATAGAATCACAGCTTAAAAATCCTCATCAAAGGTTGTAGAGAGTGACATTCGGGCCTCTACGCAAGTATTTGTCTCTAATTAGTCTCTTTTTTGGCCAGATACTTCTATATCTTTGATGAGAGGTTGACCTCCGTGTTGTAAGAGCCATCTTCGTTTCTCAGCGAAGATCAGGCCCATACAATTAGCGGCGTCTGTGCTTTCCACACTATCAGTTACCTCATCTTTGTTACCTTCCTTTCTTTCCTACCATTTACCACATCTTTTCAATGGCTCCTTCCCGCCGTGCCAACTCAACTCAGGCAGGCAACTCCATTGACGGAGTCGCCGCTCAAGTCGCTTTACTATCTCAGCAAATTGCTCAAGCAAAAGAGCACCATCAGTATCAACTCACCCAAGAGCGAGTAAACCACCGCCATGGATTGGAAACAAAAAGGAATCGCCAGGTAGAGGATAAAAATAGACAGAATTGAGCAATCGATGAGCTACGCAACACAGTCTGAGAACTTCAACAGTTAGAGCCTTTGGAACCCGCCCGTCAGTCCCAGGTACCGGATCAATTGCGCGTATCTGCTCGCTCTCGTCTTGCACCTTCAACAAATCTCGAGTTACCCCCAACTTCCATTAGTGCCGAAGGTTTTCCCCGTACTATTCCTCCCACTTGCTCTATCCACCTCAAAATCCACCCCACTAAAAACTCTTCTGACTCCACCCTCCAATCATCAAGACACCCTCAGCCTGTCAAAGATCGACCTGGCGAGCCTCGTCACGCTCGAGACCGAATCGGGGAGCACAGTGCTAAATATATACCACACATTCGACCCTGTAACCATCGACATCACCGATCTCCCCCTCCTGCATATGTCACACAACAAGACTTCTACCACAATATACAACCCGCTATTTGCGTCAGCGTAAGCCCAACCTTAAACTCATGGAGCCGCCTCAACAATCCCATTTGTGCCACCCTACTCACCATCGACATACCCCCCAATTTCAGTGCCACCACACTTAGCAAATATCGCAACACAGACCCCAAAACCCACATTTTCGAATTTCAAAACTCACTAGGCCTTTACTCTACTGCCGACTACCTGTTATGTTGACATGTCTCAACTAGCCTCACTGAAAACCCTCTTTGATGGTATCACAATCTTCCAAATGGCTCGATACAAAGCTTCGAGCAACTCAAGCAGCTCTTTATTGCCTAGTTTGCCTTCAACAAAGACAGAGAAGTCAGAGTCGACGTATTATTTAATTTCAGAGAGTCAAGCATAGTGACCCTCGAAGCCTTCACAAAGTGATTCCTCGACGAGTCACGAAAATTAGAGAACCTCGACTGTGCAAATGTTATCCTTGCATATTCAAATGCTCTGCCTGATCATAGTCAAGTAAAAGAGTACCTCATCTTCCACAAACCCCAAATACTCGAAGAGATGCTCTCGAAGGTCAACGGCTATATCGACCTCAAAAGACTCCAAGAATCCCGCAAACACACCCAACCTTCGAACACTATCCACTTTAACAAACCGCGACAGCATACGCATCCCACTCCACTACCCTTGATCGCTCCCGTCTCACATGAGACTGAGAGCCACAAGCGCCCTTATACCGACAGTAGTGCTAAAATTCACGAGAAGCGATCGAAGCCTGTCTTTCCAGCACCCACCGTCCCCCTTAGTACCCTCTTACCGTACATCCAAGTAGACCCCATATGGCGCATCCCCCTTCCAATCGAAGTCAGACCAAGGGAGCCTTATTGCGCATATCACAAATGTAATTGTCAGCATACAAACAAATGCTTCGCCCTCCAACATTTTCTCGAACTCATCCTTCGAGTAGGACGTCTGCAGTAGTACGTTACCGACCTTCCCAGTTATCTCGATGGGTCTTACCTTCAATCCCTCTCCCCCCCAACTGTTGACCCAGCCGTGGTACATATCTACCGATCATATTTCATCGAAGTCAACAATATAGGCAGTGGTTATTCGCATAGCAAACGAAAGTGCATCGGTGAATGCTACAAACATTCATACCAGGAAAAATTCCCTACCCTACTGCCAGAATGCAGCTGTCACCCTCGTCTCGAGGGCATTTCTTTCATCAATTGTGACACGTCACACGTCCGTTTCCCTCATTCTGATCCTCCGGTCATTATGATTAAGATTGAGAACATTGTCCTTCACACAATGCTCATCGACACAGGAAGTGCAGCTGACGTCCTATTTCTACCCACTGCAAAAAAAATACAGAAAACTGAACTCATTACCTCAGCCAACGTTGATTTAAAAGGATTCAATGGGACTACCGAAGTCGCCGTTGGTCGTATCATCCTACCTGTCACCATAGGACCCATCACCCTTCAAACCAGCTTCCTTGTCATCGACAAAACATCCAAGTACCTCGGCATCCTCGGCCGGGACTGGCTCCATTCTATGCGAGCTATACCCTCGACCTATCTCCTAACCCTTCGTTTTGCAACACCTGAGGGTACATGGAACCTTAAAGGATCTCAACGCCTCGCCCGTTCATGTGAGCATCCAGAAATTGACCAGACCAAAAAACTTGTCAGACGCCCATAAAAATCACTGCACCTTTTTGTCCCTTTGACTTCAACAGATGCCACCCCCCTTATCAAACCTACCGTTTATATCAAACTCGACGGCCCTGGTCGAGGAACATTCGTTGGAACTTTTCTCAGCGAGACCGAAAGCCTCGAGCTTACAGATTTCCTTCGAGCAAACACGAACATCTTTGCTTGGACATTTTAGGAGATGCCTGGTGTCGGCCCCAGCCTGGCATGCCATCGCCTCGATCTCATTCCCAATTCTATGGCAGTCAAATGAAAGAAGCGTACCCTGGCACCACGACTTCGAGAAGCGGCTAACCTCGAAGTAGACAAGCTTGTAGCCGCGGGTTTTATCCGAGAAGTCAAGTACGCTAATTGAATATTGAACATTGGGGCAGTTCCTAAGAAGAACGGAAAGATCCGAATCTGCATCGACTTCACCGACCTCAATAAACACACACCGAAGGACAAATTCCCACTACCAACCATTTCAACACTCCTCGATGCCACTGCTGGACACGAGCGCCTATCCATGATGGATGCAGCTTCGGGTTACAATCAGGTACCCCTCCTCCCAGAAGGTCAACTTAAAACTTCCTTCATAACTGAACAAGGCCTTTATTGTTTTAATGTCATGCCCTTCGGCCTTAAAAACGCGGGTGCCACTTGCCAGCGCCTCATCAAAACTATGTATAAACCCCTCCTTGGCAAGTTAGTCGATGTCTACATCGACGACATGTTATGCAAGAGTATACAAAAACAGACCCACATTCACGACCTAACCGATATCTTTTTAATACTTCACACCTATAAAATGAAACTCAACCCAGAGAAGTGCCAGCTTGGCGCCTCATCCAGAAAATTCTTGGGCCATCTTCAGTAAACATGACATCAAAATCGAGCCCACCCATATTCAAGCTCTCCTTGACATGCCCTCACCCACAACAAAGAGAGATGTCCAAAAGGTGGCTGGAAGGATAGCAGCCCTTAACTGTTTTATCTCCAAGTCCTCTGATAGATGTGCTTGGCTCTTCTCCCTCTTACGCAGTCAGGGCGTCCATAAAATAAGAAAGAAAAACAACCCTGAGATCAATTGGACCTCCAAGTGTGAATACGCCTTTCTCGAAATCAAAACATATCTTGGCCGCCCACCCATCATCAGTACCCGCATCGAAGGAGAAACACTTTCCCTGTATCTCGCTGCAACAGAAACTTCAATTAGTTCGGTACTCATTCGCCTTGATTCCAACATCGAAAAACCTGCGTATTTCATCAGCAAAACTCTAACCCCTGCCGAAACCTGTTATTCCAAACTTGAGCGATTGCTCCTGATACTTGTCTATTCAGCCCGCAAGCTCAAACCATATTTTCAGGCCCACCCCATTCGTGTCATCACGAGTTACCCTTTCTGTGAAGTACTTAGTGAAATAGAAAAATCTAGACGAGTACAATTATTGTCTGTATACCTTGGCGAACACAACATAACCTTCGAGAAGCAAATATCTCTAAAAGGCCAAGTAGTAGCAGATTTCTTCGCCGACTTCCCGGTTGAAGATTGCGGCTGGGAAGAACATGAAGACGATCTACTGGAAGAGACACCTGAAATTGTAGATCTATGGGGCCCCCTTTCTGGTTGGCGCTTATTCATAGATGGCTCCGCAGGACCCAATGGTTCAGGAATTGGTATTGCCTTGGTCACACCGACTAATGACCGAATAGAGAAAGTAGTTAAACTTACCTTTGAATGTTGTAATAATGAAGCAGAGTATGAATCACTGATCCATGGTCTTGACCTCGTACTCGATCTCGGCATTCCAAAACTCACAGTCTTTACGGATTCCTAACTCATTAAGAGGCATTACTTAGGAGAAAATCAAGCTAATGGTCGCATGGCTGACTATGCTTAACTTGTGCAACAACGCATGGACCAATTTCCTAAAAATTCAGCAATTACCCATTATCCTCGAGGAGAAAATAGACATGCCGATTCCCTCGCCTACATAGCCGTTATGTTGGGACAGACAGAATCTCGGACCCTCCACATCGAAGTACTCGAACGCCCAAGTATCGACCAGATGGAAATCAATGCCATCAATACTGGGGGCGAGAGTCTTGATTTAGATGATTGGCAAACACCATTCCTTCATTACCTTACCAACGCCACCCTTCCCGATGATCCCAAAGCCAGACGTTCACTGTTAGAAAACTGCCGCATATACACTATCTATAACAATGAACTACATTGAAAATCTCCAAATGGAGTCCTCTTTCGATGTATATCTAATACCGAAGCCTCTCGAATCTTATGAGAGCTTAACGAAGGCACCTGTGGTGATCACACCGCTGGTCGATCTTTGGCCCTTCAAGATGTAACCCAAGGATTGTTTTGGCCCAATATGAGAAAGCAAGCTTCAGAATATGCAGTAAATTGCTACAAATGCCAGCGTCATGCTCATGACTTCCATTGCCCCTCTTAAGATCTTCATGTCAGCCAAGTTTCTTGGCCATTCAAAAGATGGGCCATCGATCTCATAGGTCCGTTTCCAAAAGCTTCGGGTAGCAGTGAAAACATTCTCGTTACCACTGATTACTTCACCAAATGGGTCGAAGCTGTTCCCTTATGCCAAACCAGAGAAGAGGAAGTCATCAAGTTTTTATGGGAAAACATCATCACTCGCTTCGGCTGCCCCCACATGATTCGGTGTGATAATGGTCCCCAGTTCGTTGGCAGTAAAGTAAGGAATTTCTTCAAAAAACACAACATAATTTTCTCGCCCTCCACACCTTACTACCCCCAGGGCAACGGTCAAGTCGAAGTAATTAACAAAGCTATCGTTAATGGTCTGAAGAAGAAAGTTGATACAAAGAAAGGACGATGGGTTCAAGAGTTACAACACGTTTTCTAGGCCTATCGCACAACACCAAGATAGTCTACCGGATGCAATCCCTTCCTCGAATACCATGATAACCATCGATCCAATTAGTACTCGAGGATAATCTCAACAATTCTCCAGTCTCCAAAATTTGAGCAAACTCGAGGGGCCCGAATGGTCGAAAGACCAGGCCCTCGGTGATACATTGGAGGCAGTTCGATATTCCTTCGCTGTGGCTACAGCTTTGAAGTACAGTCCTTTTCTTGGCCTACCCCGGGTATCTTGTCTACCCTCGCCCCGACAGATACTTGGGGGCGATCTTGAATTGTTCAAGTCTCCAAAATTTGAGCAAACTCGAGGGGCACGAATGGTCGAAAGACCGGACCCTCGGGGATGCATTGGAGGCAGTTCGATATTCCTTCGCTGTGGCTAAAGCTTTCGAAGTATAGTCCTTTTCTTGGTCTACCCCAGCTATCTTGTCCACCCTCGCCCCGAGAGATACTTTGGGGCGATCTTAAATTGCTCAAGTCTCCAAAATTTGAGCAAACTCGAGGCGATTTGATATTCCTTTATCCAGGCTCTAAAACCGACGAAGTACAGTCCTTTTCTTGGTCTACCCTGGGTATCATGTCCACCCTCGCCCCGACAGATACTTGGGGGGTCCTAGAATTGCTTAAGTTTCCAACATTCAAGCAAACTTGAGGGGTAAGGATGGTCAAAAGTCTGGACCCTCAGGAATGCGTTGGAGGCGATTCGAATGTTTTGCTGTGGCTTAGGCCTTCGAAGTTCAGCACATTTTTGGTTTTCCCCTCGGTATCACGTCCCCTCGCCCCGACTGATACTCGGGGGCGGCCTGGAAATGTTTCAAGTTTTCAACATCACTGTGGCTTCGGCCTTCGATGTCCAAAAGAACACACTGAGTTTGATCCACATTACATCCACATTCTACATGGATTGACAATGCTACAGTCATGTAAACATCAAGGAAATATTTTATATATTATCTCTCAACGCGGCAGTCACAGAGTAAGTCAAAGATCAATCATCAACAGTTCAAAGAAAGCAACTTCGCTTTTACTGACTTCATAGCCTTGCTGCACGTTCGCACCCAAGCATCCGTCTGCTAAAATATTAAATCTGTTAGTGAACTTTGAAACTCGAAGAATTCGAAAGACATTTCAGAATATCACAATAAGGAGCAGTATATAGTTACCTGAAACATGTACCTCTTTACTTCCTTCGACGCCTCGTCTGGGTTATCCTCCTAGAGTTTGACCATCAAAAATTGCTTAGCGACAGCCTTCTCTTGTTGTTCCGCCTCTATCATTTTTTCATCCTCCACCTGTGTATCATCCTCTCCCAGTCCCCTACGTCTTTTGCGTTGGCCATCCTTCGATTGCTATAATTTCGGAGCTTTGGGAGCAGCACGACTCTTTCCTTTCTCAACATGAGTCGATACTGGCCTCAGCCTCAACCTCGAAGCCTCGACAGCCACTTTGGGTACTGTTGCCACTTGTTTCAACTCCTTACGAGATCTCGGCACAAATTAATAGTTCCTCGGTAGCTCCTCTCCTTCCATTTCCCTTGGCCTCTTGGAAGAACCTTCCCTTCTTTTTCATTTTGCTAGCTTCAGCGTACTGGGTACGCTTCAAAGCAGGGAATTAGTCTTCTTCCTCCTTTGCCTTTTGATTTTAAGACTGTCAAACACCGAATTTACCCAGTCTTCACTAGCCTTAAACAGATTGTCAATGTAATTCACTGGATTATCCCAAGTCAAACTTCTCAGACCTACAACAGTAAAACAAAACACAGTTATCACCAATTTCAGAAATACATCAACAACAAACCTTTCGACAGCAAACTTACTTTCATTATATACCCTATGGTACAGTTTATAAGGGTCATCCTTATCTACATTCTCGAAGTTACCTCTCACTATCAACAAATCTTTATTCCACCCTCGACCCGTCGAGCACAGATCAAAAAACCAAGGTTTCTCCGGGTAACATTGGTTGTAATAGGTCCCTGGGTTCTGACTCACCTTCCTCGAGTAAAAGGTAACAATATCAAGTCACTTAATCAAATTTTGGCCCTCACCAGCCAACTTTACTTTCATCCCCTTTATCACCTTCATCATCTCATAAAAATTGCCGCTCATTTGCACTGGAGCCACCTCGTAAAAATTCAAAACTTCTTTTATCAGCCTTCATAGAGGTAACTCCATCCCCAATCGAATCTGGCCCCTATAAGCCATAATCCTGCTCCCAGGATTCAATTTAAAGGTCAATCCCGCCCCTCCAGCACTAAAAAATATCCCCACCTTCGATAGTCCTAACTTAGCGGCAAACCGCTTTAACCTAACCCTATCCTTCGCTGCAACGAGACCCCCAATGCCATCCTACTAAGCCGAATCCCCACTATCGCTACAATGCCCTTCATCTCCCTCTCTCTCACCCGACGGCCCTACATTATCCCTCTCTCCCCGTACCTTTTCCTCCTCCTCACTATCCTCAGTTACTATCGTCCTTCGACGCCTCGAAATCACAGCCTCCTCAGCAGGCAAAACCATTGATAATGGGGCCTCGGTTACTACATCTAAAAATTCTTCATCACTACCATCACCCATTGGAGTTCGACCAAAAATACTAGCTTCGATTTCTTCGATCACTTCATCTATCAATGCCTGCCTCGAAGCCAGACGGTTATCCATTTTTAGCCTACAGAAGAAGTGGCGCGCAATTAGATCGACAAAATCGACAAATTGCGTGTTTAACCTATCTACCCCCTCCAAAACAAACCACAGACCGGGTTGTAACCCAGACTTTTCCCCTCTCTGACATCTCGAGTGCCACTTCTAAACCACAAATACAGATCGTTCCGCCTTTATTATAAAAAAAAAACAAACAAACATTGAACAGAGTTCACAAAGAGCAAATGCCATACCTAAAATTAGCAGAACTGCCCCCAAATCAGAGAGATCATAGCCTCAGATGCCCTAACATGCTTCCACGTTAGCAATGGCGCTTCTCCTTCTCATTCTCTATTGTTTTCACAAGCAAACTAACACAATAATTACTCACCTCTCATTTATATATACATAAAAACCCGAAAACACCTCGATTTATTAACCGCTATCATTACCATGACCCCACCTCCCCGTCTTTTCGACTAGCAGTGTGCTTTGACGAACGTACCTTTCACATTTCCCACGTGCGAACAACCCGTTTAACCAAAATTATATGTACTGCCGAAGCTTCCTGAACCTTATTCACCCAGATCAAAACTAAACAGTCATAATCAAATAGTCACATCACCACCTTTTTTGTCAAACGAGTAAAACATAATCATTACATCCCGGCATACTGCCTTAAGCGCACGTACCACTCTAACAGACCAGCCATTCGGATTATCAGATCGGCTAGTCAAATCAAACCTCACCTTCGATACACCACCAAACTTCACCTTCGATACACCATCAAACTCACTTTCAATATACTTCCGAGCTCAAACATTCGACCAGTCAAAACTTCGTGCCTTCAGACAAAATTTTCAGTTTCGATAAAGTTTTTTTTTACTATCCGAACAAGTTCAGTTTTATATTCCAAATATTCAATCAATACAGTTATTCTACCGATCTCGAACCAAACAATATTATATTCAGAATTTAGATTCTACTACTATATTCTGCAGATCACAACAATTTCTATTGGTACTATCATAAAAGAACCTTTCATTCCAATAATATGGATAATACTACAAAAGTCATGAAAAAAGAAATGGAAAGAAGAGAGAAACAAAACAAATGAAGGCAGCAGCATGAGAAACTACAAAAGGGAACCCTATCTAATTAGCAGGTTGCTCCTCTGCAACAGCGGCCGCCGCAACTTCATCCTCCTAATCCACTATATCCTCCTCGAAGCCCTTGAGAAGCGACAACTGATGGCCGGGTAGCAACCCCATCATTTGTACTATTCCCTATCAGTATGCGAAGGGCATATCATAGAGAGGTGCTCCAGGTTCAGCCTCAAAAAGATCTGGCATTTCAACGTTAATATCATCCTCTATCCCGAACCTTCCTTGAAGACCAAGCAGGGCCTCCTGAATCCTCCTCGCCCTCACGGCCGCTTGATCTTCAACAACCGGTACATTATCAGCCATATTGATAAAATGGAAGTACTAAGTTAAAAGAAATGAATGCTGCAACACAGATAAATAAATCTATCCATCCTCTCCCCTTTTTATACCTCCAAACTTACCAGAACTTTCCCTCTTCCCTAACTGAATTAATGGTAACCTTCAATTCCCAACAACGAAAAGTCAACATGCAACCTCTCCAACTTCCAAGACGTAACTGATTCGTCTCTACCTGCATTCTAACCTCCTCCCCAACGATTCCCAGTCGAACATATCTCCAGCATCAAACATTCGACCACCGTAAGACTCGATCTTCACAATAGCCCATCATCAACCTTCGATCATAATTTTCTTCGATCATATCTTTATACCTCGTGCCTCGAAGAGTAGTCGTTTGCATTCATCTACATTATCTAACCAAGCAACTGGAATACACACACGGGCAAAATATTTTTTCCATTTCAATTACCGAATACAGAAAAACAAATACATTTTTTTCTTACCACCACAAACTCAAAACAACTTCCGCCTGCAAAACAAAGCAGAAACTACACAACATAATACTACAACATTCACAACATCAACGCAGTGCCTTACTGCCGGAAGAACCAGCTCCGCTCGCCGCATGTTCCTCCTCGATGATCTCCTCACCACAGACAAGGCTCTCAGCTAATACCATCAAGAAAAGGTAACGTCTCTGCTTAGTCGTAAAGCACGACCTCTATTACTCCCAGAGATAGGCGAACGGTTCGCCATTGATGAACTCCTTTGGCCTCTCGTCCACAAGATCCAGCATGTCCCAATTTAGATCGTGATTTCCAAAAACCTCATGTGCAGTTCCATCATTTTCCGTCCCACACGACGATCCCGGGCAAGCCCCATCCTCTTCTGATAAATGGTATTGGGTGGGCTATCCATTCAGATATTCAGAATAAAGAAAAGAGCAAATGTTGAAGGTAGAAGAAGATACAGAATCCTCGCATAAGAACCAATTTTTATAGCCTTCACCCCATTGATTACCTTTTACCCACCTAGACCTCTTAATTACCCCCCCCTACTTTATTATTTTCACGAAAACCAACGGTCAAACAAGAACAGGTTCTAAGACAACAATTTTCTCAGCAAACGCCTCTCCATCTGGCTTCGAGACCCTTGCTGAGAGGGGGCGAATGTGGTAGCCTACTCGCAGCCTTCGACCTCCTCACTCAAAGTCGACTTCGTATCCTACTCGAACATATCAAAGACTATTTCAACTCGGAATCAAGCCCCTCAAGAAACTCTTACATTCGAAGCCTCGACAGCAGATAAACCTTCGAAAATGGATTAGTACATAACAGCTGATAAACCTTCAAGAACGAATCAGCACATAACAGCAGATAAACCTTTGAGAATGGATCAGCACATAACAGCAGATAAACTTTCGAGAACGGATCAGCACATAAACAGTAGATAAACCTTCGAGAATGGGTCATCACATAATAACAGATACCCTTTGACTGAACGTTCGAATAACAGCAGTGTGATGAGACTAGCAGTAAGCTCAAACGGATTGGACGGGGCATTAATTGGTCTCTCAGCTACAGTGACAGGGATGTCCATAATAAATGCCGCAGCCGGAAAACCCAGACTGTAATCATGTAGCCTAGCCCACTCTTGGTGACTCAGCCTCTTATGTCTCTATAAATAAGAGAGGGGAAACCATAAAGGGGGTTAGAAAAATCCTCTCCAAACCCAATGCTTTTTACCTTTGACCACTCACAAACTGTATTTGATCTTTATTGTTACTCATGAGTAATAGAATCACAATTTAAAAATCCTCATCAGAGGTCGTAGAGAGTCATATTCAGGACTCTACGCAAGTATTTGTCTCTAATTAGTCTCTTTTTAGGCCAGATACTTGTACATCTTTGATGAGAGGTTGACCTCCGTGTTGTAAGAGCCATCTTTGATTCTCAAAGAAGATCAGGCCCCTACAGATTATAGGATCAAACGTCTCTATGAGACAGAGTCTAAATATTTGTTTGAGATTATGGGAGAACTCAATGAAGTGGTAGTTTGATATAAAGAAATTGTTGTTTGTGTTTTTGTTATAAAATTCCATGTATATCTAGTACTATATTTATTGATATCTGTAATTTTCTTGGTGCATTTTGAATAAGGCTGGTTTTGTTATATTTAAACTTGATATGTACAAAACATGCATTTTAATACCAATGTCGAGAATGGGTTGTTTGTAATAGGCCCTATTTGTTGTTGTTGTAGAATATGATGTTTGTAATATACCATATTTGTTTTACTTAGGGTTTCTAATCAAAACAAAAGAAGGGGTCTCAATAATCTATATTTGCTTCTTGCCCCCGTAATATTTCTTGTTAATATCTTTTAAGGCTTAAGCCTTCTCTTCAACATTTTCCTTCAAATCTCAAGGCATATAAACCACCTCTATGCACCATTTTTACCAATACTATCCTTTTCTTTAACAGTTTGATGTTGGATGAAAGTTATTTCTCAAGCTTAATATGCTCCTCGTATTTATCTCTTTGTCTGCCTCGTGATTAACTCATAAACTTGACTTTCACTTACTAAGGTGACACTAGTTAAAAGTAAATGAATATTAGATAATATAGAAAAAGTAGGTTTGGGGTACCTTTTCCATAATATGTGACAATCGGATTGAAGCAATAAATCCAAAAACATCCCCACCAAATTCAGGGAACATGAGCAATATTCGGTATATCATTTAGCTCATGTGATTTCACCATGTAAATCATGTGCTAGTTGTCGTCTGAGTATAATGTATACATGAACGATATGAATGTATATACCATATATTTATGCAAGTATATACATAAGAAAAGTTTAGGGCTAAATGCTCTCTAGGTGATGTTCTCACTACAAAGATTAAAACAGTTTATGATCATTTCCAAAACCACATATTAAAGACTATATTACCGAATTTTGGTCACTATGAATATAGAAATTTCGAATCCAAGACCATATCTTTTTTGTAAGAGCTCATCTAAGCATAACTTTTATTTATGGTACTAACAAACCTATACCAATCCTTCATGAGAAAGGGGTATATTCTATAATTGAAAAAATGGAGAGCATCAACAAACGCCTTTTTTTTCTAAGGGAGGGGAGTCAATAAACTCGATTGCATCATCAATAGACCCACACATCAATGAAAAAAGTGCTTAAAGTATAATAACTAGACAACATCAACAAAAGGAATGAGGTACTTACAAAAAACTCATGTTTCAAGTATACATCAAACAGATTCTTGCCACGCCTCTAATGGTATCATCCACAGGAAAAATGAGCACATGCTTCCCATATTTTACATCAGGGCATTGGTGCACCAAAACAACATCACCTAGTCTAACTCTGAGGTTGGAACAGACAACCTTGTTCATTTTGATCTTTGGTTCGCCACATGTTTCATCAGGGAGAGCAATGCAGATTATATCCTTCCTCTTCTTGCCTTGAACAGTACAAAAGACAATATAAGTCAAACAGTGCATCACAATTAAGACTTATGACTCATCACAAAATTTTACATTCAGTATCTAAAATTTAGATATTCCAATTATTTTACAGAAGGTAATAAGCAGGTAACAGTTTGCAATTTTCTTTCACATAGGTGATTTGCGTGCAAAGTGCCATGGAAGTTTTATAAATGAAAATAACTATCATGATATACGGCAATAAGAGGAATGAAGTGGGTAATATGACTAAAATCAATTGCGCTAAAGCAATTGGCATCTAAAAGATATGTTTTTAAGTTTATTTTCAGGTCATTATTAATATAATTAGTTTATTTTGAGCTTTACTGAAGTTGTTAACCAACCAAAGGCAATTCTTTTGGGAAGATATGGTATCTGAACTCTACAGCAAGATTTACCAAATCATTGAGACCACCTACACAACAATGGATATTCATTTAGACACGTCCCTTGCTTTACCTTCTTCCATTCAGCTACAACATCTTCTCTGTAATGCCACCCGTTTAACTACCAACAAATATAGATTATAGAACATAAAAAATAGAGTCAAGAAATCTTTTAAACAGAGATGTAGGAACATGAAATATTACTATCTAAGTGTTAAAGACTTCATTGTACTCGGTAAGGTCCTATATTAATATATAGTAGACACGTATTTTTAATAAGTGCTTTATGCAAATATGCAATAAGCAATTTATTAAGAAAGAATGAAGCCCCAGAGTAATTGTGGAAAAGCCAACCAATGGTGTTGATATCTTGCTTGCAAAAAATGGTTTGGATCTCTCTTCTATTTTTTTTCCACGTTGACTATTTACAGGCTTGGACATTTCATCTCTAGGATCCGTTGTTACTCAATGAGGTCTAAGGGATATTATCTTAAATTTCTAGACATATTCTAGTTTTGCTGCAATAATCAGGTGGAACTCATAATCAGGTGCATAATGAAAGTTAAATTTATGGGAGTTAATTTTACATAAAATTTTTGGATTAGATGGATTGGAACCACCAATCTCTTAAGAATTTGGGCGCTCGATCCATTTTGAGCTTATAGTCCATCAAAAAGAATATCACATTACATGAAAAGTAATTATCGTAAAAGGATAGTATAGATTTGTGCAACAAACTTGGTATTATATAGTAACAAAAATGGTAGTATTCAACCTCCCAATACTCTAAACTTATTCATTAGTAGACTGAATGTTCTCCCAATATAATTAGATGTTATGTGTACAGATTAGTCAATAAACCAATCCGCAAACAAAGGCAAATGCCAAGGAAAAATGATGATCAAATTCTTTCCACGGTAATCTAAATATACCTTGCGATTTTGTACATAAGGGTCCAATAATCACATTGAGAATCTTGAAATCGAAATAAATATTTTACCTTCAGTTCCATACCTTTTACCGATTGCCAAGTTGCATTGCACCCGAGCTCATCATCCATAGCTTTTAACAACAAATAAACATAACTAGATTAAATTATAGATTAAGAGGAACTAACATAACATTGGCTTTTCTGGAGCATTATTTTACCCCTATTATCCCTTGGCTGAGTTCCTACAAAATCAAATAAGTACGATCAATGTTTTTGCAAGCAATTACCAAAGAGTTACCTGGATAGAGATGAATAATTAATGAAGTGAAGTGAAAAAAAGAAGTCATTGTAGATAATGATAAATTATCATACTACTAAGATCTAGTTGTTTGCCTGAGAATGGTATCAATTCTGCAGCTTTGATTTCATGAACTCGGCCTTAAACAACTCAATCATTTTACTGTTAACAACATCAAAAATACAACATAAAAAATATGAAATTCTTGCTCGCTAGACACATGTAAAAGTAAACGGATCAGAAGGCATCCGCCCCAATTTTTATTTTCATTCAATTGAGAAGATATTACAAGAACAACTATACATGATCGCACTTGAAAGCATGTCACGAATAACGAAAGTCGTGTTTTGTATGTAGATGTGAGAGGAAAAGAATCATAAGGCCTCCGTCCCAATTTTTTTTTCCATTCATATAAGAGAAAATTATAAAAAGCAATTACCAAGGTGGCATTTGAAAGCACGCCACAAAAGAGAAAAACTTAGTAAATAAAAGAAAAAAGATCTGATTGAAAACCAAGTACCTTATATGATAACGAGCACTGAGGCACACGCTAACGCGCATGCTAGACCGTTATGCTCAATAAATAATTAGACATTAATGGTGTATAGAATTAGTAAATTAATGTATTTCTAAAGGTATGATTGAGACTAATTTTGTATTTTGATGTACTGTGATATAATTATTTTTTAGCACCTAAAAAAATTTGGTATATTATAATGTAACAATTATAGTTTAATTTATGAGTAGTTGTCTAAATGAGAAATATTGGCAACAAAAAGGAAACCTTAAATTATAGGAAATATGAAAATAATCATAATCAACCTTCTATTGGATATCTGAAATTACAACGCATTATTAAATCATAAAATTTAGATTGTGTTCTCATCTTCGCTTATATTTTCTTCATTATCATCATTTTCAACATTATTGCAGGATCCATCGCTTACGGGATCATCATTGATATCTTCAATATCTTCCATGTTATGAAACGCAGTTGTACCAGACTTTTGGCAATGTTAAAAAGTTCACGTTTTGTATGTTCTCTCTCTAAAGCCACAATGGTCCCCAATCGCAGGCCACATTCGTTATAAGTTTGGCACATTTTGTGTACCATATTCACTATCATAGTTGATTTCTCCTTCAGAAGTGTATCTAACAAATTTGCTTTAATAAAAAGAAAAAACCTATCGTAATTGGTATCCCAAAAGTGATCCCCAATAAACATTATAATCTCTTTTACAGGCATCTTTCAAAAAATTTAGACATTGTTGACAGCTAGTTACAGAAAAGAACATCCAAGGATTGTGCTCAATAAGTTTGATATAAGTTGGTTCAGCAGCTGTGGATAGGATAATATTATCTTTGGTACGAACAACATCGCGAGTTATAACCATTAACAATTGTAAAATTAACGTTGCTTCAATTGTATTACAAGTTGGATCATCAAAGGAAGTTGTGTAAACGTCGTCGAGCTCAATGGAATCCATCTATATATGTACATTAAAAGAATAAGTTGTGTTTTTAGATATAAAAGTTAAATCTACGTGTGTCTTCTTTTTATTAACAACCACCTCTTCTCAAACAAGATAACCATTTACACTTTCGTACAAAAATTAATATAAAGAGTGTTCTGTTAAAAATCTATATAAAGTACAAATTAGATGAACAACATATGATGAATTTAAAGAAAACAAATAATATACATGTACTTACTTGTAGAAGCAATTAAAGAATAAAGACCTTCGATTCTTAATGTTGAAGAACTGTTATTGAGAGAGTTGAATCTACCAAGCTTTATAACCTTATACAAGTTTATTTTATAGAAGTATATATTATACAAAGTTAGAAGTGATAGATTAGTATTAGAAGTTCCTATTATTTATCAAAGTAACCAGTACTTAGAATTCTTATTCAATTAGGATTATTGGAATCCTCGACTGAAGTTTTATGCTGTAAGGGTATTGTAATATATGACGTGTTTATTTTTTATTTGGGTGCAAAAAGCTTAGAATAAATGTTACAAAACATAACTGATATAATAGAGGGGACTGAATTAAATAGAACAAGCACAATTAAAACAGAGCAATTAAATTCCAAATTTATCCATGTTCCGACTCACAAAAAATTTATTCATGCAATCAAAGATAATAAAAACATTTGGAATCATATCGGGATACCTCCTAAAAAGCTGCAACAAACCCCAAATCATAAACATTGCTTGAGACTACGGATTGAAGAATAAGGATTACTGGCTCATCCCCATGATTGGGGTTTTCCCATTAGCTATGCTTTTTCTGGTTCTCTCTCCCCTGTTTATGCTCTATTTTTAGTCTAATTTGAGCTAAACAACATGGTTTTTGGGACTTATTATTGCAGAAGATAACAATACATGATTGGGGTTTACCCATTAGTTGTCTTCTTTGGGTTCTCTCTCCCCTATTTATGCTCTAAATTTCTCTATTTTCAGTCCAATTTGAGCTTGACAACATAGTTTTAGGGACTTATTATTGCATAAGATAACAAAAACAAGTATAAGAAAATGCAATTAAAATAAATCAAACGCAATTACTGTGTTTGAATCGTAGCTAGAACTTTAAGATCAAACGCATAAAGAAGTAATCAAAATAGAAGAGAGTTCTTCTCATACCTTAGTATTGTTTCTTAGACTTGAAGAACTTTAAGATCAATGTAATTTTTTTTTTTGTGTGATATGTGTTAGAATCGTAGCGATTTATAGTAGTTGTTTGTATTTAGATTTCTAATTAAAGTAGGTATATAATTAGATAGAAACTTGTATAAGTTTAAATATTGGAGAATCCTAGTATGTATACAATTACTTTTTCTTTTCTTTTTTGTAGTGGATTAATTTGGCAGCTGGAGAGTTTTGAGCTTCAATCGCTTTATACGGCATAAAGATGTATCTGACACAACGTAAGCTCAATTTGTGTTTCATTACTTGGAATATTATCTCCTGGTTTAACACCCTAAATTTCAGCCTGGTTGATATCAGTGAGTATAAAGATTTAAACCACTACCCTTTTCTTTTTCTGAAGATGTTTGAAATGTAAAGGCAAGGGAAAGCTTCCATGTAGAGCGTGTGGATCCCGTGGTCTAGCCAAACATGTCAAGGAGGAGGTGCCATTCTTAACCGCAATGTCGTCAATGTTAAATGGTTAGTATTCTTGATAGTAATGCAGTATTTAACCTTTTGGGCACAAAAAATACTGCCTTAAACAAATTATATGGATTACGAGATAAATATATACATGGTGAAGTATATGAGGTTATCATATTATTTTTTTGATAATATGATCTCTATTAGAGAAATAATCGTCACCAAATTTCAGCCCATTCTGGTGTTTCTAATCCTTGAAACATAGTAGTCAAATTAACAGAAAAAGCTGGCTATGCTTTCATGGTTAAGCTTGGATCACATATGTATGATTATAGGTGTTGAAATGGTTTTTTTTATGCGAAGATTTACTCGAGATAAAGACCACCGTCACAAAAAATCTATAAATTTATACCCGTCTCCACACCACAGATCCTTGCTAACATAATGTGTATTGCATATACTATGTATATGATGTATTCAGTCTGGATAATAAGCTAGAAAAGAAAATACATTTTTTCAGGAGGACAATTTCAACACGAAAAGTAAGCAACAGAAGGTGCAGTCTCAGTTCCAAGAAGAGGTATTCCACAAAGCTAAGGGAATTCAGCTTTGTAATACACAAGCATATCAATCCACCCCCGCCTTCTTTGCACACTCATTCTTCCTTAACAAGTTTTCATCCAAAGTTATTGCTGATAGGCACCCTGTTCCTTTTACATCCAGGGTCATATGTGAGGGGCACTTAATATCTGTTGTGCCCATTACACGGGTAACCACGGCTCATCGCAAACAATTCTTCAGCTTCTATATCATCGAATTAAGCAGAGAGGTTTACTTAAAGGATTACTATCCTTCTAGATTTTGTTGGGGACTCTACCCTTTCTTGGATTGGTTGTGACTTTAGCTAAATCAATCTCCTGATCTTGGTTTTCCATGGTGATCTACAATAGTTTTTTTTATCATCTTTTTGGGTATAATTTGTATTTACGTATAAATCTCATGTGTTTGGAAATAATTGTTGATGAATAATGATTGTTTTTCAGAGTGCGTTCATATTCTACAAACAAAATAAATGTTGATGACTTTTTCAGAGTGTTTTTACTTTTTATACTCTAACTTGATGCATAAATTCTTATAGTTTTCGGTTGTGAGCTTTCTTCTTGAGTATGAGAGTCAGTGGCCATGTAAGAAGAGTATGGACATGACAACCTTTTGATAGCCTTCGATCCATGGAGAAACATGGAGCTCTACATGTACCGCCACTTCCTGGAAAGGGCGACCTCTATATTTTAATTGTCAAATGAAACTGTTTCTCTGCGCTCGCCAAAGATATTGATAAAAATTCATTTCGACTATTAGCCAATGGGAAATAGATATACATATAATCAATAAGTAAAACATAAATTGGGAAAATATTATCATATTCATTAAAAGAACTGGTGCTAATTAACAGTTTATCATCTTAACAAGCTCACTCGAATTCTCAGTTCAACCATAAAGAGCATGCTTTACATTTCAATACTAGATTTTTTTTTTTTTTTTTTGTATTTTTATTACCACTCTGATCAGTGAAGATGCCCTAAAATGGGGGATCAAGCTATACTGCCAAGAAAAAGATTCGCCAACCAAGCGCTTCTTCAGTAGTTCACAGTACTTCACAGAGACTACTTCGAAATTCAGATCTTAGTTGTTCATCCCAGATTGCTTTACACGAACAAAGAAAAACTCGCAAATGTCTTCAAGAGCCATACCCTTCATTTCTGGAACCTTCAGGTAAACAAAGACTTGTTTACCTAGGAGATGTAGCACACTATTGCATAAATTCCAAACAACCCAGCCGGGCAAATGGAGGTCAGCATCATGGGGGGTTCATTATCAGCTGTACCATTACTTTGTGCATACTCACCCTTAATCCGTAAATATTTCTCTTGCCAGTTGAGGTGTAGCAGATGTTTGACTATCAGATTCTATGCCTATTTTAGCATTGACAGCTCTATAAGCATCATTAGTATCCAGTTGTGCAACACCTCCATTTGAGATAGAATCATCTGCTTGAGTACTACTAACCTTGGAAAGATATAAGTATGATTAGGAATGACGAGATACATAATTGTATTTATTTAAATGATACAAGTAGAAAACAACTAATCTACCTGGGATTCGCAAATTTACTAAACGGGTTAGTATGAACTCCAGAGCCAGTTATCTCATCGATGGTTCTAAAAACATTATCAACAACCAGATGCATAACACCTCCATCATCTGCTTGAGTATTCGTTTCCCTAGAAAGATAAAAGTGTCATTAGGAACGTATAGACTACTACATAATTTACCTATTCAATCAATACGCGTAGAAAACAATTAAGGTACCTGGGGATCACTAATTTGATATACAAGTTAGTATGAACTCTAGAGCCAGTTTGCCCATTGATGATTCTAGAAACATCAGAAATACCTTGGTGCATGGAATTTCCATTTGAAACATGATAATTTACTTTAGTACTTGTTTTCCTAGAAAAGCAAAAATCACACTATAAACTGTTAAGTATGTATACAATACTTAATAAGTATTGCTGTACAGTAATGTAAGTAGAAAGCAATTGATGTTCAGTACCTGGGAATAGAAATAGTTACTGTGCTACACGGGCGGAGAAAGTTTGTGCATTGATAGATCTAGAACCATCATCAGTACCCATATGCATGGCACCTCCATCTGAAAGTTGATAATTTCCTTGGGTACTTGTTTCCCTAGAAAGACACAAGTATCATTTGACATTAAGATCGTATATGCTGCGAATTAATTATATAATTGCAACCAATGCTAGTAGATAGCAATTAAGTCACCTGGGAATTGCTAATGTGCTATGAGGATTGACACGAAATCCAGATCCAGTTTGCCTATTGATGGTTGTAGAAAGAGCATTAATTTTGTGATGTATGTCACCTCCATTTGAAACACAATACTCTTCTTGGGTACCCATTTCTCTAGAAATACATAAGTATCATTAGGAATATATATTCATGCACCCATATATATACTTACATTATTATATTTATTTAGTCAATGCAAGTAGAAAGCAATTAAGGAACCTGGGAATCGCTAATGTGCTATGCGAGTAAATATGAAATGCGGTTCAAGTTGTCAATTGATGGTTCTTGAAACATCATCAACACCGAAATGCACAGGACCTCCATTTGAAGCATGATAATCTTCTTGAGTACTAGTTTCCCCCTATAAAGATTCAAGAATCATTAGGAAAACATATACTAGATCATTAATATTTATCCAATCAATGCAAGTATAAAACAAATGAATTACCTCATAATCATTAATGTGCTAAGTTGTGTGTTAGTATGAAATTCGAAGCAAGTTTGCCCATTCATGGTTCTAGAAGTATTATAAGTAGCCTGAACGGCACCTCTATTTCAAACACAATGATCTGCTGGTGTACTCATTTCCCTATAAACCATAATTGTCAATAGGGACTTGTATAATACTACAAAACTATATCGATCAATCAATGCAAGAAAAAAGTATTTTAAGGCACTTGGGAATAGTAAATGTGATGCGCAGGTTAGTATGAAATCTGGAGCCACTTTGCACATTGATAGTTCTAGAAACATCATCGATACCCATTTGAATGGCACATCCATTTGAAACATGATAATCTGTTTGTCTCCTAATTTATCTTGAAATATCCATGTATCATTAGGAATATGTATAATAACACGACACAAATATATATGTACAGCCAATGCAAGTAGAAAGCAATTAAGATACCTGGGAATAGTTAGTGTGCTAAGCAGGCTAGTACGAAATAGAGAGGTAGTTTTCCCGTCAATGGTTCTGGAAACATCATGAACACCTATATTCATGGCACCTTCATTTGGATCCTGATCATCTTCTTAAGGACTTGCTTCCCTACAAAGACACAAGGTTCATTAGGGATTTTTCATTTATAAACATCTATTCAATCAATGAAACTATAATGCAAGAGTGGCACCTGAAATTTCATAATGCATCACGTGGGTTAGAAATAAATCTGGAGTCAGTAAGTCCATTAGTCATTCTAGAAACATCATCAGTACCCAGATGTACAGCACCACCATTTGTAGCAGAATCATATGCTTGAGAACTGGTTTCCCTATAAAGAAACATGAGTCAATAGGAAAATATGATGCAACACAGTTACATCATAAATATATGAAAGTAGAAATCAAATAATGTACCTGGAAATTGTTACTGTGTTAAGCGGGTTGGTATACAAAATGGAGCCAGTTTGCTCTTAAGCCACGTAACTAAGGTTGTTTTATATAGAACTGGCAGATTATATGGCAGTTTATAAGAGTTAACCAAGTCTAAAAATTTTTGTGGGATCCGACGGCGGTTGGAACTTAATTTTAAAGCCCATACATCTCGTTCAAGTAAACCAGCGGTGGCTTCGTAAACACCAACTTATTTGAATTCAAAATATCAAACAAGTTAAATGTTCTTGGAGACTGCAAAACTAAGAACTGTTGATAAGTACCCTCTTTATATAGTGAAGAATGATATAAAATAATAGATAGACAAATGAGACAGACGGTAATTGTTATAGGGTAATTGGCATAACAAAATAATAATAGTACCTTCTGTTCAGTGATTATATGGATCCAATGTTTCATATATTGTTGAATGTACCAACCAAATGAGAGCTCATAGAGGATATTCACAAACACATGTATGATTAAAAGGCATAATATTGAGAATCTTATAATAAAGGTGAAAGGGGTAATTGAAGTATAAAACCAAATAACACAAGTTTGCTAGTTACTGTTATTAATGTACCAAATAATCACATATAAGGTAGCGAAAAGTTGTAGATCAATTAATAACATGAGTTATACTACGACTATTCCTTTGTAACATTTAAGGTACCTTTTATTGAGCAACCAAAATCCATACTGGCAACATATTCCTTGGCAAATAGTGCATTCTAGCTTAAACATACGATAAATAGTGTATATATTTATATAAATAAGTTTATTTGCTGATTTATTACACCTAATTAACATGAAAGCTATTATAATTAAATAAATTTATTTTATATGTTTTTATTTTTGGAGTTTAAAAACTTCTTTATACACAACATTGAGTGTGCGTACTCCTGGTTCTCCATTTAATTTGCCATTTAGTATTAAAATTCTAGTTTTATTTCTTGATACACCTTTAAACATAGCAACGTATATTGTCCATATATAAGTGAAAATATATACACCTCTAGAAAATCACCATTTAATTTACCATTCCATAATATGATAGGATACCCATTCGTGTTAGCCTAAATAGTGTGTCATTTTCAATGCTACACCAATTTACTTAGAACTATAACATCCAAACTTTTAAAAATATTTAAGAATCCAAAACACCGAACAACACAACATTCTACGTTTTGAATGTTGAGATCAAAATGTTGTTAGAAATAATAACAAACAACCCAACATGCTGAACAAAATGATGTTTCCTAGTTGCACGAGTTTCAGATGTTGCTTTGTATTGAAACGTTGTTGTTGACAAATTTCAGACATCCCTGGAAATGGTGTCAAGTTGAAAATACCTCATTGTCCGAAACTTGGAAATGCCAAACATTAGATGTTTGACTTTAAACATCTTATTAGAGTAGCAAAGGACTTTTAAAAGTGAACCCTCATTCATTTATGTGATTTAGTTTGTTAATTACGAGTTCTTAAAATGAAAAATAGTTTTTATTAAAGCTGCAATTAATTGCTAAACTTAATTTAAGAAATAGTCGAGTAAACCTCTATTCTACCATAGCTCCAGGAACATGACATTAAATATTTTTGAGCGGGTGATAGTGGGCTTGTATATAGTCGTGATTAGTGGCGCATCGGAATATACAGCCAAGTATGCTCGGATAGACTATGTTGTCGGTAGAACAATACTATCACCTGTCACCTTCCTTGGATCCCTCTAGTCTAGGACCATCAGTAAGCAACCTCAAGAAAAAGCTAGGATTAAGCTCCCCATTCACAATGTCACCTTGCGTAAGTGCTGGGACGAGTTAGCCATATACCTAAGGTCAATCGCCCAAGTAGCTAGAACACAAAGTAGTGGTAATGTCTATAAGAAGCATTATACTTGTGGTCCTGGAGTTTTTACCGCATTCACTTTGCTTATTCCAATGTCTTTTCATCGTGAAAGAGTAATTTGGGAGCTATTATTAGCGAGAAGTCTGTACTAGCATTCCTTTTTGAAGGTGTTCGTTTGGCGGCAGCTACTTGGCGTCCTAACCAACTACCCACTGTTCCCTACTATTATTAAATATCTTTTTGTTGTTTAGAGAACGAAAAAGCTAGGATGTAACATGAGCGGCAAAAGTAACTATCGGCGATAAGCAAAAAACATTTTGGAAAAAACTTTCTAAGTCAAAATCCGCACTCGGGAGTCGAAAGCTTCCGTCGCCAAAAGCTAGGACTCGCTAACTAAGACCCTGCGTCAAATAGGGAAGGTTTAAGTCGATGTTACAATTCTTTCAATGACATCTACAGCTTCTGATTGGCTAGAACCTAGTAGCGTCGCAGGTGCACGGGAAAGGGTCGCCTAAAAGCTTTTCACGTAGGCCTACTAACCTAATTCTATGACGGAAATTTTAATAGTCCTATTCATTTGTCCTCCTTATGGTTAGCTAGGATGTACATTATCCTTATGCTAGGGCCTATGTTGACTTGACTATCTTGTCAAAATAGGAAAACTAGTGAATAAATTAGAATTAATAACATATAACGATTACAGTAGTCACAAAATTATACCCGAGTTGTGCTAGAGATTTCTTTACGCTTTTGCTCTCCTTAATGCATTGTCGACTTGCATCATCCACTTTATTTCCTTCCATTCTAGCAAGATCAACCAATTTGATTCTGCTAGCTTTTGAGCAACTAAAACATTTTGATAAGGTACCCTGTGACATTTTCAGTTAAAAAGAAGAAAAAAATATCTTTGAACATATAAGAGTTACCTGTCTCACCATAATTTGATATCCATATTTATATAATTAACAATACATATTTATCAAGCATTTCTACATTTACTGTAGGTTTCAAATTGTAAAAACATTTCTAGTACGCATACATATATGATATATGTTCTTAGAATGAATTTTACCAATAGGCTTCAGTCTCCGTGCTTACAGCAAAATATTACGGTATATTCCAAAACTTCGAAGTAAAATTAGAACAAAATTAAAGCTTTACTGATGGATGGTATACCTTGTACCAGGATTCTAGAAGGCAAGTGAAAATGATATCTGATCGGGAGCTCTTGGAGTTTATACTTGATGCACCAACCTTTCTATTTGAAAGTCCCTGCATCGCGAACATACATTCATTGGATTGTGTAACATTAACAATTTTAAATGTAAGATAAAAGCATAATATTTGTTCCTACCTTAATTAATATTTGTGTTACATCATCATAATTTGTCACATATTTTTTAGTCAAATTCTCAACATAAGAGTTGTTTTTTGCATCATCTCTTATTTGTGAAAACGAAACATAGTCATTTACACATCTTTCAACATGACCAACAAAAAAAGTGAAACAGTATCACAATTCATTATATACCTGAAGGCTTCGTCGAGTGGGGTCAAGTAAATCACTAATTTGTTCATTATATACTTGTAACAAGAAGGTAACAAAGTAGCTCATTATGTAGCTGCAGAGATGAACATTGTACAGGATCATATAGTATTTCCACAGGAGTTTCCTAGAGAGTTAGTTCTTATTTATAAAGCAGATGTTAGTGGATGTATATATCCTAGTTTGTAATAGATTGTTTGCACATAAATGATTTTTGGTGAGCGTCTCGCCTAACCCCAGCTTCTCATTCAAAATAAATAAATAAATAATAATAACACAAAAAATAAATAAAATCTTCAAGCAACCACCCAAAATAATTAGAAGAAAAGCTTACATCTAATAAAGATTATTAAATGGTTGTCATAGATAGATGTATTTATTTGGTGAAACACTAAATATGTAATTAGGTCAATGTTCTCTGAAGCTCAGATATATGAATTGTTGCAGTATTTTCTCATCTTACTTGCTAAGAGTCATGATTACACATAAAGTGAAGCCAATAGTCCCCGGTTGGAGGATACAAATATTTAGGTGTTTTTATAGCGCCTCTCGATGCCCGACCACTTTTCATGCATCGCATAGGTAGTACTACCCGTGATCCAAGTTAAAACTGAAATTGCAAGTAGTTGGTTGTATATTGCCAAAACCATGCCGACATGAAGTCAAATAGAATGTACTATAGAATGCCTAAAATGTTGAGTAAAAAGACCACCAAGACGCCAAAAGTACGACAAACATAAGTTGTTTAATCATGGCACCAAAGGCGGATCAGCAGTCGTCCGACGAAGATATGTCTACACATCAAATATAACACCAAAAGCATGTTGACGTATTCACTGTGGCGAACCTCGGGTAGTACTAGTATATATATATATATATCCCAAAATGTGGCTGTGAACATATGCTACTTATGATGTATCCATAAGGATCATACAATTCTATTCACCAATCAATATATATCCATATTGGGCATGCTTTAGTTTATTTCAAAGGAATAATTAAGAACAATTATCTCAGTATATAAAAAACCTATAAATAAAGCACAGTAATTGTCTCAATCATATCTCACATAAATATCCAGGTATAGACCATGGTAATGGTATATATTTGAGGTTGAGATTCATAATTGCCTTGTAATGATCAAAATGGAACTAAGTGAAAGTCAATACAAGAAAATAGCGATATAAGTGCAATACTGTGGGAGCGGCCCCTTTTTGCAAATGACATGTATGAGAGGCAGTTGTTTTTTATTTTCTATTAAATTTCAAAAGCCGTAGTTCTTAATCAACAAGTTGAAATTCAAGAAGGTTGCTACTCAGAAAAGGCACTCACCAAGAGCTTTAAAATTACAGTCATGTTGGACTCTTTTTTTACAAAACAAAAATCGAAGTGTCAAATGCACATTGACCCAAGTGGAAGGCCAAAACAACACCTGCTGGAAAACAGTAACTCCAAATTGGGCATGTTTACACGGGCAATGCTAGTTTTGTATATACTAGAAACTATAAGGTCGTAGACATACATATGTAAGATATCGTAGTGGATCAATACCGTGTACATATATTACTAATATGTTGGGCATGTCTACAAATTTATCATAAGATGAAAGATCCAACGAACTAAAGTTTGCAAAACACTAACCCCAATCAAGATTTTGCGTGCCTCCTGCAACTCTGTGTTGCTCATATACTATTTGATCATAAGATCATTGCTCATACTTACCATGTATTCCAGTTCTTCTTATTTCTCTGCCAACTCTTCACTCATTTTATTCATTTTCTCTTAGGCTCCCAAATCATCGCCACATACCATATAATTATGTACTTGCAAAAGCCCTTTTAACTGTTGAACTTCCAATTCTAATGCTTGTTTTGAATCCCGTTCTTTTTCCAATTGAATTATTCTTTTGTGGTGTTCTTCTTTTTCTCTCTGACATGAATAATAAAAAAGACATATTTGTATTAGTTTAGAAATTGGTTTGAAAACCTAAATTAGTTCATAACTATTGAGACCAAGAAAAAAGTCATAAACCTTATGTTGTTCAATCAGCCTTAAAAAGCTTTTTGCAGCTTCCTTTTCTTACATTGTCGCCATGTCAATTGCGTCATTTTTTGCTGTATTCTGAAAGAAAAGCATACATTAAAAATGTGATCATATACGTCCTCCAGCCAGATAACTTATCCTTACAATTACAATCTTAACCAAAAAATATAAGTTTTTTTTCCTTCCAGATAACTAGTAAAAAGTGATTATTCCAACAAGGGTCATTCAGGTACCACCTGGATTTGGTGACATGGCATACTTTTTGGGCTCCACTTTCGAATCCAATTTGCAATATTTAAAAAAGCCCCAGTCACAAAAATAAAATGCGGGGATATTGACATTAAGAAAAATTAATGGGGTACAAAAAGTTTGGAAGGTGGCCAAGACATTGGGTTGGGGTGAACAAACACACAACAAGGATCGGTCAAATCACAAAATATAACAAAACTCAATAAATGCACCACACTTTAACATTTTTTTATAAAGAACATGTCTAGTTGTGCAAGTGGGACCCCGAGAGTAAGGTTATGGGACCGCAAGATCAATCACAAGAAGCTCAATATCAAGTTGTGTAAGTGGGACCCCTTCTATAGGAGTGCTGATGGTGAACACTGATGGGGTCATGGTGATGAAGGAGGCTATGGAGGCTATGTAGAAATGGCAATGGGGAAGTCAAATTCTGTTAAGCTGGAGCTAACAAACCAAATTTTGTCATGTGCCAGAAGATGTATTTAATTTTTAGAGGCCTGTATTTTGGGATTGAGAGGAGATACAAGAGAATGGGGGTTAGCACTAATGTCACCAGTATGGTGCTGTTGATCAAGAACGAGCTTAAGCCTCCTTGGGAATACTACCATCTAATTAATGCTATCTACCTTCTTACTGGCCAACTGAAGGAGTTTCAGATTATACACAAATATATTGTAAACACCGAATTAAAGGAGCGCAAATATAGTACCTGTTCTCTCTCACCAATAAGTTTCATTCTCTCGCCTTCACTTTGGGCCTGACGCCTCTCTAATTCCTTGCCATGCAACTCAAGCTCTTTCTGCTGAGATTCCAAATCCAACCTAAGATTTTCATGAGTGCATAAGATTTCCTGTAGTTAATTTGTGTATTTGAGTGCATCTTTTTTAGCTCTGGTAAATGCAAAAAAGAACAAGATTAGTTGGTGCAGCTATCAAGCTTATATAAAATTGAAATCATAAAACAAAGAAAGATTACCTTCATTGTAAGTATTTGTTAACATCTCTTTCGTTTCTATCACCTTGCAGAGGAAGTCGGACTTCTCCTAGACCTTTCATTCCATTTCTTCATAGTTACTCTTCTTAACTTCGATCACGCTTGATAAATTGGACACGATTTTGCTAGAGATGAACATTGTACAGGATCATATAGTATTTCCACAGGAGTTTCCTATAGAGTCAGTTCTTATTTATAAAGTAGATGCTAGTGGATGTATATATCCTTGCTTATAATAGATTGTTTGCACATAAATGAATTCTGGAGAGTGTCTCGCCTTACCCCAGCTTCTCATTTAAAATAAATAAATAATAATAACACAAAATAAAAGCTTCAAGCAACCACCCAAAATAATTAGAAGAAAAGCTTACTTTTAAAAAAGTGCATCGACATTGGTAATTTATGTGTTTCTTCTGATTTCTCTTGATCCTGCTCAAGAAAAAACATAATTGAGTAAAACCAAATAATCAACAAACCCCACTCACTTGGAATCTTCTATGTATAACACATTTAACTAAAAGTAAACTAACAAAAAAACTCACTCGCTGAAACTCTGAAAATAGTATCTGGAAGATGCGAAGAACAATGCCGTGATTGCTACTCAGAGAATGATCTTCAAGCATTACGCTAGGTGGACCCCACATCATGTAAGTTTTCCCACTTCCCGTCTAGTGGCAATTCAAGGAAACAATAATCAACAAGTCATAATTGGAACTCACACTAAGAATACTAGAATTTTTTTTACATGATTTATGCTCATTTCATTTGTATGCAGAATCTCGGTATGGACTAAAAAAGATACGTTGTTTATCAACGCATTACATGTAGAGAGAGTTGGTATGTTAGTATATGCAGTTTTAGCCTTCTAGGCAATTGTTCAATCGCTTAAAATATCTTACTGTTGAACTTATTTGTGCATAACAAGTCTGAAACAACAAAAGTAAAGATCTGATGAAACTTTAAGAATAATATATATATGTAGAATTACAACATAAAATGGAAGTGATGTACCTGGTAAGAGGGCCCAAAAGCAATTCTTGTAAGCTTGGCATGACCCTCCTTTGATCTATTTCTCATCAACTCGTCCTGCTTCACCTCAACTATGTCATCCTGAATCACATCCTTCCTCCTCTTCCCAATCCCCGGCATGTTAAATACATTATTAACCACTACACTACTCTTTCGTGCATACATCATTGTGGCCATAATTGCCATAACTACTACTCTTAGTTGCATGATTCTCATAATGCTCATTGCCCTATACAATGGTTCAACTATACTCGTTGACATCATAGATAACCCATTGTAATTACCACTATTACTCTCGTAATTTACATAAGATCCAAATTTTTTACCTTTAGAACTTCCCAAACCATCAGTATCAACATCACCTTGCTTCACTGAATCGACCCCAATCAAACTCAATATGGGTTCATCAGCTTCAACAATCAATCTCCCACATGACCCCAATGCAGAAGGAGCAACCCCAAACCCAAGAGAGCTTTTGGGGGCACCAATACTGGAAAAGAAAGAACTCCCAAATGAAATTTCACTCAAGTCTTCGATTCCTTAAGAGATTTCCTTCGTCATTGATATAACAAGACTTCAACAAATAAGGGCTGATTGGGAGTATGAATTAAATAAACCTTTTAGATTTGGGATCAAAGGGGCGATGTTTGTAGATTAGATTTCAACAAATTAGGGCTGATTAGGAGTATGAATTGTACAAACCTTTTAGGTTTGGGATCAAAAGGGTGATGTTTGTAGATTGGAAAGAGTTGAGAAGAGAGAAGATGAAGATGCAGGGTGATTTAGTAGTCGAAGATTGAGAGCAGAGATTCCCAACTCTTGCAGACTCAGGGCTTAGAGGGGAAAGGGAACTAGAATTTTGCCTTATAATTTGGCTTTAAAGCTTAAAACTAATGTTGGTTGACTGAAAATATGGGCTAAATCGGCAGATAATTTTGCAGTTTTGAAGTTTGAAAGAATTCTAAAATTCCTTGTGGTATCCGACGGCTGGGACTTAATTTTAGAGAATAGGATAAATCGACTCACGAGAGATGGGTAATGAACGGCTGAGATCGAAAAATGGCTTATGAGTTATTCTCTTAGGTGTATAGATTATGCTACCTTCTAATGTCCCCTCTCTCGTGTTCCCACCTTGCATCGCATAATACACATTATAGCTACCACACAGGGTCCAAAATACCAGTTGTATATTCCAATCCAATACTAATTCCTCCACTAACGACCTCGGCTGTTATTGAAATGTGGCTAACTCCTTCCTTTTCAGAAACTCTAATATAACATCCACTACCATTAATGAGTGGTTGAATTTTCTGAGCATCATAGCTTTGGTACATATTACATAATCTCTTACTTGAAAACACAGAAACAGACCCCATTATCTTATAATGAATTAGCTATGTTTGAATCTAAACCTTAATTAACCAAAAAATACATCTATATATCTACTCTCAACAACTTTACCCTTAATCTTTAATTATAATCAATGCAGCAATAGTACAACAATTCACAGTAAAGATTCAAACTTTCACCCTTATCGATATGAGATTTTGAACTAAGATTGAAGGGTGACTGTTGAAGTCGACGGAATTGCAGTTTGCTGAGCTCCTCGACGGGTCCACGGTATGAAGCTTGACTTCCGTGTCTTATTATTATAGTCCATATTACTGAGTTCTTCAGAAGGGCCTACCTATTTTCTCCTCTTCGATGAACCAACTACAGTCGACAAGTCTTTCAGCAATGTATCTATCCTCTATTATCTTTTTCTTACAATGTTCAGCTTTTGGAACACCTTATTCACTCGGTCCATACTCTCGTTGATGTGGTTATCGATATAGAATTGAGGGTTTTTCAGTTCTCTATTGGCAGGCTCTGCAAACAATAAATTGAAAGTCAAAGCGCTATTCTAACCAATACTGATCCAGGAGGATCTGAATTTTTTTGACTTTTTAAGAAGTTTATTCGAATACGCCCATTTGTATTTGAATAAAGTATTTTCCTATTTGAATACATTTCTGCCTGATGGGTTTTATTCAAATATATTTTTGTCTATTCGAATAGATTTTTGTCTATTCAAATAGACTTTAGTTTATTCGAACAAAAACTGGTTATGTTCGAACAGAGGCACGATTCAGCCTTTTGCCTTTAGGCGGTGATTGTATTTTTGAGGAGTATTTTGCCTATAGATGCGCGGGATTTCTAAATTCAAGTTCCCTTTATATAAAGGGGACTTAGGTTATGTTTTAGATTAAGTTTTTAATGTTTGATCTAGAGAGAGTTCTAAGAGAAGCCTAGGGCTGTTTGGAGTGATTCATTGTAATCTACTTCATTTGTGCTTCTCTACTAACTAAAAAAGCTTTTGAATCATATTGTGGATAAAGTGGTATCAGTTTTCCAGTTACAATCTTCGGGGGTTGATTGTGGTTCATGGTCTCTACACGTGACCATCTCAAACAAACGAAGGGGAAGCTAGTGAGTCCATTGAAGATCTATCGCAAACTTACTTCGAGGAAGAAGGACGATTTGGAGATAGGAGATTCCAACGATCGACTTACAACTTTGAAAATGACTATTTCTGCCCTAACTTCTACTGTAGGGGAGTTAGTCGAACAATTGCGTCTCACAAACCTCGCATTGGATTCCATTTCGACGAATCGGCAAGGCCGCTCTCAACGGCGACGTTGATCGAAGAAGAAAGGGGTTATGGAGGTTGATGGTAACGAAAAAGTTCCAGTTTTTTATGATTCTAGTGATGCCGAATCCGGCAAGGAGCGATCGGTTATTGGTAAGTCCATGAATCCTATGCGCAATCTTCATATTGGTTTTAAAATTGAAATTCTGCCATTCGACGGTTCGATCGATGCCGAGATATTAGATAATTGGTTAGATAGGTTAAAAACTTATTTTTCCGTTTATGAATACTCCAATGCTCAACAAATATGCATTGCTATATTGAAATTTACAGGCCATGCACTCACGTGGGGAAAATCTTATCGTAAATGCCACGATGTAGGCGATTTGGGTTGGAAATAATTCATGGTATTAGTGCGTAAGCAGTTTTATCCGATTGGGTATGAGCAAGAGAGATGGTATACATAACCCAATTTGTGCCAAAAGTTTGAGCAATCGGTACAGGAGTACACTGCGGCATTTCATAACCAAGCTTTGGTTTTGGACATTGATGTAGACGAGTATACGGTGTTCATGAAGTACACGGGGGGTTTTTCGGGGTCCATTAGGAGATAGTTGAAGTTTTTTACTGTGGCCAATATTGAAGACGCTACCGTGAAGGCAATTGCCATTGAAGCCAAGTACTTGAACAGTGACAAAGAAGACGACAAGATCAAGTCGGGGCACATATCTGGTTGGAAAAATGAGCATAAGGGAGAGACCAAGGGAGAGGGGTCTTCATCCAAGGAGTTTCATTCCAATCATTGTAAGGCGAGGAGGCACATTTCTGATTATTATTGGAAACTTCACCTGGAGCTTCGGCCGAAGGAGGAGAAGCACAATAAAGAGAAATTTGCACTAGCTACTAAGGTTGTTGACCTTCCAGATTTAGATAAACCGAATCCAAAGCTTACACTAATGTTTCAGCGGACTTTGGCTGCCGAGGAAGAAAGTCGGGAAGAGCTTTTTAATGTCAGTATTCAGGTCAAACATAGCTTAGTCAATGCCATTATGGATCCGGGTAGCCAGAAAAATTTGATTTCTGAGACGTTGGTGAAGAAGATGGGTTTGACGACTACAGCTCATCCTAAGCCGTATGGTTTGGGGGTGGTTTCAGAAAGATGCGGAGGTGATGGTCACGAAGCAGTGTACATTCAAGTTTGCAATTTCTGAGAAGTTTGTTGACGAGGTGATGTGTGAGGTGGTTCTTTTGGATGTGTGTCAGGTCATTTTGGGTAGCTCTTATCTTTGGGACCGAGATGCGATTCATTACCGTAGAGCTCGCAAGTAACGTCTTGTGAAGGAGGGAAAGGAGTTCCATATCAATGCTTGTAAAGAGCATGTCACTACGTCAAATTTTGTAATGACGACTCAGGTGAAATGGTTCGTTAATGCTAGCGGCAAGTTTGTGTTATTGGTGCAACCGGTTCAGGAGGGTACGTCGACTAGTGTAATATCTCCAATGATAATGTTTTTTAAGCAACAAACTGATTTGGGGAAGTTGCAAGAAGAAGTTGTGGTACATACTGATCACAAACCGTTTCAGTATTTGCTACACAGTCCAAGCTACAGCAAGCTCGCTAGATGACAGGGAGGTCGTATCTCCAACAATTTCCCTTGAAGAACGCAGCTGACAACAAATTGGCTGACAGGTTATCTCAGACCCCATTACCAACAACTTCTGCCATGCTGGTTTCTATGCAGATACAACCTTTTGTTACATCAAGATATGTTGCAGGATATGATAACACTAAGGGGCGCAGTGTGCTCCGCCAAAAGTTGCTGCCAGGGAAGACATTTGGTTGTTTCGAGTCGTTTCGAGTTGGGAAGAAGGGCCAGTTACCTCTTATGTTGAAGTGGTATCGCAGGGTAATGGGCAGCGCCGCATTCCCTGTTTTCCAGTTCCAGCTTGAGCAGGAGCTCAAGGTTCCTAAAGGGGGGGGGGGGGCATAATCCAGGAGGATATGAGTTTTTTTGAATTTTTAAGAAGTCAATTCGAGCAGAGCTTATAGTCTTTTCGAATACACCCTTTTGTATTCGAATAGAGTCTTTTTCTATTCGAATACATTTCTGCTTGATAGGTTTTATTCGAATAGATTTTTGTCTATTCGAATAAACTTTAGTTTATTCGAACAGAAACTTGTTTTGTTTGAACAGAGGCGCGATTCAGCCTTTTTTCTTTAGGCGGTGATTGCATTTTTGAGGAGTATTTTACCCCGAGATGCGTGAGATTTATAAATTCGAGTTCCCTCTATATAAAGGGGACTTAGGTTATGTTTTAGATTAAGTTTTTTATTTTAGATCTAGTGAGAATTCTGAGAGAAGCCTAGGGCTTTTTTGAGTGATTCATTGTAATCTACTTCGTTTCTTTTAATCAATTAAGCTTTATTTTTCCCAATTTTGGTGTTCTTCGTGTTTTTCTACTAACTAAAAATGCTTCTCAATCGTATTGTGGATTAAATACAATAACAAAACTTGACCATAAACTTACTTGGGTTGAACAACCTATTGCTCAGTGTAAAATCTACCTCCCCATGGGCATACTCATAATTCCCTTTTACTACAACCAAGTCCTTATCACCTGCATCCAGTCGAACAAAAGTCGAATAACCACGGCTTCTCTGAGTAACACTGGATGTGATTCGTCCCTACCTTCATATTCCCCTTCTTCGAGTAGAACGACACTACGTCGAACCACTCGATTAAAGGTCACTTTTCACGTGTTAATTCATCATTCATTCCTTCGATCACCCTCATCATCTAATAAAAATTGTTATTCATCTAGCACGGAGCTACGTCCCAAAAATGTAACACCTCCTTTACCAGCCTTCGAAGGGGTAGCCGCATTCCTAGTCGAATCTGCCCCCTCAAGACCATGATCCCCTCATTTGGCATATCCATAATAGAATACTTCACCCCTAACGACACCAGAATAATTCCCTTCCCCTCCAGTTCATGCTTCGCTATAAACCGCTCCAACCATGCCTTTTCTCGAGGTGAGACCTGTCCCACACATGTCTCTTCCTCCCATGTTTCTTTACTATTATCACTCTCTTCCTCTCCCCTTCCTCTTCCTCCCTTCTATCCCCCGAATGCTTGACTCCATCCTCTTTACCTCTTTCATCCACTTTCTCTTCTTCATTACTCTCTCTGACTATGCAAGCCCTACGCCGGCTCCTCCGTAATAAACTAATATCGGGTTCTACTACAGTCAGAGGCACATTAGTCGTAATGTGGAACTCTTTGACGTCACTACTTGCCTCCCCTCGACCAGACGTACTCAGTTCGTTCACTTTATTATCTTCCTCATCTACCATCCTCATCCTCATCCTCGAAGCCCTGCGGGTACGCATTATGCCCTCACTCATCGGCTATCCAATAATCAAATATTCGAGTACTATCACCTCTGCTCTCAAAACTCACACCACTCAGTAATTATTCTATGCGGGACCACCCAACCTTGTCTCTCACACCCCACCCAAGTTATGCCATTAACGGCGTCGCAGCAAACCCACATCCCCTCTCCCACCCAAGAGACAAGAACAAAAAGAGTAGTAATACACAACAAATGGTCAAAGGACCTACCTGTCTGGTGTAGTTGAATGTATCCACGATGAACTCAAACAGCAATACCGTCCAACCTTCACAGTAGCAATAGATTCTCATCCCTTCCTCTCTTCTGGAACAAATGTATTTTTCTATTACCTTCTTGCCTCTCTCTATTTGATTAGAAATTATGGCAGTCTCTCTTTCTCTACAGCCCCCAAAAATGCCTTGGTTTCCCCAACTGTTATCATTGCCACTACCCTCACTACCTCTCCCACTTCCTTCCACATTTTAAGGTATTGTGTATTTTTACCAGACTACCCCTACTAATATAAACGTGTGCATGCCATACCTTCCCTGACTTAGGACATTCCTAGCTCTCTAAATTACTATGATGGTCTATGGTCGTACTCCACCAAGCACCTTCGGTTCCTTCTAAAGTTCTATGATGGTCTATGAACGTACTCTACCAAATACCTTCAAATATTCTTTCCCTTCAACACCAAGCCTCTGACACCTTGTCAGACCCTGCCACAACAACCTCACCTAGCCAACACGTGGCCTCCACCTCATTCCCATAATCGAGACATCATAATTATGGCCTGTATCGGTACACTGCTCCATGAGAAGTGTCCCCTCTGACAGCTCTGCCATTACGGCTGTCAGACCTTTGCAGTCGAAGTATCACATCCCCACATTTTTTGAGCCATCTTTTATGCTCAACCTCATTCGTACCTCAAACATGTTTAAACCATTCGACCTTTGATCAATTATATTCCCTCCCAATGAAGTCTATATTTTTCAAGATATTGCCAATCATTTTCTGCCTTTCTTACATCAAATTCTACCCGCACATATATTGTCATTGACCAAATTTTCTACTAGCAATGTACTTTACTTTATGTTGGAACAAATCAATCATTAATACTTTGTTTTATTCAATAAAAATGGTGCGATAAAAATAGAAATAACAAACATAAACCCCACTCACAATGACAGAAGCCCCCTACTTGCACGCAGGGCAGTTCTTCCAATACCATGGACATTTCTTTCCACCATCCTCGGCCGCCACCAGCCTCTCCGCCAGCGACCGCAGCGCGTAGGTGCGCTCCGTCACACTTCACAAATGCTTATAGAACATGGTCTACCAGAACGTGAAATCTTATGTATTCTCTCTCTCTCTCCCAGTCAGCCCCTCCCGTTGTAAGCCCACCATGTCGGGTAAAGGTGCCCCCTTGTCGCCTCCTCGGAAGTACATTCATTTTAATTCCTTGTATTTCTTCCCCACGCGTAATTCTGTCTCCTCCATTCTCTGTTGATAACAAGTCTTCATGGTGGCAAAAGATCACAACTATAACAAAGAAGGTGGAAAGGTTTAACATTGCATGGTTCCTCTAACCCTATTTAAGAGTGCATTAATAACACCCATAATCAGTATCATCATCATTAATACTCCTGAAACTACCCACATTCACACTAGTCAACTTTATAACTTCCCACGTCTAACAGTTTTCTCAGCATGTGTTATCTACAAAATTTTTTGAGGAACCCACTAAGAGGGGGCGATTGTAGTAGCCTACCCGCAGCCTTCCAAGACTAGTCGAATACTCGAAGGCTACATCGAAGCATACCAAAGACTTGAAGCCCAATAAACCAAGGCGCATGAATTCCTTAAAGCCTTCTGAGACTAACTGAACACTCGAAGGCCGCTTCGAAGCTTACTAATGTAGTCGAACACTCAAAGGCCAAAGACAGTCGGTCAACATCAGAACCTAGTATGAAACCTAGAAAGGCTTTAACCATATTAGCGCATGGTCGAAGACAGACGTACCTGACAGCCTGCTCACACGACTGAGCAGTAAAAACAAGCCACCAGATAGGTACAGTGTCAGAGCTGACTTTATGTATGGGACAGCTGCCCCAAAGGATATACATATAATTTGACCTTATATGGTAACTCACCCTTTCCTATCTCCATGAGGAGGTTAGAAAAACTCAGTCTAAACTCCCCCAATATCAACAACCTTCAAGTACCTTCTAATCATACGTGATTCAAACTGTAACCTCATCTATATATATACTCTTCTAATTAAATCCTTACTAGAGGTCGTGAAGAATACTAATTCATGGACTCCATGCAAGTATGTTAGCACAGTATTTCCTCTTATTTTTATCTTATACATTTGTTAAAACATCAAGTCAAAGATAACCCTCAAGGTGTATGAGTGTGTTCTCCCCTCTATGAAATCACGCTCCTGCAACGCCTCTATCTCTTCCGATAACGCTTTTAACACATCAATTTACATGGGGTCATTGTTCGGATTTGGTGACATGCGCCAACGTCCTTGAAAATCATGGTACCCCTCAACTTCTAGAGAATCTACAAATTTGCTGATGTTTTCAACAACCACGGTCAGATCTGCAAATGGATTGCAAACATGAATCCTCTCCCCTTCCGAAATGTATCCTTCAACGTGATCTCGAGAAAATATCGTTTCCTTTCCATGCCCTACTACTTGCAATGGCGGCGGATTCATAGGATTGATGCCCGCTAGTCGCCCGTCGTGCATAAAGGATCCCATAGGAAGAACTTTTCCTCTCCCTTTACTTGACCCTCCCTTGCTACCATCGATCTCATACCCTGTAACTTCCAATGAGGCTGCTCTTGCCGAATTAGACATTACCGCTTCCATTATTGCTTTAATTTTTTTCGTCATAAACTTGTTGGAAGCCGTTCAATTTATAAGAGAGTTTTTTTGCAATTTCAAATGTTCTCCTTGTAGTTTGATCGATTTATTCAGTGTTTTCTTACCCATCTTTGTAAAAAAAATCAGCCAAGTTCGACCTAGCTCTGGTACCAATTTGTTAAACACTAAGATTGCGGAAGCTAAACAACGATTAACGATTTCTTTTATTGAATCAAAATACTACTACAACCTCACTTAATTTTCTCTAGATCTCCTAGCGATCTTTTATTTTTCTCAAAACTCAACATACCAAACCTCATACCCTAAGATCTCCTATATAGGAGATCTCTACCTCTTTCTCTAGACTCCCAAAAAAGGAAACTACTAGTGTATAAGATATGGGAAACAAAAATAGAGACCGGTCACTAAATCGTGCACCTAGGTCATGAGCATGATAACCCATGACCTATTAGTGATTCCCCATTTTTTGTCTTAACCCATATTCGATAGAAGTGCAAATTGGTAAAGATCACGGGAAAAGTTGTGCTGTTTCAAGCCTTTCAGAATGATTCTCACGCAGTACCAAGAGAAAGCAATACTTGGGAGACTTCATATCCATCCATTTCTTAACTTCTTTAAAGTTCTTTTCAAACATATCAAATTGGCCACTAGAGTCTGGTATAACTTTGTCCCTTCCCTCGTGTTGCAAATAAGTAAAAAAAATCAAATCCATCCATTGTATTAAATAGGATGATCCATGGTATATACAAGAAAACCGCGAAGTAATGTAGTTTAATCCATTTGGATTGGCAATGTTGTAGGGGGACGGAAAATTTATAGTTTCAGCTTGACAGGACAAAAAATATGGGTACTTTAGCATCTATCCGCCAAGCAAAGAAGTAAAGAAATATGAAATCATCGATACACATAAGGGAATAACTCATTAGCCATTTCTAGATCTCAGCCGTTCGTTACCCATTTCTCGTGAGTCGAGGATTATTTAGGCCGCTCGGATCTCTTCTATTCTTTAAAATGAAGTCCCAGCCGTCGGATCCCACAAGAAATTTCAAAATTAGTTCAAACTTTAAAACTGCCAAATTATCTGCCGATTTAGCCTATATTTTCATTCAACCAACATTAGTTTTAAGTTTTAACGCGAAATCATATGGCAAACTTTAGTCTTTCTCAATCAACTAAACTTCCTCCCCTCAATTCAAATCCCTCTTCTCAATTAACAATACTCCCTCCCCTCAGTTCGAATCCCTCATCTCAATCAACACTACTCATCCCCTAAGTTCAAATCCCTCCTCTCAATCTTCTAAAATCAATCTGCCAAATTGGTTCTCTTCTTCAACCTGTGAACAAATTGATGATGCCACGGAAAGCATAGAGGATTACTATAAACTCGATGGTCTTCCTGACCGATTAGAGGATTGTATGATTCATAACAAATGAATTTGAATACCCCTTTTGATTGGTTTAACTTTAGATTTTTTATTGGTTTTGATGCCTAATTTGAAGTATTTGGTGGTTGTAGATTGATTTGGAGGGATTTCGCATGATTGGAGATTAAAGGTGTGATTAATGATTTTGATTCAAGTTTGGGTTTTGTAAAGATTTGATTTTTATTAGATATTTAATAGGTTTTGCGTGTTTTATTGAGATTATGGTTTTCGAATGATTACGGAGAGTGGGTTATAGATGTTATCAGATTTAGATATGAGGGGGAGCTTAGGAGAGGGGAAGTTTGGGTTTTGGAAAGATTTGATTTTTATTCGAGATTTAATAGGTTTTATGTGTTTTGATGAGATTAGGATTTTGGAATGATTACAGAGAGGTAGTGCACGTTCTACAGTCGAGGGATCTATAAATGTTGTAGGGAATTTTTTTGGGAATTTGAATTTTAAGGTACCCGCGATTAATAATTCAAATAGGATTTTATCCGAGGAAGAGATTCGGTCGCACCCGGCGTATTAGTCTGAATAGGCTGTACTGAGTTCTCATATGAGTCTTAATTTTCCAACGTTCCTTAGCTGATTAGTTTTTATGAGTTTTCATATGAGTTTGAATGTGTCAGCTGGGCCTCTTCCTTCGACCTCTTCTATATATATAGTGTACTAACCAACACATACATGTTATTACAATCACATGAATCGAATAGTACCTAGATCAGATTGTTAATGTCAGTAGGCATCAGTGATAACTAGAAATTATTTTCTCTGCTTAATAGCTTTAGGGTGATGCACTTTCAAATGATGACAAATTCATATAACTAAGGTTTGTTTTTCAAATGATGGCATAAAGGTCCTAAACAAAACACAAGTTCTAGAAGTAAATTTTGCGATTATCATAATGGACATAGCTCTTAGTTCTGGCCTAATATGCACACGACTAAAAGTGTCAGTGCATTATCTCCCTTCAAAGAGGCAGAATATTGATACCAGCTCCTGAATAACTAGATTCCTTATGGAAGTTGAATTTGCAAACCCACTTTGTTTCCCCTTGCAACATCTAGTATTAGGTCTCTATCAAAACTAATTATCAATCTGTTAATGCTTGATTACATTGAGAAGAAACAAAGGTTGAAGTAGTTATGCTCCAATTTTCAAGAAATATCATACATTTTATCGACAATTTCTACAGCCACACATGCTTATATTGGAAAGCAAATTCTTTGTAAATTAAATACAATTATCTTTAATATGCCATATATGCTTGACTGCAGTAAATATCCGCATGTTGACATCTTCTCTTCACGTGCCTAGCCGCCGCCGACTCTTCTTCTACTCTTCTCATTCAGAAAATGATATGTTTGGCTCACGCCAACTCGTCTTCCATAGCTGCAGTATCTATAAAATGAGGATTTTTACTGCATGGGTGGTCTGCATGCTTAATTTCCAATTAGTTCCTTTGCTCATACTCATACTACTTACGCAAATCTTGAAATACAAAACTAATAAAAAAATTAGGCAGTGAGCTTGAATACAATAAAAGGTATTTATATCTTATTGCTCATATTTTATTATTGGATTTTTATTTTCTATAATTTTACATATACTTGATGAGAGATATACTATTTAGAGTTGAGCACAAGCGAGTCCGAGAAGCTGATAAAGTGGTAGGAGCTAATGAGAAGCCGTTAAAAATGCGTAAACTGGCTCAAAGTGAAGATTCTTTGTCTACAATGATGCTACCTTCCAATAGGTTACAAGGTAATATTTAATGATACAATTTTTATATTAAACTTTCCTATTAAATTATTAAGTAAAATTTATTTTTATTTGATTATAATACTTGAGGAAAGATCTGTTATTTTTAGTTAGGCAAAAGCGTGGCCAAGAATCTCTTAAAGTGATGGAAGCTAATGATAAACCGATAAAGAAGCGCAAAATAAATGAGAACCACATAGATCAAAATCAAGATTCTTTGAGTACAATGATAGGCACTCCGAATATGTTATAGGATAATATTTAACTTTGCACTTTTAATATTATTCGTACATATTTATTTATTTATTTATTTATACATTTGAATTAATTGTTTAATTCTCCTTAATTGTATTTTTTTCTTACAATAAAACAATCTAGAAAAAACTTTTTAAGGATACAATCTGAGCATGCTACAGAAAATAAATGCAAAAAAAAGCAATTCGAAGGATTCAATATCAAGTTCATGATAAAACATCCATTACATGGGAAGAAAAATGACGCAAGAAAAATGAGCAACAAAGGGCCCGTTATCAACTCCGGTCTAAAGAAAATAAACTCTTAATTGATCCTCCTCATATCGATAACAATATCCGAGGTAAGAATTATTGTAAGCAATACTATGTAATTTGTTTACTATTGTATTATCTTCATATTAATGTTCCTTGCATTTTTACATATATGTTGTAACAACTCATTAATAATGTGAATAAATATGCTACTTTCAGTAAAAGAACTGTGTGCTCGAGAAGTCATTAAATAGATATTTACTAATAAGAATTTTCAAAAGTCGGTATCTAACATCCGAGTGGGAAGCAAAAATAGTATTGTACATTGTGTTGGGAAACCATAACTAGGTAATATATTGAGTTGATAATGTATGATTGAAATGTATGATTGTCGCTTATTTCTTAAATAAACTTCATATATTGTTTATTTAAAACTATTTTTTAAAATTGAAACATAAGCTACCTATGTTTTACTTGATTTCTCCTCCAAAAATTATCATCTACTTTTCACAATACTAATGCTGCCTTTTTGAAATAGCTTATATATGATGTTATTCAGCACTCTTTCTTATGTATTGAGTTGCACTCAATATCCTATGTACTTAGAAGGTTTTTGTATGATTTTTTATATCCATCTTCTAATTTCCCAAATAGCCATCAATAATTAGATGCAACCATTTTATGATACTATTTAGTACTCTTCCTTAGACATTTCATAATAGTATTTAGGTGTCACGCCCCGAAATCCGATAATCGGTAGCTAGACCAATTTCTTAGATTCGAGGATGTGCAGGTCGGGGAATCTAAAGATTCTCCCCACAAACAACCGAGCCGTAGAAAAATTCTGGCCCAGTAGTTCACTTAGCAATACATCAGAGTAATAAGGAATATAAAGCAGAAACAGTGGAAGACTAAGAAGCAAAATCTAAACATAAGATTCTGCAAACCTCTACGCAGCCAGCCCAAAAGTAATAACTGGAGAATGTGCCTCCAGCTCAGCTCTCCAAGGATCACCACAGCAGTAGCTAAAACCTGAAACAACCTAACACTGAAAGGGAGATACGAGAGTGAGCAAACAACGAGCTCACTAACTCCCAAGAATAGCTAAACGATTATACTAACCAATGAGATGGATATAAATAATAATGATAAATAAGATATAATAATATCTAACGGCAACAATATATATATATAAATACCAAGGATGTCTAATAGGTATTTAATTGGTATAATACTAGTCTAAGGGATATACTTAACTATACTATAAATATATATACACATCTCGAACAAATGAGTGCTAAGACTATAACTACACTCCAGTCCCAAGGACTACTAACTACACTCTAATCACTACCGTGGCCCTCAGTGCCACAAGCGGCTAACCTACCCCAGAAATACAATCACACACGAGAGTAAACACCCTCAGCTCACAATAATCTAATAGGGCTACCCAAACCCTAACCAGGCACAATCCCAAAGCTATCACAAGCTAAGCGAGATCGCCCACAACCCGATACCAGGCTAAAGCTCACAGCAACCTACTAGACTAATTAACCTAATAAATTAATCAGACACAGAAGAGGGAAGGAAGAGATGTAGAGAGGAGAAGAGTATGTAGAAGGAAGATGAATCTAATTACACCGCAAATCAATTAGGCGAAGAGAAATTTAATAAGAGGAGAAGAATATGATAAACTAGGATAATTCTATAATTATCCCAATGCAATGATGTGTTATGATGATGATATTATGGAATGAGATAATCCTATGATTATCCCAAGTACAGAAGATTCTAAATTAAACATAATACAGAAAGGGTTAAGGATTTCTATTAGAAGAACCTACGAATTGGAGGTATGCAGAGATGCAATGAAATGCTTGATGATGATGATGATGATGATGATGATGATGATGATGCAGAATGATTTAGTGATGTCAACCCAAAGGGCTAGCCCCCAAGACTAAAGTGGGCTGACAACTGCTGAAAAAGGATTTACCTTACCGGATATTGTTAGATACAAGGGTACGATGTACTACACTAGCTCGACCAGACTATGAGGATATTACATCAATCTATCAAATCCTACGGAGCTAACGTCCGAACAATATATACATTCTGAGGCATTTCAACCACCAGGATAATCCCTGTACCAGATCGTAAATACTGTCTCATACCATCCCACACTCCCGAATGGGTGACTAGGTATAATAGTATCCATCCTGGACCCACATTCTATTTTAACCCGATTTAAGGAATCCCTGAACCTCTCGAGGGTCAGCCGATACGGAGTTATTTATGTATCCAATTGTAGTAAGATAAGGAGAAAATATTTTATCTGTAGATGTGAGCAAAAATCCTAATGACTGAAACACAACCACTGCTAACACAGCCAGCACACAATAGGATAACCACCCGCCTGAGACCGTGGTAACCAAAATGAACATAGATGCCCTCCTGTGACTCAGTTGCACCATCTAAACCTAGATAAAATAGTAACTTAACCGTCACAGCATCTAAGCAACATCAGTCTCTAAGATTTCTCAAGCAATATGACTACCATCAAGTGTTACAGTGCTCTAGCTATCAACACAAACTTGTACTCATGGGGTAACCTACAAGTGTCCAACGAGTAGTCAACAATCCTCAATAACGGAACTACCTCACAATCCTCCTAATCATGTACATAAGTCTCCAACATGGATGTACACGAACCGGATTCAACAGGAGGTTTCAGCCGCATTCCAGCATCTCAGGTGACGTACCACTTCATAAACTACCTGGCTCAGCCGCGTAGCTCACTGAGCCATGCTGTCTCGCTGCCTTCTAGATGACAGAAGGGAACACAGCCCTAACAGCCTCATCCCGAGGAAGGAAGGCTTACGAGTAAGCTCTATTAGATCTAAGAATCATGAGGACCATTATTGTCACAACACGATAAGCAAACAATCTAAAGGCAAACTATCAGAAGTTCAACATTCACGACCAACCACCACGGATAAGCCGTCTGATCACCACCGACATCTAACAGTCCAGGAGATACTACACTCCCACATGGAATCCAACATTCCAAGCAGCCACCAACCACAACGACAGTGCTCAAGGACCAGGCCTCGAGAACACAGAGTACACCTAGACTAGTCCTAAGACTAATCAAAACAATAACAGACAAGAGGACGAGCTTCAAATCAAAGACCACGTCTTACTGAAGCTATGTCGCCACAAGACTACCTTGGAACCAAGTCCAGCAACCCAGACTAACCAAGGTACTATACAATAAGTTGAGAACTATAGTGTCTGAACTAACTATCTCAGAGAAATGGCGGCTAAACCACATGCCGTCCATAAGTCTCTACTAATCGTCAAACCAAATCATTAGTGCCCTGAAACAAGCGGGGCACCCTAATAACTAACCAACAATACCACACTCAAGAAATTATATATATATATAAATATAGCAATGCTGAGGCATCGTAACACACTGAGAAATGCCTTTGATCTCAACCTCAATGAATAATAATTTGCAATGACCATCTACAATGAAATCGGTCCATGAGGAATATCAGGAGTTATCGTCACATTGACGACAACTGAGAACAACTACCTATGACTAACCATAACCTACAGGTTCTATCTAGTAGCTAAACTCACATTGTCGTGGGTTTTACTAACTTATCAAACCCTTAGGTACTTTCGTTTAAGGTATGTTAAACGGATAGCCCGTAAAAGTATCCTAAGCAATTAACCCATATACTAACCTAATCACATACATAATATATATATACTAGGCATTTCTATAACTCACCAATCAGGATAATAATCTAGTTATTCAGGAAGATAAAACTCGCCTGACGATAATCTAAGTCCTGCGGAAATCCAACTCGGAAAACCAAACCTAGGATCCACGACGAGGCAATTGGAACAACGAACAAGATACCAAAACCAATAAAAATAACAAGTAAGCAATCAATTCAAGAAGATGACATCAAACCCAAACCCTAGAAATCAGACCTACGCCGAAATCGAGCGAAAAGAACGGAAAAGGAATCGGGAATTACTTACTGAGGATAGGAGTGATGCTTGCGAAGATGCGGGCGAAGAGTCCTCAAGTGATGGGGAAGTATGGGTTGAGAGTATGGAGGAGAGGGGAAAAGGTTTGGGAGAGAAGGGAGAGAGAGAAAAAAAAGGGGAAGGGAGGAGAAGAAGAAATAAAGCTAAAATGGCTGAAATCGCGCCTCTATTCGAACATGGATTGATCCTGTTCAAACAGAACAAAGTGTATTCGAACAGAGAAGTGTTTTGTTCAAATACAAAGGGCTCTATTCGAACAGAAAGAGTCCTGTTCGAATAGAACTGGTCCTGCCCCAAAAAAACAACCCCGGAGGCACCCCGGACCACCCCGGACACCCCGAAAACACCACGGGCCACCCCCACCCCCACCCCCACTACTATACAAACACTTCTACAAGTTCAAAAAAGGTTTCTCAAGATAGAAACGCCACCTCTACTGCCTCACGGCCACCAAAATGCCTAAACCCCCTAAAAGGAATCTTTTCATCGGGAAACTCCGGAAACCTATCGGCCAATCCAACGACTCACCGGAACTACCTCAAACTATAGAAACACTAATAAAACATCACTACCAAACTTTCTAGGGGTTCCTGAGGTCTAAACACCACCTCCAGAGCCTAATGGCCACCGGATCTCCTAAAACCCAGAAAAAAGAATCTAACGGCTAAAAACTTATCCGAAAGGAATAAATGGATGCGGAATGGATAAAAAAGACTCGTGAGGTATAATATACAAATTTATGATGTGTTGGAGTATATACAAAAGCTCAATGTAAGACAGATGGAATCTTTTATGAAGAAATGGACAAAAATGAAGAAAATGGACAGAAAAGAAGAAAATGGACAGAAATGAATAAAAATGGACGGGAGGAATCTGACAAGCCAGATAGGAGGGTAAGCATCAAGGAAGCCCAAATCTACCCTAGGATTCCCTAAGATCACACTACACCACCATAGAACAATATCACACAACCACTAAACCACAACGGGCACCCAAAACCAAAACACAAACACTTCCGCCCCGAAACCACCGAAACCAACAGAACTACCAAAATAAATCAAATACAAGCCTACCAAAAGAAATAACATGGATGCATAACGAATAACAATATATGAATAATAGTACCAATACTTAATATTAAACACAAAAAATACCCTAAAATTCTGGGACATTATATTAGGTTCTACAATTGTGAATGGACACTATTATTTATTACCTATCAGTTTTTCTAGTTAACAATAATTTTTCTAATATGTTATTTTTTTTTTTATAATATTCATTTAGTTATTCGAAGAAAAATAAAGAAAACAACTAAAATTTTGGCTGCTGAAGTGGAAATACGATTAAAGCTTAGTAGATTGGAGAACAGAAAGACCAAATCTCAAATCCTTTCAAGAAACAATTCTCCTAAGGTTATTTGAAGTGTTTCAACAATGCAAGGTAATATTACTAATAATCAATAGTATGTTATATTAGATCACAATTTCTTTTAGGGGTATGAAAGCTTTATGTGCTAGCATTTCCATTTGAAATTTTAATCCAATGTAGGTACAAATATTATTTATGAAAATAACATTATTAATGTTCCTTCCAATAGTGCTACTATGACATCTAGTAGTATTCTACAACTAGATAAATCGGTATCCAACCCTCATCATGAGAGTAAAGTTCACGATCTACACATTGGTGATCAATCAATACTAGTTATTACTAATATTTTAAACTTTTTCGTATTTACATATAATGTAATAATATTTTGCTTAATGTATAATGAATTTATATTACCATGTTGTATGTTAAAATATTGCCCCTTTAAGACCTTATATAATTCCCATAAATAATGTCATTTATATGATGTTTTTTTTTTCTTAAATTTATAACATACTTAATACTTATTTCAATTTGCAACTACAAAAATTGAAATAGTATAATATAGAGAAGGAAGGAGTATTGATAAACTGGAATTTTGCCATATGATTAGACTTAAATCCTCGAACAATGATTTTTAACTAAATTTTTTGCCTATTTTGGCTGATCATTTGATGTTTTGGAAATCAATAGTATGCTGGAAATTTGGTGTAGTGTTAAGTAGGTTAGAATTTAAGGATGGACAACTTCATACTTATTTAGTTTAACCTATTACTTTGTATAATAATAATAATAGTAATATTGCTATAGTGATGCATAATAACCCATTAAATAGAACAATTTTTCATTAGGGTGCTTTAATTTATTTGGCCATTTTAACAAGTTTTTAATATCTTTTTGGAAATAGCTATATCACGCCCCAAAATCTAAGCATTAGAGAATAATCTAAAATATTGTCATTCGCGTGTGCAGGCCGAGGAATCCAAAGATTCGCCCCACAAATAACCTTGCTAATAGGAAATAGCTCAGTCATTCACTATAGCAATATCATCAGAGTAAAAGAATAAAGCGAAAGAAAAAGATATATATATATATATATATATATATATATACCTAATTGAAATGTAAGTACAAAATCTCAAAATACCACACAGCGGCAAAGGCTGAGATCATACAAGGAATACAATTACCGACACAGAAACTATAGCCACAACACTGGGACTACTAGCCGGAACCCTCAGCCAAACCCTACAACTACTCCGCCTCTGAAAGGGGAGAACAAGATGGGAGTGAGCAAAACCACGGCTCACTAATGCCTAACAAGGCTAAATAACATACTAATACAACAGGTGTAGAGAAAAAGGAGAGATAAATGTGATATAAGATGTCACAAAAGGGACAGTATATATATATAAGTATAGAAGATAAATGAAATGGATATGAGTAAGCGGTAAGAAATATGAGAAATGCGCTACGATGATGCAATATGGTAAACTAGGATAATCCCATAATTATCCCAAATGTTGGATGATGTGATGATATGATATGATATGATGATATGAGATCAAGAACTAGGCCCTATAAATTAATGTATTGGGCTGATCAGCCGATAATGCATAATAACCTTAACGAGACCTCAGTTGGATACAAAGGGTACGATTAGTAGCAAGCTCGCCCAAGCTTGGGATTTATCACTTGATTAGAGCGTTTCGGGCTTTGCAACCCACAGAGCCAACGCCCAAACTTTATTTCGCATTTCAAGGGATTTCAACCTCACAGAGGACTAAGATAGGTACCAAAGAAAAACTGTCTTATACCATCTCGCACTCCCGGATGGGTGAATAGGTATGATAGTACCTGTCCCAAACTCACCCACTTATTTTTTAACCCGATGTAGGGATCCCAAATACTAACGAGGGATAGCCGTATGGATCTTTGTTATGTATCCAACCTCGTTAAGGTAAAAAAATACAAAGCCAACTGACGAAAATAGCTCACGAGGATCAAAACACCACAGCCGTCAAACCCGGCCAACACATATAGGGTAACCATCTGCCTCAGTGAATGGTAAACAATCCTACCAGAGATGCAAACAGTGACTAATATGCTCAGTCACAACATCCAACAATCATCAATCTCTACAAGATTGGAACCCGTAAATCAAGGACTACCAACAAAAACACTACACAATGCATAACCACCTAACAGACAAGGATAACATATACCCCATAACTGACAAAGGAAACCCAAGCACTAAAGAAGACAACATAGGCCATAATTATATCACAAACACTTCAAATGCCATATGCATAACTCTGTCTAGCACTAATCAAATTAGTAATAGAATTTAACAATAGAGGGAGACTCGCCTAAAAAATTGATAAGCTGTACAGCCGACAAACGACAGGGCAACCCAGGCCTCAATACCACGGCTGAGGACAACCAACCCAACACCACAGGTAACGACAATTAAGCCAACACCAACAACCCAACACCTGCTAGAAAAATCACAACTCCAACCTCAACAAAACCCCCAAATACAAACCCCAATTCACGAGGGTTCCACCGAAGCCATAATAAAATCAATCAAAAGAGAGAGAAAAGAGGGAAAGTACTCACTAGAGAAGTGGCGAGATCAAACCCGCGAAGAATTGCAATGAGGAACGAGAGAAAGAAAAATTCCAATTTGGAGAGAGAGAGAGTGAGTGAGTGTAAGTGAGAGTAGGAATGAAATGGAATGGGTAAATGAAATCCCCAAAAATACAACACTCATCTCTAGTCAATCCAACAGCTAAGAATCGCATGAGAAGACCCAACCTGGTCATCCAAACACGCCTCTGATTAAATCGAACACATTTCTAATTCGAGCAAAATAAGACAGGTAAAAGCCTAATCAAATAGGAAATGGCTTGTTCGAAAAGAATAAAACAAAAGGAAATCAGCCGAACAGACATCTATTCGAGCAGAAGGTAGGTTGTTCGAATAAAATGAAGCAGGAAGAAATCTTTTCGGGTAGGAATAAGTCAGATCGAATGAAACAAAGTAGATGGAATCTATTCGAGCAGAAACAAGTCTGATCGAATAAAACAAAGCAGGTTCTGGAATAACTCAGAAGACCAAAAAGACTCCTTCCAAAGAAAAACTGGAGAAACCCAAGAATCCTAATACAGATCCTCTCTGGATCATACCACACAACCAAAACAACAACAACAACGCCCAAACACGGGCCTCCACTAAGCCAACCACAGGCTCACAAAGCCACAACACGACCTCCTCGCCAAACGACCCCCGAACCACCTAGAAGAAGAAGGAAGAACTCAAAATCCTACAAAAAGGAATGAGATGCAGATGCACAATGTATGGAATGTATGTGGATGCATGATACGTAGTGTGCGAATAATAAAATAAAATAAATAATAGTAAATAAAATAAATAATAATAAATAAATAAATAATAAAGAAAAGAGAAAAAGAAAGAAAAAAAAAATTCTGGGACACTACAAGTTGGCCGAAGACAAATTAGAAAAACTACTAAGGTTTTGGATGCTGAGGAACAAAACTGGTTAAAGCGAAAATGGCATAAAAATGCAAGTTTATCTGCTTCCCTTGCAATTCAAAAAAAAAACCCGATACCTATTACAGCTGTAATATTGACAGGTAATAGTATCAGTTCCTACTGTTATGACATTTCTTGTTTAGTGGGTTATATATATTTGTTTTCGTCTTTACAATATATGTTATATATTTTTTTTAGATACAAGTTCCACTCCCATGGCTAATATTTTGTTAAACACAACCTCTATGAACCATCAGATAGATTCATCTTCATTGAATGCCTTTCTATTAGGTAATTTCAAAATTTCAAAATACATATGTGCTCTTTTTTAAATAATAAACCACGTTTCATCTTTATTTCTATTATATTAATGAAGTTAACATTTTTTTTATGCTTGAATATAGAAGTCGTGGTGCCTAATAATGTCAACAATTTTTTTATGAACGATTACGGAAAAATGCGAGAAACAGACTTCGATATTATCGACTAAATGCTACTAAGAAATTTACAGCTACAGTACCTAATTTTCTCCCTGGTAATACAATTTATGTAATGTTTACAGTATTTAACTTTTTATTTAATTTATGCATTCTCTAGCATTATTATTTAAAACTAATCACATTTTTTATTTTTTGTTTCTCCATTATTTAACAGTAAAAGATTCGAAGGCAATTAAAGAGATCCTCATTAATAAACCTAATGCAAGGGGTTGTGAAGTAAATACAAAACAAAGAGGTGATACTAGATTACATAATATTAAAGAATCAAATATTCATGTTGATATAGGTGATCGTTTTACGTTTGTTTTTAGTAAAGATTATTCTGCTTCTATTCTTATGCATTCAACAAGTACGCTAACCTCATCTATACTAAAGTCTGTTACCAACGTTATTCCTGAACTACCTCGCATGCTAACTGAGATAGGTAATATATTACCCACAAATTAATCAACTTCTGCTCGCATTACTCGAACTAAAATAATTAATAAACCTACAGTATCACCAATGCCAGTATCACCTATACCAGATAATTCTATAATAAAGGATAGTAGCACTATTTGTAGGGCTCAAATGAAAGGAAATAATAGTTCTACAATTATTCTAATACTAGGCAATGCAAAAAAAAAAATTAAAAACCAACTTCACTTTTGTACGAAAAAAATAGCTAAACCTGGATTGGCTACTGTAGTAATTATAAGAATAAAGGAAAATAACAACTTAAAAAAAAGTCATGGAAGAATTTAACCAAATTCCCAAAAGGATTATATCTGGGCATAATTGTGCTAGGAATTTTGTAGATTCCTAAAGATTTAAGCGCTACAAACTTCTACCTCTTCGACATTGTAAACACTGTAAGGCCTGGTTGTTTTATAAAGAGTTGAAAGGATTTTATTATTTAAGTGGTAAAGTAGAATTGAAAATGCCTCCCATACCTATTGAATTATCTAATATTTATAATGACCAGACAACAATTGGAAGAGATTTTAGAATAATTATACGTATATATAATCATGCTTTCCAATCAACATCTATTGGTGTTACATTGGATGAATCATTTGCTAATGAAACGAATAGAATATATACATTTAGGGTACATGGTCAAATATATCATCAAATTAGTAGCCTCTTCCTACAAGAAGAAGAGAGAGGTCGTTTTATACAAGTGTTCTTCTATGATCCTCACCTTGAACTTCAAAGCAGACTTAAGGAAAATGATGCTTTAGTCTGTACTAAAGTTGTTAGGCTAGGAAATATTCACGACAAGTACAATGTTTATATATAAGGTTAAAAAACATTTGCTACTTTACAAAATATTAGAAACTGTGATTTTGTTATAAAATCTCAAGCAATAGGTGCACCACAGTATATAGAGCCAACTTGCGATGATGTTCCAGGAATTATGTCAGTTGGTAGAAATATTGTTGTTTACCCTGAAGGAAAGGAAAAACAAAATATATCAAAGAATTGTGGCTATTATCACCCTTTATAATATCGTTTGCTACTACATCTCAGAACTTATGGATGGGATATAACACTCTTAAATGAAGATGGAACAAAACTTACAGTCCGTGCTTATTACTCATATTTGTTACAAGTACGTCATGGGTATAATTTTCTTATAGATTGAGGCGGACGTTTGTTTCAACAATACCTGGTAGATCAGTGTGTTAAAATGCAAAATGGTAACTTACAGTGATATAGAAATCATCAAAAAGAAGTGCGGGTTGATTTGTATCAAGGGATATATGATGCTTTTGAATCTGGTTTAACCTCTGGTAAAAAAGTAGGTAAACGAAGTATATTGCCATCTTCCTTCAATGGCAGTCCTCGTGATAAGTTCCAGAGATTTCAAGACGCAATGGCTTTGGTCTAAAGATATGGTAAGCCTGATTTATTCATAACTACGACTTGTAACTCAATGTGGTCAAAAATACAAAATGCTCTAGGTCCAGGTCAACAAGCTCACGATTGTCTAGATTTTGTTTCCCGTGTATTTCGAGCTAGGTTAAAAAGATTTAATGCTGGCATCGTTAATGGTTTTATACTTGGTAAGGTCAAAGCGTACGTATATGTTATAGAATTTTAGAAAAGGGGTAACCTACACGTACATATGTTAGTAATTCTTCATAAAGAAGATTGATAAAAAGGTCCTGATTAATATGATAAAATTGTTAGAGCTGAATTCTCAGATGAAAATGAAGAACCTGATCTATTTGAGATAGTTAGAAAGCATATTGTCCATGGACCTTGTGGTGAGATGAATTTCAAATTAGCATGTGTAAAAGATGGGCCATGTAAAAAAGGTTATCCTAAGGAATATGCTGAGCATACGATCCAAGGAAATGACTCATACCCTATTTATCGACGACGAAAGATGAAGAAATCTATACAGGTCCACATTCTTGGGAAAAAGATGGTGGATAATGTATGGGTTGTTCCTTATAATGCATACTTACTTAAAAAATATGATTGTCACATAATGTAGAAATATGCAGCAGTATTAAGTGTGTTAAGTATTTATACAAATATGTATATAAAGGGCTTGATCGTATTTCTATAGGAATCAATCTAGAGGTCGAGGTTGATGAAATAAAATAATTTATAGATGCAAGTTGGATATCTCCACCTGAGGCTGCTTGGAGGTTGTTCTCATTTGGAATGAGCCAAATATATCCTAGCGTACAACGAATGCCAATCCACTTACCCAATAAACAACAAGTTAGATTTTTTGATTTCCAACATCTAGAGCACATTATGAATGATAAAAACAACCTGAAGACTATGTTAACAGAAATTTTCCTACTAAATCTAAAGGATACAAATGCAAGAAAATATTTATGCCGTGAAATTCCTGAACACTATTGTTGGGAAAGTACAGATCAGATATGGAATAAACATGTTAGTAAGGTACAATGTATTGGAAGAGTATACACAGTTGCACCATCGGAAGGAGATCGATTCTACTTTAGGCTTTTATTGAATCATGTTAGAGGGACTACGCCATTTGATGATTTACTTACTATTAAGGGTGTAGGGTACCAAACTTTTAAGAGAGCTACTAAGGCGTTTTGTTTATTAGAGGATGACAAGAGCATAAGGTTAAGTTTAGAAGAGGTTGTTGTAGGCAAAATGCCAATTTCTTTGAAGAAATTATTTGTCACTTATTAATTTTCTGTGAACCAGCTAAAGTTTCTTAATTGTGGCGAGATTTTAAAGATGAAATGTAAGATGATTATCGTAAAAAGTACAGTTTTAGCAAATATAAGATTGAAATAAAACTTTTAAGAGAAACTAATGATTTACTTGGATAACATAGCAAAAGTGTTCTCGATTATGATTTACCTAGATTAAATATATCTAATGTGGATGATGAGCTATTTAGTTTGCTTAGAAATGAACTAGATATAAAAACACCATATGAAGATCAAACTTTTGAAGCTAAATTAAATATCGAACAAAGGTATGCATATGGTAGGATATTAACTACAGTTCAAAATAACGAAAGTAGAGTTTTTTTATGCTCCTGGAGGGATGGGAAAAAACTTTGTTTATCGCGTAGTTCTAGTCGAATTATGCCAAAATTGTAATATTGCTATAGCTACAACATCATCAAGAATCGCCTCAACTGTTTTGCCTGGTGGTCGCATAACACATTCTAGGTTCAAACTGCCATTAATCCCATCATCAAATTGAACATGTAACATAAATAAGAGAACAAATTTAGCAAAGCTTATTAAACAAGCTAAAGTTCTAATATGGTATGAGGCTTCCATGATACATAAATATCATTTTGAAGCATTGGATAGAATGCTTCGTGACATTATGGAATGCAATTTACTATTTGGGGGTAAAATTGCTATTTAAGGGGGTCTACCTGTGATTCCAATGTCTACTAGAGCAAAAACCATAAATGCATGTACTGTTAATTCTTATGGAAGATTGTTGAGGTAATTCATGTCACGCACCAAAATCCAATTATTCGAGCATATCTAAAACCATGTCATCTAGGGCGTGCAGGTCAGGGAATCCAAAGATTCTCCCCCACAAATAGCCTTGCTAATAGGAAATGGCTCAGTCATTAACTATAGGAACATCATCAGAGTAAAAGAATAAATAAATAAAGCGGAAGCAAAAGGTATATATATATATATATATATATCAACCTGAAAATATACACAGTATCTCGAATAATATACAACATCAAAAGCTGAGATCGTATAAGAAAATACTAAAACCATAACAAAATCAGCAGTAGCAAAACTGGAACCAACAGCTGAAGCTCTTAGCAAAACCAACAACTACCCTGCCTTAAAAAGGGGGGGAAAAGCGAGAGTGAGTAAAACCATGGCTCACTAATGCCCAACAAGGCTAAGTAACCTACTAATATAACAGTGCAGAGAAAGAGGAAAAGGTGAATGAGATAGGGAATATTAAAGGTACAACAATGTATAAGAGAAGAATAAAGTAAGGAGAATATCTAAGAGAAGTTGAATAGAGATATATGAAGTGATGCGATGATATGATGATATGATATGATATGCTATGATAAGAATCTAGAATTTTCCTAAGATTGGATGCTTATGATGTGATGAACCAATAGACTAGACCCTAAATTCAATGTATTGGGCTGATCAACCACTAATGCATAATAACCTTAAAGAGATCTCAATTGGATACAATGGGTACGATTAGGTTACCAACTTGACCACGCTGAAGGATTTTAACACACAGATCCAGCGTCCGAACAATGTTAGCTTATTTCAAAGAATTTCAACCTCACGGAGGATAAGACGGGGACCAAAGGAAAATGTCTCATACCATCGCAGACTCCTGGATGGGTAATAGATATAATAGTGTCCAACCCGAACATTACCTACTATTTAAACCCGATGTAGGACTCCTAGGTCCTATCGAGGGTCAGCCGATATAGAGCTTTGTTATGTATCTGACCCCGTTAAGGTAAAATAGTACAAAAACTACAGATGCAAACAAATCCCAAGGATCAAAACACAACAGCTGCCAATACGGCCAACACACACACACACATAGGATAACCAAGTCTGCCACGAGAATGGTAAACAATCCTAACCTAGATTAACAGCGACTCAGTCATACCATCAAAAGATAGATTAAACAACAACTTAACTGTCACAACATCAAACCACAGATGAACAACAACAAATAACCAGTCACAACAAGAATGAAACAAAAATCAAGGACGAAGCCACGAGGATCACGCAAAAGCATAACCTCCTAAAAGACAAAAGAGAAACACAACTCAACATGCGAAACAGAAACCAACAAGAAGCCGACAAACCCCAAGAGTAGAGCTGCAACCTACTCTCTAACCGCGATGTACTTAAGTATCCACAACAGATCGATAGGAAACCCACTAGGTCCCAACATCACTGGTGATAGTACAAATGTAGTAGAAACCCCCTGATACCCAAGGGCAAGGCCACGAAAATGCCACCCTGATGCACCACTTCCTAGATGACGGAAGGGAACACACTCCAAAATAAACCAGCAGATGCTCAACGCCCACAAACTTCTATTAAGGATAATTGTCGGTTCACCACAAATGGCTAAACAATCAAGATAAACCACACTCAATAACGGAACCCAGCATTCACGTATCGCTACCGAATCACGACAGTGCTCAAGGACAAGGCCACGAGAACATAGAGAAACAGTTCCAAACAAAACCTCGAAGTCCAAGATAGACCAGAAGACTAAGCTACCAAAGGATCAAAATTGACTATAACTAAATCACATACACCTCAATGTCAAATGCATAATACTCTAGCTAATACTGATTAACTAGTAAAGGAAATTTAGCAAGGAAGGGATACTCGCCTGATAAAGGATAATCCAACCTTAATACCAAAGACTAACCACAATCTAATAAACAACGGACAACCCGACCTCAACACCACAGCCAACACAACTAACCCAACACTAGAAATAACCACAACCCTGCACCAACACCTACAAAAAGCACAACACCACAAATACAACGAAACCCTAAAATCAACCCACATTCACAAACCCTAAACACAAAGGATTCCACCAAAACCAAAATCAATTCGACCACAAAGGAAGGAGAATTGGGGAAATTACTCACCGAAGGAAGTGCGACTGAGCTAGGCAAGGAAATGCGACGAATTGGCAAGCAATAGAAAAGAAGATTCTAATTGGAGAGAGTGAGAGAGTGAGAGTGAGTTACAGAGAAATGAAATGAAATAGGTATTAAAACCCTAAAATGACCAACACTCATCTCGAGGAAGATCAATGACCAAAAATTGTGAGAGAAGACCCAAACTGGTCGTCAAAACACGCCTCTGCTCGAACAAAAGATATTTTTATTCGAATAAAACAAAGCAGGTTGAAGTCTATTCGAACAAGAAATGGCTTGTTCGAATAAAATGAAACAGGTAGGAATCTATTCGAACAAGAAAATGTTTGTTTGAATAAAATGAAGCAAATAGAAATCTATTCGAACATGAAGGATGTTGTTTGAATAAAATGAAACAGATAGAAACATATTCAAACAAAAACAAGTCTGTTCGAATACAACTGGCCAAAACTGATAGAAACTCAGAAAACCAAAAAGATTCCCTCGAGCAAAAACTGATGAAAACCTAAGGGAAAATCCTCAGATCCCTCCCGGATCACACACCACGCCACAACAACAACAAACAGCAACAACGCGCCCCCTCCACTAAGCCAACTACGGGCACCCAAAAATATAACAACCACAACAACAATCATACCTCTACCAACCCAACCTCGGGCTCCCACCAAGCCAACCACAGACTCCCACCAAGCCAACTACAGGCTTCCACCAAGCCAACCACAGGCTCCTGAAAACCATAACTCAACCTCCTCCACCAAAACCACCACCAAAACCACAATAACCACCGAAACCGCAAAAATAAATAAAACACAAGACCTGATAAAAATAATAATATAAGGATGCATGATGTATGGTAATGATATGCATAATTATAATAATGAATAATAATAAATAAAAATAATAATAAAATAAATAAAAAATCCGGGTCACTACAATTTAGTTAAAAGAAAATATGAAAATAGCTAATTATATAAGTCACTCCAAGTTTTTACTTAAAGTTGGTAAAGGTGAATGTAACGTTGCTCCCGATGATGGAATGGTTCGCATGCCTGACAAGATGGTTTTAAATTTGAAGAAGGAAATTCAATACATAATTTAATAGACTTTGCTTTCCCAAATCTGACTAAAATGGCCAATGATAGAGATTATATTACAAACAGGGCCATTATAACACCTTTAAACGAGCATGTAGACTTAGTTAATAATCACATAATTAGATTTTTTCCTAGTATGCCAGTTACTTTCTATTCAATTGATACAGTTAAGAATGATCCATATAACTTATATACATCAAAATTTCTAAACTCAACTACACCTGGTGGTTTACCGCCACATAAATTGACCCTAAAAATAGGTGCGCCAATTACGTTGTTATGAAATATTAGCTCAAAACATGGATTATGTAATGGCACTAGACTGGTTTGCAAGAGATTTGATAAAACGTAATAGTGGCAGCAATAATTACTGGACATAATAAAGATCAAGATGTCTTCATACCACATATATCCCTATGACTTTCAAAAAATGTTAACCTTCCTTTCGTTCTTGTTCATTGACAATTTCTTATACCTTTATGTTTTTCACTTACAATAAACAAATCACAAGGACAAACAATCCCTAGAACTGCCATTTTCTTACCAGAGCGGGTATTCAGCCATGAACAATTATATGTTGCTCTGTCTAGAGGTGTATCAAGAAATAAGATTAGAATTTTAATACAAAATGGTAAATTAAATGGAGAACCAGGAGTACACACTCTTATTGTTGTGTTTAAAGAAGATTTTAAACTCCAAATTTTTTTATTTTATTTTTCTTATTTTAATTATAGTAGTTTTCATGTTAATTTGGTGTAATAAATCAATAAATAAACTTATTTATATAACTATATACACTATTTATCGTATGTTTAAGCTAGAATGCACTATTTGCCAAGGAATATGTTGCCAACATTTTTAGTATGGATTTTGGTTTCTCAATAAAAGGTACCTTAAATGTTACAAAGGAATAGTTGCAGTATAACTCATGCTATTAATTGATATCTACAACTTTTTGCTACTTTATCTATGGCTATTTGGTACATTAATAACAGTTACTAGCAAATTGTGTTATTTGGTTTTATACTTCAATTACCCTTTTCATGTTTATTATAAGGTTCTTAATATTATGCCTTTTAATCATACATGTGTATGTGAATATCCTCTATGAGCTCTCATTTGGTTGGTACGTTCAACAATATATGAAACATTGAATCCATATAATCACTGAACAAAAGGTACTATTCTTATTATGTTATATATGTCAATTATCGTCTGTCTCATTTTTTCTATCTATTATTTTATATCATTCTTCTCTATAAAAAGAGGGTACTTACCAGCAGTTCTTAGTTTTGCAGTCTCCGAGAACATAGAGCTTGCATGATATTTTGAATTCTAATAAGTTGGTGTTTACGAAGCCACTGCTGGATTACTTGAACGAGAAATATGTACTTTAAAATTAAGTCCCAGTCGCCGGATCCCAAAAGAAATTTCAAACTTGTTTAACACTTATAAACTTCTAGATAATCTGTTAGTTCTATATAAAATAATCTTAGTTACGTGGCCTATAATAATCTTAGTTATTTGATTTCTACTTTCATACATTTAGATGTAATTCTGTTGTATCATATTTTTCCTAATGACTCGTGTTTCTTTCTAAGGAAACCAATTCTCAAGCATATGATTTTGCTACAATTGATGGTGTTGTGCATCTGGGTAATGATGATGTTTCTAGAATGACTAATGAACTTACTGGCTCCAGATTTATTTTTAACCCTCGTGATACATTAAGAAGTTTTAGGTTCCACTCTTGTTTTATAGTTTCTTTAATTGAATAGATGTTTATAAATGAAAAATCCCTAATGAACCTTGTGTTTTTGTAGGGAAGCAAGTCCTCAAGCAAATGATCAGGTTCCAAATGAAGGTGCCATGCATCTGGGTATTCATGATGTTTCTAGAACCATAGGCGGAAAAACTACCTCTCAGTTTTGCACTAGCCTACTTAGCACACTAACTATTTCCAGGTACCTTAATGGCTTTATGCCTTCATTGGTTGCATATATATAATTGTGTCGTGTTAATAAATATATTCCTAATGATACTTGGGAATTTCTAGATAAATTAGTAGCCAAATAGATTATTATGCTTCAAATGAATGTGCCGTTCAAATGGGTATCGATGATGTTTCTAGAACCAACAATGTGCAAAGTGGCTATGGATTTTATACTAACTTGTGCAGCACATTTACTATTCCCAGGTGCCTTAAATATTTTTTTCTTAGATTGATTGATCGATATAGTTTTGTAGTATTATATAAGTCCCTATTGACAATTATGGCTTATAGGGAAACGAGTACACCAATAGGTCATTCTGTTTGAAATAGAGGTACCGTTCAGGCTACTTACAATGCTTTAAGAACCATGAATGGGCAAACTTTCTCTGGATTTTATACTAATGCACAACTTAGCACATTAACAAGTCCCAGGTAATTCATTAGTCTTATACTTCCATTGATTGGATAAATATAAATTATCTAGTATATGTTTTCCTAATGATTCTTGGATCTTTATAGGGAAACTAGTACTCAAGAAGATTATCATGTTTCAAATGGAGGTCCCATGCATTTCGGTGTTGGTGATATTTCTAGAACCATCAATAGGCCAACTAGAACCGTATTTTATACTTACTCGCGTAACACATTAGCGATTCCAAAGTTCTATAATTGCTTTCTGCTTGCATTGACTAAATAGATATAATAATGTAAGTTTATATATGTGTGTGTATGAATATATATTCTTAATGATACTTATGCAATTCTAGAGAAATAGGTATCCAAGAATAGTATTGTATTTCAAATGGAGGTGACATACATCTCGGAATTAATACTGTTTCTGCAACCATCAATAGGTAAACTGTATCTGGATTTTGTGTCAACTAGCATAGCACATTAGGAATTCTCAGGTGATTTAATTGCTATCCACTTGTATTGGTTGTAATTATATAATTAAGTCTCATCATATACGATCCTTATTTCTAATGATACTTGTGTCTATCTAGGGAAACAAGTACCCAAGGAGATTATCAACTTTCAGATGGAGGTGCCATGCATATGGGTATTGATGAAGGTTATAGAACTATCAATGTACGAACTTGCTCCTCCTTGCATACTAACCCGCCCCTACAAGAATAAAGGGTATTAGCCACGGAAAAATCTATGGCAAAAAGATTTTTGCCACAGTTTTTACAGTGGCATGGGTCATGGCTGTAGATGGGACGGCTAAAGCTTTTGCCCAATTATTACCATGGAAACAAGTTTCTCAATTACTATGACTTTTACCGTGCCAAATAGATTTTCCTCCATTGAAAAATCCATGGCAAAAACCTACTTTCACTACTACATAATCCGTGGCGAAAGCCTACTTTTACCATTACAAAGTCCGTGGCAAAAACCTACTTTCACCACTACATAATGTGTGGCAAAAACTTACTTTTACCACTATTGAATCTGTGGCAAAAGACTACTTTCACCACTACCGAATCCGTGGCAAAAACATATAATAAATAAGTAAAAAAAAGAATATTTCAAAAATAAACAGAAAATGGGATAAATTATAGATCTTATATTTATATATAAAAAATAAGTTAAGCACTTATCTAAAAATGTAAGGAACAAAACTTATCACCACCAAATCATAACATTACATCTCCGTCTTTCTCAATTTATTTGCATTCTTAGCAAATGTTGCCGCAAGAAGTAAGGGGAAAGCAATAGTCGTGTCACAATGAACCTGCACCATAATACAAAAGTAGATTAAATTGAGAACTAAAATATAACCACAATAAGCCCATACGGGGAACTTTCAAGCATTAAAGCAACAAAGAAATCACCCTTGTTCAATTCTTAACAGGTACACCAGGGAATGAATAAAGACTTATTCGCATGAATAATGCAAATACGCCAAATAATAGCTTTTCCAAGAATATGCGAGGTGGCAGTTTCTGGATAGCTTTGTATCGCACATTTATGTTGTTATTTTGTTTAAATTTCATCTTTTCCAGGTAAGGGGTTCTAATATCATCTAGTAAGACTGGAAATTTCTTAGATTTTCTATCTTAGGTCTTCTTTCTCTCTTAAAAAAACAAAAACTCCTAAAAAATGCAAAGAATTATGGATGAAATGAGTACAGTAATAAAATGCATACTTAACAGTCTCTGTAGATCTTCTTATTTTTCCCCACGATACAGCCTCGTCGGGACGAGCACTAGAATCACTACCATCAAATTCTTGGGCCGTGATGATGAAAACAACATAATCTGCACCATTACGTAACATATTTTCATTGTAGATGTGATGCTTGGGCAGTCTACCTCCAATAATTATCAAGCCCATTTTCTTAGGATTTGCATACACAGCTTCCCCATTCATTGCTCTTATATATGTTCAAAAATTTATCCCATGTTAAAATTGCTTCCTCGGTACTTACAAACTGTTGAAATTAGGCAATATCTGCCTGAAAAAAATTATATTGATAAACTAATAATTCATGTCCCCCCGGAACATTATATATGAGAACAATTTTGAAGAAAAATAGGTGCAGGAAGCTAAAATATACCTTTCCTGACCGGCTTTAAATCCTGGTGCTCTATAAATTGTATTGGAGTTTTAAAGACATGTTCGACCTTTCTAGTCTACTTTCCTAGAGATATTCTCCTTGCCAGGCCTTTATTTGGTTTGAGCCATACAGGGAGTTCTTTAACACCTTATGACATTTTGTGTATGATTTAAGCAACAACTCTCTTGGTCCTTTTAGTAAAAAATCTATCAATAGAAATTATATCCCCGCCTGTCATTTTGAAAATGTCACGCCCCGAATTTCTAATGATTTAAAAATAAATCATTAACAGGAGTTCTAGGGCGTGCAGGTCGGGTAATCCAAAAAATCACCCCCACAAACGACCGAGCCATAGACAAGATCAGGCTCAGTCATTCACTTATAAAAATTCATCAGAGTAAAAAGAATAAAATAATGGAAGAAAACGACAAAAATATACATATCAAAGCTAAAATATGATACAATATCTCAGAACTATACAACAATAGAGTCTAAATTTAACTAAGCAATAATATACAACTAAGGACCAACAGTAACAGATAATCTAAATTCTGAGCTCCGCTGTAGTCCACAACAACTACTCTGCAGCTACTCCACCTCTGAAATGTTAAATAGTGAGAGTGAGCAAACTCCAGCTCATTATACCCAACAAGGCTAAAAACTATACTAATACAACTAATGCTTATAAGAATAGGAAACGATGAACATGGTAAAGCATAGTGAAAATATAGCATATCTAAGTAGTAAGAAATGAAGTGAATACAATCTTACTAAGCGAAGATTAATATAATATTTGAGGAAGTGATATGATGATGCAGATGGTCAATGCTGGAATGATGTATGAAGTTAAACTGATGGACTCAATCTTATTAAAAATTGTTCTATGATCGACCAGGCTAGGATACTACCACTTGATCAGAGTGAATAGGGGTTTCAACCTGAGGAGCTATCATCCTCATACTATTCGAATTCAAAGGTATTTCAACCTCTCAGGATAGTGCTAGCACCAGAGAGGAACTATCTCATACCATCCCATACTCCAGGATGGGTATTCAGGTATGATAGCATCTCAGCCAGAACTCACCATACTATTTCAACCCGAGCTAGGAATCCATCTAACCTATCGGGGGTCAGCCGATTTGGAGTGAGTTTATGTATCTGATCTCAACAAGATAAGAAAAAATGATTATATGACCTACAGATCCAAACAGATCCACCAGAGATCAAAACGCTGCAGCCGCTAATATGGTAAGCACACATTAGGATAACCACCTACCTGAGCAAGTGGCAAACAATCCTAATACAGACGTACAGTGACCCAGTCACACATCTACACATAGAACAACAGTGACTAACTAGTCACAACATCTAACTAGATGGCCAGTGACTTACCAGTCACATGTCAAAACAATATTAGTCTCTAAGAGACAAAACGGTATTCAAGGACAAAGCTACGAGAATACTAAACATGCACGACTCCCTAAACGATAATAGAGAAATTGAACTCTACATGCCTTAGGATACCAAACCCTGATGATAAGCAACTCCTAGAACAAGTCAAGAGTAATTACGCCATTAGTATTCAAGGACGAAGCCACGAGAACTGCCGTAAAAACTCCTAACCCATTCTTGAAGTCCAAATATGCATAATTACATAACAACACTAACATATCCAACAAAGATAATAACTAACTTCAAAGAGGAATGCAATCTATACTATGTACTAGGAAAAACAACATCTATGTCTTTAGCGTTTCTCTAAATCAACATAGGTATTATTAGTAAGGAATTTAGACATGAAGGGACACTCGCCTTGATATACCAAGTTTGATAATAACGAACCCGGCAGAAAATATCCAAACAGCACCTCAACGGTAATGTGCTACACGAATCGATTTCCAGAACCCGAATGTGTCACTAAAAGGAAAAGGAACACCACAACATCAGCCACTACCAAGGACAAGAACCCAATCATAAATCCAACAAGGTAATCTTACCCGAAACTGAATTCAAATCAGCACCACACCCGAATCAGCAACACTACACTGCTACAATCCTAGGAAAGACGATTTAGAGTAAGCACAACTCAACCAATCATAACTAGAACCTAATAATCAACCTAACCCAACATAATCCATATCTAATCCATCACATAAGGGCTCTACTGAAAACAAAAATCAGATTATCACGGGAGGAAAAACAGTTAGGTGATGCGAGCTGATTTCAGAACTCCTGAACGCAACAACGATCTCTGTAATCGTCTCTCAAAACCCAATCAATAAACAACTCTTCGGGAATCAAACACCAATGACTTATAGTAATAATTAATCTTAAAATCTTCTCTAATCAATTACCAAGCAAGCAAGAGGGTTTTACCGAACTGAAATTCAGATTATAAAGTGGAAAAGCAACAGGGAATTACTTACATAAAAAGGGCAGCTGCGATTGGAAATGGATGACGATAAGTCGGCGATTGAAGATGGTTAAAATAGTCTCTCTCTACACTTTAGAACAGCAGCAATAAAGTTGGCAACAACTGAACCGCAACTGCAACAATGGCGGCAATAGCCGATCGAAGAACAATCGCCTCTACTCCCTCTCTTCTTCCTCAAACAGTAGCCCCTCTTCAACCCTTACTCTCTACTCTCCAATCTCCCAAATCTATGTTAAAATTCTACAAATCAAATCCCTAAAATAGATGTGTGCGGTGATCCAATGGAACGGTGCTACGATAGCTACAATGAAGCCTACCCCATACGGGTAAAACGGTACTCTAATGTTCACATTCACAGTAAACCTATATACCATACTAAGAGTCCTGATATAAAATGATGGAACACAATGCATGATGTCAAGGAAAAATATAGATGCATAATTTATTTATTTAAATAAAGAAAAAAAAAACAAAAAATTATTTTCGGGACATTACAGAAAAATTAAATCTATCATTTTCCTTATAACATGTGAAGAGTTGGATATCATTTTGCTTCAAATAGAGGCAAGAAATTTTCCATAATATGGCCACAACACTAAAGAAAAATATGTGTACACAAAGCTAAAACATACCAGCAATGATGGGCTTTAAATCCCGGGACTATAATATTTCTTCCACCAGACTTCCTTGAAAAATTGTGTGAACCGTGATTATCTACAGGATCAAGAATCAAGGTTTTTTCTTCACGATTTGAATACATGCTAGTTCTTTCATACTAAATTTTCTTAAAGGCTTCAAGTGATGAATACACTATTTCGGCTCAGTAAGGTAAAACTGCCATTCTCCAAACCTGTAAGAAGTAGTAGAATCTTTATTTTCCACTCATAGTTGTATAGTCGAGCATATAGACTCCTATTTTTAGGAATATGAATCGGGCATTAGATGATCCCAACTGGCGATAACGGGGTTTGGATCGGGTCCTTGGTAACTGCTCCTAGAGACCTTACCATCCAGGCTAGTTGGCATTTGCAAGCATATCCTTTATCTATTAAGCCAATAATTATTGATCAGGGCTTCTACAAAGGCAAAGGGATTCAAAAAGTCGAAGATCTTATTGAAGATCTTATGCTAAATAAGAAGAATCTGGCACTAGATTAATAAGAGAATTACCACTAACAAGATTTCAAGTCTGAAAGAATAAATGATTCTATTATTATACCTGCTCATCAGCGGGTATAACAACATCCTTGTTGACCATATCAAGTTCCCTAATAACCGGATGGGAATGCAAAAATAATACAACAGAAGCACAATAATTGGCATTGAACATGAAAGGAATCTTATAGGTTAAAGAAATTGGTACAAAGAAGATATAAATCATAAACATGGACTACGCTAGTATAGAGTATAGAGGGATTCAATTTTGTTTTGAATTTCCCTCCACGAATTTTGGCTGATTAGCCTAAAGGGAATATACAAAATTTTATCAAAAGCTTTGCCTCAAAGAACGAGAATGGTACGGGCTCGGTAATTTCTAATTTCTAAGGGGCCTTCGCTTCTAATAGAAAGATTTTGGATGGAGTTTTAATCTTATACAGTCAAATTTGAGAATGCTTATGATCAGGTGAAAATAAACTTTCAAAGGTTTTATCTCAAGAGAAAAGTCTTCTTAAATAAGAGAAAAGGCTTTGGTAACAGCTGGTGGGTACAAATTTTCACTTGTATGTCGACAGCCCGCTTCACGGTTTTGGCTTGATGTTTTGTAGGGATATCAGCCTTTACCAATATCGTTTCTTGCCAGATTTTGACTTTGTGATTCGAAACACAAAATAGTGACTACCTTGTGCGCTAGAAAAGAAAATACAATCATCTCGAATACATTGAATGAGAAACACCAATGATCAAATTGACACCTATTCACTATAGGGGAAATCGATTTAGAAACAAGTGGACGAAGTTTTTTCAGCTAATTTTCTGTCTGCACACATCTTATTCAGGTGTGCCTTGGGGTCGCACCTTAACTCATGATAATTAAAGAAGACAGATGGACATACAAACTTGGCTTTTTATTTTCTGAGACTTGGAATAGAGTCTATCAATGACCTTCTTTTATGTAGCCCCCTATTAGTTAATATTCTTGGTATGGGAATACTTCTTACGTCTTTTAGCATGCAATGGTTTCATCAGACTCTTCATATATATCGATCTCGGCTTTTGAGAAAGAACTAGTAAAGTTATTTGGAAACTCACTTCATACGCTGTTGGGTGGCTCTTTTAGGAAAGATATTGCGGCATTTTAATGAGAAGAACAAAACGTCAGATGCACTTATTCTTAAGATGTACTCAGTAATATTATATAGGGAATTTATCCTAAGCTAAATATCCATTTTAAATGATGATAAAGTTTCAGAAATAACCTGAAACTTTCAAGAACTGAACCCTGTAGTGCTTTCTTGACTGCAAGTTTTATGCCCCATTTTTCTTACAGTGTTGGCACAAGATCTAATGCAACTATAAGGTAAGGCTTCCTTTCCTCTCTTTTCAATAAACTGCCAAGTCTTCTTTTTCCACTCCCTGGAACCACAAAACTCTCTTCCAGTAGTTCATGTACTTCGGTTACAGCATACTGAAGCTTAGCATTCACTGCCACAGCTGTACAATGTTAAGGATATTAGCTCACAATTGATCTCTATAATGTGTCATTAGGAAACATTTAAGAGAGAGAGATAGAGTGTGTGTGTGTTGGTGTGTGCACTAGATTAAATGCGTAAAAGCAAGATGTTTATAAATCAAAGAAGATATACCCAGTATGTAGGTGTCTACTAATCATGAAACATTGAACATGAAAGGAATCTTATAGGTTAAAGTGTAGCGACCCGTATTTTTAGCCCGTGAGGCCCTTAATGTGTATAGTCTCAGCTTACTTATGTTGCACCATGTCTTATGGAATCCCTCCCTTTTAAGTTTTTGTTTTCACTATCCTCTCTCATCTCCTTCTTCTCCTCCAACTAAAATCCACTTTTCACCAACGATTATGGCTTTAAAAACTTTTTTTTTCCTCCTACAAATTAGCTACTAACTCTCCACTTCTCTTTCTTTTTGCCGGCTCAAACCTTACTAAAACCCTTTCTGTTCCTTTGTTCTCCCTATAAATTAGTCATTTAAATCCTTAATTGTTGCTTTAAACTTGAAGGTTGCAAATTGCTTTTATTACTCATCTTTTTGAAGTAACACCACATTCTTTTCTTTTCCAATACCTAGTCGAAGAAGCATTTTCATCTTCTACAAAACTGTTGTGATGTTTTCCGTTCTTTTACAAATTAATTTGGGTCTATAATGAAGTTTCTCTTAGCAACTCTATCCATCCATCTGATTTGGCACAGTTACTGAAACTGAGGGCATTTACGGTCTTGGATATTTTACTTCATGGAGTATTCCCCTTCCTTCTATTCAAATTTAGGATTAAACCTCAGGCAAGTATTTTATCCATGGTTATTACATGATTAAACTAAGTAAATGATAGATCTTGAGCATGCTTTCTAGTTCCGCATCATTGTATATATAATCGAGAGCATCCTGTCCTTTGTGAATATCATGTACACTCTTATAAATTTAGTATGTGGTTGGATTTAGTTCGTGTACTGGATCAGATTTTATGTTGTAGCCTTCTAGGTCTCTTTAAAGCAAGGTGGTCATGCTTACCTTTAGCTATACATCAAGTACTAGTTAATTAAGACAGACCTGGGTCATATATATTTTGTTATGTGGGAAGTTGCCTTGAATCGAGGAGCTGACGGTGTTGACATGGTTTTTATAGAAATTCTTATACTTCTATGGATATAGTATAGTTCGCATTATGGTTTTTGCATAATGATGTGTTTTCCAGGTGTTTTATTTAGTTTATAGGCGAAGGTGATTTTTACCCAAGACTTTAATATCTTCCTCTTGACATTGATTCATTGATTAGTATACATGTAGTAATTGATAAACTCCTGAACTGTAGGTAATAAATTTGTGGTTTAGACTATATGACATGTTTAGTTATGCCTAGATTTGAGTTTTGAGAATATAAAGACGGAATATCACCAAAATGTCATGGTGATTAATGGTGGTAAGTATGGTTATTGTTGAACGTCTTATTAAGGCCAGGCTTTTAAGTTTCATGTTTGTTTTTTAAGGATATTGATGGTGTATTATCTCTGTGGTTAGAGTTGTTTGTGGGTTATTTTATTTGGTTGGTTTAGTGGTTGGGCACCGTTAGTTTTCTTACTATTTGTAAATGGTTATACGATAGTGGTCTTATAATCGTTGCTAGACATTATGTTAGTATAAGAATCAACAAGTCCATGTTGGGCACTATAGCGTAATGATGGCATCATTCTTCGTTAGATTACGTATTCTAAATTTGAGTTGCCTGAGAGAGATCGTGGATCATTTTTGACATTTGAGCGAGCCTTCTATTCCAGAGAAACTTAGATAATTCCTTGGTATGTCTTCTGTGATAGTTAAACGTAACTTTGGATTTTCCACGAGTCGGTAGGCCGCGACTTAGATTCATTTTTAGGTTTAGGACTTCCTTTTGATATAGTCATATTGACAAATAAATCATTGGATGTTGGAGCATTACTTCATTTGATAGAGTCCCAAATACTGATTAGGCGAGGGTAGACAAATCATTTAATTCTTCTTGGATTCAAACATCTTCATTTCCATTCCATTGGGAGACTTTGAGTTGCTGTACATAATAGGGCTATGCTGTTACGGTCCTTGGGTTTGATTCCCTAAGCAAAAGATTCGGTTACTGCTAGTTAGTGTCCCAGGGTTGCAAGTCCCAAAATTATTTCCCTGTTACTTCTCGACTGTATGCTTCACAAGCATCCCATGGGCCTAGATTCCTAAAAGTAAAAATAAATTAGGCTTTAGACCTATAGGTTAAAAGTCCTTGAACACCCTGATCAGGTGTGTTACCCACTAATTCCTGGCTCAATAAAAAGGAATCCGCCAATCCCTAGCTCGACAATATGGGATACGTTTTCTGTTAATTATAGGAGGGTGCAAGAGTGTGGTCCCACAGAATTAAAAGTAGCCTTGTGTACTTGACTTCCTAATTCTCTTTCCACATCTACCATACCACTTAGGTCGTAGTAGTTAGATCTAAGTTTTGGCTATCATTGTTATCGTATTGGGATTGCTAGTTTTAGTTAGACCGTATTCCTTAGAACTCGTAGCTAGGTTGATATTCTTCTATATTTTTGTCAGATTCTTCATATCTTTTAACAATAATTATCTTTGTTTATCATGTCTTATGACCTTGGATATTTGTACTTGTTGGGCTTTGCTTGCTGAAGCCTTGTGCATATAATTTTTTAGGTGAATCATTGCAGTATCGATGGTTGTAGTTAAAGGAAATTGGTCTTGCTTGTTTTGGAGTTCTTGCCATCCTTGTGGTATTATTTTTTATTATATCTTCGTTTAGATTATTCATCCGCTGCGTAGTTTTATAGTGTTGTAGACGTATTTACGATTTGTTTTAAATTATAGTACGTCTCTTGGGGGTTCATCTTCAGGATACCGTCGTTACACCTCTGAATTTACGTTCTTAATAGTTTATTAAGAAGCCAATTTTGGGGGGGTGACATAAATAAATTGGCACAAGGAAGCTATATAGCATATACATGTACTACGCTAGTATAAAGTATAGAGGGATTAAATTTTATTTTGAATTGCCACTATAATAATTTTTTTGATCGAGGAAATAGTATTTATAAAGAAGATTTCTATACATTAACCATAACTCTTAATGATTTAAGTGATATTTTGCACCCTATAACCTTTCATAGACTTATCTTAAGTCCGTACCATCTTCTAAGTTTCCTAAAACCTTGGCTACTTACAACACCTATTTGCAGATGTATATTTAACTAAGATTCCAAATATTTATCTAATTCCGATGTTTACAAGCCTAGTTCCTATCAATTTTTCACCCAAGAAATGTTTATAGAATGCCCCCAAATCTACGTATGAACAAGGCGATAATGGTGACTGAATGGTGATGCTTGGGGCAGTGAAAAAGCCATTTGTAAAGACATGCAGGAGTGATATGCTCAGATTTTTGTCATAAATTTTTCTATTTAATCCAATCCCTTATTTTGCGATGATTTTGTTTATTTAATCCAACCCCATATTTTGCCATGATTGTGACTCACTAGAAATTTTTATAGGGAATATTTCGTATAGTCTTGGAATTATATCTTTAAGACTTGTCAGACCAAAACACGAATACAATCATCTTCATTGCACTATTAATTGCAATTCAAATAATTCTGGAATAAACACAAAAAACACCAAGTCACTTGGCTAAAACTACCAATAAACAACTACCAATTTTTATAGGCGACATTTTTATTCGTTATTGAACCCAAAATCTTGAAATCGCTAAGATAATTTATTTGTTCTTCTTCAACCTTATCCCAATTTTTATCGAATCCATAACTACATATAACAAAATAATCAAATCAAAGATCAATACTTCCATAGGGACTCAAATCAATTCTGGAATCTAGAGTAGGATAGATCAAATGTTACCTTATTTTGATTAGGAATGGAACGAGGGAGAGAGAACTGAGTCCTGAATCGATAAAGAAAGTTGGTGAAAGAAAGACCAGTGAAAGAGGTGAACAAATTTTTAGAAATTCCTAGAGCACAGAGTATGGAGAGTATAAAGGGATTTCAGTGAGAGAAGAAAGCAGGACCGCGGGAGTTCAAATAATTTGCATACTTTTTTTGGCACAGTTTTTATTTCTTTCCCCACGGTTTTGCCTAAACAGTACTTTTGTCATTAGTTTATTTTTCCAAGCTATCTTTTGGCCACTGTTTTACTCTAATAGCCACAAAATTATTTGCGATAGTTTGTCACCGACAAAGCAGTGGATAAAACTAAAAGTCCTCCGTGGCCAATGCCCTATTTTCTTGTAATGCGCGTAGCACAGTAACTATTACTATTCCCAGGTACTGAACATCAATTTATTTCTATTTGCATTACTATACAAGAATAATTATTTAGTATTGTATACATACTTAACAGTTTCTTGTGTGATTTTTGCTCTTCTAGGAAAACAAGTACTAAATCAAATTGTCATGTTTTAAATGGAAATTCCATGTACCAAGGTATTTGTGATGCTTCTAGAATCATCAATGGACAAACTGCCTCCGGAGTTCATACTAACTCGCATATCACATTAGTGATTCCAAGGTACCCTTATTTTTTTCTACGTGTATTGATTGAATAGGTAAATTATGTAGTAGTATATACTTTCCTAATGACACTTTTGTCTTTATAGGGAAACGAATACTCAAGCAGATGATGGAGGTGTTATGTATCTGGCTATTGATAATGCTTTTAGAACCATCGATGAGAAAACTAGCTTTGGAGTTCATACTAACCCGCTTAATAAATTTATGAATCCCAGGTAGAATAGTTGTTTTCTACTTCTATCATTTAAATAAATATAATTATGTATCACATCATTCCTATTGATACTTATATCTTTCCGGGGATACTAGTACTCAAGCAGATGATTCTATCTCAAATAGAGGTGCTGCACAACTGGATACTAATGATGCTTATAGAACCGCCAATTCTAAAATTAACATAGAATCTGATAGTCAAACATCTGCTACACCTCAACAGTCAAGAGAAATATTTCCTGATTAAGGGTGAGTATGCACAAAGTAATGGTGTTATTGATAATGATCTCCCCATGATGCTGACCTCCATTAGCCTGGTTGGGTTGTTTGGAATCGATGCAGTAGTGTGCTGCATCTACTGGGTCTTTATTTACCTGAAGGTTCCAAAAACGAAGGGTATGCCTCTTAAAGTCATTTGCGAGTTTTTCTCTGTTGGTGCAAAGCAATTTGGGAAGAACAACTAAGATTTGAATTTTGATGTAGTCACCGTGAAATAGTGTTAACTACTGAAGAAGTGCTTGGTTGGCAAATCTTTTTCTGGGTAGTTTAGCATGATCCCCTGTTAAGAGCATCTCCAGTGATCGGAGTGATAATAAAAATAAGAAATCGGTTTTTTTTCCAGTCTTGCAATGAAAAGCAGGCTCTTTATGATTGAACTTAGAATTTGAGTGAGCTTACTAAGATGATAAACTGTTAATTAGCACCAATTCTTATAATGAATATGATATTATTTTCCTAATTTATGCTTTACTCATTGCTTATATGTATATATATTTCCCGTTGGCTAATAGTCGAAATGAATTTTTATCAATATTTTTGGGGAGCGCAGAGAAATAGTTTCATTTGACAATTGAAATATAGAGGTTGCCCTTTCCAGGAGGTGATGGTACATGTAGACCTTGATGTTTCTCCATGGATCTAAGGCCATCAAAAGGATGCCATGTCCATACTCTTCTTACTTGTCCATGGCCGGTGACTCTCATACTCTAGAAGAAAGCTTACAACCAAAAACTATAAAAAATTATACCACAAATTATAGTATGAAAACACTATGAAAAATAGTCATCAACATTTATTTTGTTCGTTGAATATGAATAAACTCTGAAAAACAATCATTATTCATCAACAAATTATACCCAAAAGGAAAATAAATAAAAAACTATTGTACACCACCATGGAAAACCAAGATCAGCAGATCGATTTAACTAAAGTCACAACCAATCCAAGCAAGGGAAGAGTCCCCAGCGAAATCTAGACGGATAGTAATCTTTGAAATAAACCTCTATGCTTACTTCGATGATATTGAAGCTGAAGGATTGTTTGTGATGAGCCATGGTTACCCGTGTAACGGGCACAACAGAAATAGAGTGCCTCTCACATATGACCCACGATGTAAGAAGAATAGGCTGCCTATCAACAATTACTTCTGATGAAAATTTGTTGAGGAAGAATGAGTCTGCAAAGAAGGCGGGGGCGCATTGATATGCTTGTGTACTACAAAATTGAATTCCTTTAGCTTTGTGGATTACCTCTTCTGGAACTGAGGCTGCGCCTTTTGTTGTACATACTTTTCGTGTTGAAATCATCCTCCTAAAAAAAGGCATTTTCTTTTCTAGCTTAGTATCCAGACTGAATACATCATATATATAGTATATTCAATACACATTATGTTGACCATGATTTGTGGCGTGGAGACAGGTATAAATTTGCAAATTTTTTGTGAAGGTGGTTTCTATCTCGAGTTTATCTTTGCATACAAAAACCATTTCAACACCTATAATCATACCTATGAGATCCAAGCTTAACCGTGAAAGCATAGCCAACTTTTTCTGTTAAGTTGACTGCTATGTTTCAAGGATTAGAAGCACCAGAATGGGCTAAAATTTGGTGACGATTATTCCTCTGATAGAAATTTGCCTTAAATCTTTCTACTCACTAATATATACCAAGAAAAAATTTAAGGTGTTAAACCAAGAGATAATATTCTAAATAATGAAACACAAATTGAGCTTCCTTTGTGTCAGATACATCTCTATACTGTATAAAGTGATTGAAGCTAAGAACTCTCCAGCTGCCAAATTATGTTGTTTTGGTCACACAATGTTTTGTTTAGTTCACTACAAAAAGAAGAAGAAGAGTAATTGCATACATACTAGGATTCTCCAATATTTAAACTTAGACAAGTTTCTATCTAATTACATACCTACTTTAATTAGAACTCTAAATATAAGCAACTATTATAAATAACTATGATTCTGACACATATCACACATAAAAAATTTTACATTGATCTTAAAGTTCTTCAAGTCTAAGAAACAATACTAAGGTATGAGAAGAACTCTCTTATATTTTGATTACTTCTTCCTGCGTTTGATCTTGAAGTTCTAGCTACGATTCAAGCACATAGTAATTGCATTTGATATGTTTTAATTGTGTTTTCTTATACTTGCTGTTATTATCTTTTGCAATAATAAGTCCCCAAAACCATATTTCCAAGCTTAAATTTGGACTAAAAATAGTGGAATTCAGAGCATAAATAGGGGAGAGAGAATCCAAAGAAGACAACTAATGGGTAAACCCCAATCATGGGGATGAGCCAGTAATCCTTATTCTTCGATCTGTAGTCTCAAACAATGTTTATGATTTGGGGTTTGTTGCAGCTTTTTAGGAGGTATCCCCTTATGATTCTAATTGTTTTTATTATGTTTGATATCATGAATAAATTTTTTGTGAGTTGGAACATGGGGCGTGAAGGAGCATGGAAAAATTTGGAATTCAATTGCTTTGTTTTAATTCAGGCCCCTCTATTGTATCAGTTATGTTTTGTGGCACTCATTCTAATACTTCTTGCACAAAAAAACACACGTCCTATATAACAATAACCTTACACCATAAAATTTTAGCTGAGGATTCATCTCCAAAGAGTGCTTATCTAATAATAAACCTAATTCAATTAAAATGTTAAGTACTGGTTACTTTGATAAATAATAGGAACTTCTAATACTATTCTATCACTTCTAAATTGGTATAATATATACTTCCATATAAAAATAAACTTTTTATAAGGTTATAAAGCTTGGTAGAATCAACGTTCTCAATAACAGTTCTTCATCATTGAGAATCGAAGTTCTTTAGTCTTTAGTTGCTTCTACAAGTAAGTAGATGTATATTATTTGTTTTCATTAAATTCATTATATGTTGTTCATCTAATTTGTACTTTCCATATATTTATTACACAACACTTTTTATATTAATTTTTGTAAGAAAGTTTATATGGTTATCTTGTCAGAGAAGTGGTGGTTGTTAATATAAAGAAGATACACGTAGATTTAACTTTTATATCTAAATCACAACCTATTCTTTTAATGTATAGATATAGATGGATTCCATTAAGCTTGATGACGTTTACACAACTTCCTTTGATGATCCAACTTGTAACTCAATTGAAACAGCGCGATGTTGTTTGTACCAAAGACAATATAATCCTATCCACAGCTGTTGAACCAACTTATGTCAAACTTATTGAGCTCAATCCTTGGATGTTCTTTTCTGCAACTGGCCGTCAACAATGTATACATTTTTTGAAAGATGCATATAAAAGAGATTATAATGTTTTTATTGGGGATCACTTTTAGGATATTAACTACGATTGGGTTTTTGCTTTAATTAAAGTAGATTTGTTAGATACACTTCTGAAGGAGAAATTATCTATGATTGTGAATATGGTACACGGAATGCGCCAAACTTTCAATGAATGTGGCCTACAAAGGTATAAGCATGTAATGAAAGAGTCAAAATTCAAAGCTATACTAATGTTGGATTAGCATAAATAAGTGAAGAAAGATCATGAAGATATTCAAGAGTGTGCATGTTGTTTACATAATTACGAAGTAGATCCTATTGTTATAATCATGCCGTGCCTTAATGAATTTCACAACACTTGTTTACACAAGTTGTTCACGAGGGTGCCCAAAATGTAGATTCGGCCTCGAGACTCATTAGATGAGTTTATATTATATTTAGCAAGCATGAATACATGTTTGAGTATTACTATATAGAATTTCTACTAATTTTTAAAAGATTTTATGGAATATCTAAATGTTTAATTGATGTGCTATTTACTCTTATATGTCCCACCAACAGCTATATATTGATAATAAATTGCCTTCTAATGGGTCATTACAACATATCATTCTCTAGAAGTAACATGAATTACTTCAAAGTTTATTCATCACAGACCTACTACACGATCATACTTAATAAATTGCTTTTCACTTAGTTATGCCCCGCTTACATAACTTGGACTCTCAATGTATGGAGTTTTAGTCCTTCCTCCCGCGTAAACCTCTGTGGATCCAGGAGTTTAGTTCCGGAAGGGGAAAATAAATGAATTGGACTCATATTCCAGGGACAGGAAACTTCTTGGGTTTAACATGTTATTGTTGAAATTTATAAATCGTCACCATAGTTACGATGATAATACAGTCTCATGAAATCCTAAGGCACAACTCAACCAAATAGTATTGTCGATGAAAAAATTGTTTTATGATATTGATTTATGTTACCCTGTGTTTACAATATGTATAATCTTGGATCTCGGTATCGTGGTAGCCTCGAAGAGTGATGGTATGTCTGTGTCATGTTCTTTGTCTAGACTATATACGATCCAAGATACTACTGATGAATATTACATGTATTAAGATTTTTTTATATGTATTATTTGTATGGGATCCCTTTATGTATATAAATATTGTATATTATTATATGTTATGCTTGCGATAACAATTTTATTTTAAGTTTGGTTTTAAAGTAGTTGGTGTAAAGTAGGGGAGTTTAGGTCACTTTTGACTTGATCTTACATCATATTCTGATAAATGCACTTGTTAGAAATTGGAAATTACATGAATTTTGGTTGTGAGGACCATAGTGTTCTGTAATCTTTCGGACGAGGTCTTAAAGAAGATATCATAACGCAGTATTTGTTGTGTCTAAAAGGTTAAATACTCCATTACTATCAAGAATACTAACCATTTAACAGTGACGACATTACGGTTAATAATGACACCACCTCCTTGACATGTTTGGCATTTCACTAGACCGCGAGATCCACACGTTCCACAATAAAGCTTTCCATCACCTTTACATTTCAAACATCTTTAGAAAAAGAAAAGGGTGGTGGCTTAAATCTTTCTACTCACTGATATCAACCAAGATAAAATTTAGGGTGTTAAACTAGGACATAATTATCCAAATAATGAAACACAAATTGAGCTTACGTTGTGTCAGATACATCTCTATGCCATATAAACGATTGAAACTCAGAACTCTCCAGCGGCAAAATTATGTTGTTTTGGTCACACAATGCTTTGTTTAGTCCACTAAAAAAAAAAAATTTATTACATGCATACTAGGATTCTCCAATATTTAAACTTATACAAGTTTTTATCTAATTACATAACTACTGTAATTAGAACTCTAAATACAAATAACTATTATGAATAGCTATGATTCTAACACATATCACACATAATTTTTTTTGCATGATCTTAAAGTTTTTCAAGTTTAAGAAACAATACTAAGGTATGAAAATAACTCTCTTCTATTTTTGATAACTTCTTCCTACGTTTGATCTTAAAGTTCTAGCTACGATTCTAACACATAGTAATTACGTTAGATCTATTTTATTTACGTTTTCTTATATTTGTTATTGTTATCTTTTGTAATAATAAGTCCCAAAAACCATGTTATCAAGCTCAAATTGGACTAAAAAGAGAGGAATTTAGAGTATAAACTCAAGTTTAAACAAAAGAAAATATCTTTAAACTAAATAGTGCATAAGTGAAGCATTAAATCACTAACCCCTACTTCAGAATCATTATGATTTAGAGTGGTAGCTCTCTGGTAACACTTTAAAGATCTTTGTGTTTCGATAAGAACTCGTGTGTATTAATACCCCAAATATCAAAACGAGTTGGCATTGCTAGGGTTTAACTTGGCAGATGTGACAAATCGTTCCACAACTACTTCCTTCAAATCCTTCCCATTTTCTCATAAGAAAACTCCCTAAAAACAAAAATTTATAGAGAAGTTGAAGTAAAGATTGATACTTTAAAGGGTTAAGATAGAATATTACAAGATTGTAATAGTGAATTGGATTAGAATTTGATGCTTTAAGTAAGTGTTTGTAGAAAGATTCCTAAAAAGTAGAAAGAGATTGAAATCAGAAGAAAAACCCAAACTACTTACTATATTGAACGATTATGGTATATTAAAATAGAGAATTTATTAAGTCTTAAAAGTAACGAATTATATCTGTTTTAAGATCTCCCTGGGTTTCCCCTGTTTTATGACCATAAATTATGAGAATAAATACTACTTTTTACCATCTTTACAAAATCAGACCCAAGGAGCAATAAATTCCAAAATCGATACTGGTAAGAGGAAAAACTAAAATTGCTCCTACTAAAGTTATAATATTACAGTAGACAACCACCTATATTTGGGCTCCACAAGTACGAATGTCACATCAGGTATAATAAAAAATTATAAAAAATTCTTTAACTCATTTAAAATTATTATATCACGCCACGTGTACGTGGAAGACAGACATTGTCACCATCTCATGAACTACTTGTCATTTGTTTTAGTACATTTTGTCATACCTTTGACCCGATTTCTTATTTATAAGAAGGCAGACTCTTTCACCCATTCTATTACTATTTCTCATCGTTTATGGTTAGGTATCACCTGCGGCTCACAGGAGTTCGTCTAGTTTTTAACGCCAAAAGCAATCTCGAGTCATCGAACAATTTGTTCTTCTTACTTAACTACAAAAACCATCCCAATTCTTTGTCAGGAACCGTCTGTGTGACTGCCACCTACCAAGTATTTGATTAAAGACTGGTAATCTATACATTGGGAATAGAGGAAATGATGGTACTCGTAACTCGTGTAGATGGTGCTCTACTCTACTCTACTCAACTTATGTAACAAACGATGGAAAATTGTCTATACGGCTACTGCCAACCAAACTATGTCATTTATTTGTTTAAACTCTGGCATTGTTTCAAATAACTATGTCATTTGGTAATAACTAGTTGCCATATTCAATAAATAATTTCCCATTTTTTCACCCTACTTTATAATTTGGTTGATATAACTTTGCCATTTTCTTAGAAAAATATCAACTGCATGAATATTATAGTAGGATTCTGGGCCGTGGGTTCCATAGGTAAGGCTACAGGTAAGGCCGTGGGATTCACTAGTACAAATGTCACTTCCTAAATAAAAAAAATAAAAAAATGAATCATTTAAAAATATATTATCATGCCACATGTCTAATTTTAATTCCTCGATGTACATGTATCATTACTATTTTGAGACGTGTAAGACAGACCCTGCCACCATTTTATTTATTTACTGTCATTTGTTGATGCAAATTTGTCACGCTTTTAAACATAAGTTATATCGAATCATGAAGACTCTGTCACCATCAGTTATATTATTTTGTATTTGGTTACTGTTGCTTAGGGTTAGGCAACATGTATGATTCACATGAGTTCATCTGGCTTTTTGCTCCAAAAACCATCTCCATTCCTCAAACACTTTCTTCATACACGACCACTGCAAAAACCCCAAAAACCGTCCCATTAATACAAATCATGTATGTGATTCACAACTGTAAATCTCGTCCTGGTCGCACAAACTGTTTTCTTAAAATTGTCATGATTCTAAGAATCGTATATGTGTGTGATTTTACTGTTATTTCAGTGGCAAATCATCTGTATAACTACTATCTACCATGTGTTTGATTAAAGTCTTTGTTTTTTCTTTTACAATGAAGTCTGATAAATAATTGAATGAACAAGTTGATGAGGATAATTAAACATAAGAGGGTGGAGCCAAGAAGGGCACCTCCAATACTAAAAATTATACCTCTCGGTGTATAGGTGTAAGACTTAACAAAATATTTGCTGCTCTTCCTAAAGAGGAGAAGGGTACACTTCGTACCGCCTGCTTTGCACCCTTACTACTGATTGATCTAATAGTGACGATGTCGACGTTAGTTGAGGAAATATTCGATTGTCATCTCGGTGATATGAAGTTCCAATTTGGGGGGACGATAATTCAGATAAAGCCCATTCATGTTTGCCTAAGTTTGGGGCTACATGTCTCTCCTATTGTAAATGAGTTCTTATTTGTTGATCCTGAGCATATGGCTAATTTCAGAATGTGGCAATTCCCCAAGATGAAGAATACATATGGGTTGAAGGAAATTAACGGTGCTTTAAAATAGGCAAAATTAGAAAGACATCATGGTAAGGTTCTAATTTGTCATTTGTTTTGTCTGCTTTATCATCGTTATTCATTGTATTTTTATTTTATTTGTAATTTTTGGGTCATTATTTGCTGAGGTTCTTATCATTACATTGTGTATTATTTGACATTTTTTACCCATTCATAATTTTAGCGGTATATGATTTTATTTTACAGACGATGTTCTTCGATTAAATTTGTTAAAAATTATACTATCCTTTCTCCTCCCGAACAAGGGGAAAAACTTTAGGGTAAAGTATGTTGATCTGGCAGATGATCTACATCAGTTCAACAGATTCTCCTGGGGTGAGCAAGTCTATAATTTATTGTGGAGTCAAATAGTAGAGTTTACCGATTATCGATCGGCCGCTGATTAAAAATCGGATAAAGCTTTATTACTGCATAAATGTACCTGAGTTTTGATGATATGGACTTTCTTTTCTATTCCTAGCTTGAAGTTTCCAAGAATTGAGGAATCCATACATTTTTTCCCTAAGCTACAGGGATTGAGGATGACATCCTTTAAGCGTCACAAAATTATGACATTAAAATTTTTTTTTGCTAACCCCAAATTACTGGTAATAGCTATGAAGCCATCTGAGACTAACAATTAGTAAGAACTTGTACAAGAGGCCATGGTAATCTTCTATTCTTTATATTATTTTGATTCATTTGATTGATTCCTTGTAATTTAATTTAGGTTTCGTATCATTTTATTTTCTTTGGTTTGGCATTTTGTATTCTCTTCTTGTCATTTGTTTAATTTTTCTCTATAATTATTAAGTTTCTTATTATCATTATTAGACTTTTTTCAGTCATTTCTATGTTTCCCTTTCTCATCGTCATCTGTTTCAATATTTTAGGGAAATCACATCGAAACACCTACAATTGGCGCTGCGTCTACAATCGAACTACCTGCAGTTAGTACACCTACAGTCGGTATACCTGTAATAGGTAATAGTTCTTCAGCCACTGAGATCAGTGCTGTAGTGGTTAGGGTATGCTCCTAGTTGGATGAGCATGGTAAAATGTTGCTGAAGTTGGATGACCATGGCAAAATGTTGGATAACCATGCTAAAATGTTAGAACAAATTTCAATGTCTATTGTTAGAGACAGTACTCTACTACTTGGAGATTCTCCACTCCTCCTTGGGCAATACCAGTTTTCTACTCCTGAGAAAACCGTGAAATGTAAGCAAGAAGAAGAAGGTAATGATAAAGAAGATGGGAAAAAGAAGAAGGCGGAGCTGAGAACCTGGTAAAGAGACCTCTAACAAAAAAATTAGAAGATTAAAGAGAAGAAAAAAGGTAAGAGAGAAAGGCTGAAGAAGACGAATGCCAACAAAAAGAACAAGAAGGCAGAAGAAGCTGATGTGCTCCTAAAGAAAAGCGTTAAAGGCACAAAGATAAAAGATCTCACTGATGAACAATTAGATTATGTCTTACTAATCCAATTGAAAACCTTAATCCTCAGGATCCCCAAGGGCATGACTAATAGAGCACCAAGGAAGAGACAAGCGGAATTCTCAGAACTTGAGAATATTTAATCAACTATAGAAAATTTGCTTCAGTAAGTTATGTTTGGAGAGGGTTGGAGGTTGTAAAAGATTTAATGGTTGATGATGATGTTAAAGTTGGGAGAGATATAAATTTGGAAGCGATATCATCTGAATATGGCGGTGATCATCGAGAGGAATCATCAATTTGCTACTTCTTATCATTTATATGATTTTATTTGGCATTTATCTTTGAAATTATTGACATTTACTTTATGACCTTTGTCATTTGTTCAGATGTCTGCCATTTGTTCAATTTTTTTGCATTTGTTCGGTATGATTTATCATTCTCTTTTCCAGAACTTTAATTTGTTTGGAAGTTTGTGTTCATTTCATTTGTTGTATGTAAAGTGGAAGAAGGGTGAGAAAGATTGTGAGGAGAAAGCTGAAGATGTTAAAGAATAACCTTAAGTTGCTGATAAAGTGGAAGTTCAAGTGGTATTTATCTAATATTTTTTTTGAGTTATCTATCGTATTTGTTGCTACCCTGTCGTTTATTCATTTAATTTTATCATTCATAGTATGTATGTATATCCTATTTTATAAATGGAGGATTCAGAACAAGAAATTGTAGCAGTGTATTATGATAGAAAAAAAGATGTAGTGGAAGAAGACAATGAGGTATTTAACTAATATTTGTTTGTATTAAGTTATCCATAATATTAGCATCACCTTTCGATACCATTCTTAATTTGTTTCTTCTTTACTATTTGGTCTACAGACTATGGCAGCAAAAACTGATATAGTATTCTTCGACCAGGAAGAAGTTGTTGGTGAAGCTTATCAGGTCATTTGTTTGCTGGTCACTTCTCATTTTCTTCTTTTATTTTACTATATCTTGTATCACTCTTATCATTTATAGTTTGTTTATTTACAGGCTAGTGCAGACCAAATAACTGCTATATTTATCGAGGAACAAACTATGGAGGTTACAAAAACTGAAGATAAAGCTAGTCATGTAATTTATCATTTGTTTGTTGGTAACTTTTCATTTTCTTCTATTTATTTTCCCATATCTTATATCAGTCTTATCATTTGTAGTTTATTTATTTACAGACTAAAAAGTGTAAAAAGGAGGCAGAGCCAAGTAAAGAGAAGGTGGTTAAAGATAAGGATGATAATGATGAAAATTCATAGAAAAAACCAGACCATGTACAAGTAATAAAAGAAATGGTTGTTGTCTAGACCAATGTATGAAGTACTTTTAAACCAAACACCTGGTTTATTACTTATTCTCATATAATATACACATTTATATTTTATTTTCTTATTTCGACATATCTGTTTCAGCTTGTTTTAATGGAGTCAGAAGTGGATCCCACCTTAAAGAAGAAGCATACACTTACTGACGAAGATAATAATAAAAAGGCCTATAAAATGGCTTGTCAAATAAAACCTATTGCATACTCACCTTGACAAGCTTCTTCTGGGAGTATTATTAGAATCTTTTAATCAAAAACCCGTCTCCCAGGATGAGAAAAACTTAGTAGACCAAGTCTAGTCAATAAAGAAAGATAAATTATCTCCTGAAGCTAAGATGGATAATAAAAGTACCTATAGGGGGATAAGTGAAGAAACTATTTTCCTTAACCCTCTCTGTATCTTACATCCAAAAGAATGGCTGAACAATGAGGTATTTATATCATTTATTTCCTTTCCTCTATCATTTATTGGATTATCACTGTCATTTGTATAGGAGTCTCTGCCATTTGTTTTCAAGTTGTTTTCCTTGAACTTTATCATTTATTTCGACGTTATTGCCATTTGTATTGCCGAACATTAACATTTTTGTTATATAATTTGTCATTTTCTTTTTCTTTTCAGGTTATTGATGTGTACACAGGTTATTGACGTGTACATTAAAGCCCTAATTCAATATTTTGATACACAACATCATACTCGCGAAGCTAAAGAAAAGATTATGTTGGCGGAGGTCTTTTTCTGTCAATATATTGGTAGGGCTTTTAATGTCTAGACTAGTATTATGTCATCTCCAGCTGGTGTAGAATTGAAAAAGAAATCAATTTGGGAATAAATTACATCTATGCAATGGGATCGTAGAATTTATAATTGCTTCCATCGAGGAGATTTGAAAGTGGTCAATGCAAAATTAATAATCATTCCCTAGAATCTCAATGGCAACCACTATATTCTTTGTGTTCTGTCTTTAAGGGAAGAAAAATATGCATCTACGATTCACTGGTGGATGCAAAAATTGCAAATGCGCAGAAAAAGAAGAAATTATCTCCTCGGCACCAGCGTATTAAAGATGAGCTATCAAAGATCCTCCCCAAAATATTGATATGGACAGATTTTGCTGATTGTAGTAGTCCACCTACTGGTTCCGAGGTAAAGAATTATGGTCTAAACTCCAAATAAACAACTCATTTTGGGAAATGTCCAATATAGCCAAATAGTTATGACTGCGGGTATTTATGCTTGTCGTTATGGACAATATCCTAAGGGAATGAAATTTCAAGATTTGATAGATGGTGATGAATGCCGTTATACAATTGCTTATGGCATATTAAGGCTGGGATTTGAGTCGTAAAAGAGTTTTAAAAACTTTGATCTGCATTTTATTGTCATGTATAATTTCTGCAATTTTGAAAAGTTATAAACAATTATTAATATCATTTATTTATTAATCTTTCTCATTTTTTATATCTTCTTTATCATTGGTATATAACATATTTGTAATTTGTTAGAATGGAGTAAGAATCTAGTCTGTCAAGTTAGATGTATGTCATTTTATGAATTATGTCCTCCACTTTTAATTTATTTATCATTCTTATGTATGATTTGCCATTCGTTATCTAAGATTTGACATTTGCTACCTATGGTTATATATTATTTTTCATTCATCATCTATGATTTGTCATTCGATATCTATTATTTATCATTCGTCTTCTATTATTTTGCATTTGTTATATATGATTTATAAAACATGAATAAATAATTAATCTATTGGTTTTGTAGATAGACAACATTTGATGTAAGTCAATAGTATATTTGGATATTTAATATAATGAATTATACTTTTTTGCTAGTAGACGACATTTGATCTTAAAAATACGATTATTCATTTATTAGTTGTGACTTGTCATTTATTATATGAGATTTATCATTTGTTATATAGGATTTATCATTTGTTATCAATGATTTACTATTTTTTAACTATCAATGGTTTATTTGGTTATTTGATATAATAAATTGTGTTTGTTTGTAAGTAAATAACATTTGCACTTAAAAAAAATGATTATTCATTTCTTAACTATGGTTTGCCATTTGTTATCTATGATTTGCCATTTGTTATCTATGATTTGTTATTTGTTAACAATTAATAGTCTATTTGGTTATTTGATATAATGAATTGCATTTATTTATTAGTAGACAATATTTTTACTTAAAAAAATGATTATTCATTTGTTAGGTATAATTTATCATTTGTTATATGCGATTTTTCATTTGTTAGATATAATTTAATATTTGTTATCAATGATTTGTCATTTGTTAACTATTAATGGTCTATTTGGTTATTTAATATAATAAATTATGTTTGTTTGTATGTAGACAACATTTATACTTAAAAAAATGGTTATTCATTTGTTAACTATCAATGGTCAATTTGGTTATTTTATATAGCGAATTGTGTTTGTTTGTTAGTAGACAACATTTGTACTTAAAAAAATAATTATTTATTTGTTATCTATGATTTGTCCTTTTCTATCAATGATTTATCATTTGTTAACTATCAATGGTCTATTTGGTTATTTGATATAATAAATTGTATTTGTTTATAAGTAGACAACATTTGTACTTAAGAAAATAATTATTCATTTGTTAACTATCAATGGTCTATTTGGTTATTTGATATAATGAATTATGTTTGTTTATTAGTAGATAACATTTGTACTTAAAAACACGATTATTTATTTATTATACGAGATTTGTCATTTGTTAGGATTGACTTGACATTTGTTATATGAGATTTTTCATTTATTAGATATGATCTGTCATTTGTTAGATATGATTTATCATTTTTTTTATATATGATTTGTGAAGGATCAATTGATTTATCTGTTTTGTAGATAGACAACATTTAATGTAAGTCAATGGTCTATTTGTTTATTTGTCATTTGTTATTTAAGATTTCTCATTTATTATATGAGATTTATCATTTGTAATATATGATTTGGTATTTGTTATCTGAGATTTGTCATTTGTTACGAATGATCGATTTTTTATATATATAATTTGTGTAACATAAACCATCAATTGATCTATTTTCTTTACAGATAGACAATTGATCTAAGTGAACGGTCTATTTGGTTCTTTAATATAATTAATTGTGTTTTCGTGGAAATATGATTTGCCATTTGACATGAATGATTTGTCATTTTTTATATGAGATTCATCATTTGCCAACTATGATTTGTCAGTTGTTATCAATGATTTGTCAGTTGTTATACATTATATATCATTTGTTATATATTATTTCTCATTTCTTATCTATAATTTATCATTATCCAAAGATTATATTTCTTTAATTTGAAATTGTAATACTCATTCATTGGGCACAAACAAAGAAAATTTCATTAGCTCGAATATTATTACAGATCACAGTTTATATTATATTAATTTATATCAGTTTACGCACTCCGAGGTGGTGGTAGAGGTCGGTCTCTCCTACTACCGCCACCGTCTCCTCCTCCGTAACCCCCACCACCACCGTCTCTTCCTCTAATTTTACTCAGGGTACCGATAAAACATTATCGGACGTATACCATTCGCTTCATCCGCCTCTGTGGCAACATCCTTTGCCAGAAGATGCAGTCCTTCCCTTCGTCCCTGCTCTGACGTCACCATATAGTGAAAGTGGAACATTTGATAATAATCATCATCCGCGTCTTTCACCTCTTCATACGTCATCCCATGGAAGGTAGGACACACTTGAATAGGAGTAGGAAGTTCACGGGACTGGGTCCCAAAGTATCGAAGACACAACTTTTGCATCTTGGCATACGCTTGGCATTTGGTGGTGACCATCTTCTTCATAGAGCAGTTAGTGAGAAAATAGTTGTACAAGATTAAATTAAGGAAGTACTTCCCGAATAAACCACAACAGTACTTCATGCTGAGTTCCAAATCCTATTGTCAGAATGAATTCAAGCATAACAGTATTTAATTCAGACCAAACCCATTAGAAATGAAGGAATATTGGAAATGATCCGAGGGTGCTAAATATATTTGTTGTTATTTAAAGAAATATATGTCATCCATCAGGTAGTGCTCTATGATTTGTTTGTCATTAATCATTATATATTATGGTATTATTAACATATTGTCATTGGTTATGTATAATTTAGCATTTCTTATTCAACATCTATCATTTTATCGATTTATTTACAAAGCTTCAATCAGATGTCGAAGAAATAGTTGAATCGCTAGAAGAGAGGTTGTCCGGTCCTGAATCATAGATTTGCCCATCTTCAGTAATGTTGTTGTTCAGTGGATTTTGTAGTTCAATAATCGCTATTAATCATTTGTATTGTAGCTTTAAATATATGTTCCTTAAGAGTTTAACATTCTAAAGCCAGAAATTAGCGTCACTAAAGATAAAGAATATTACACTTCACTCCTACCTATTTTTTATACTTGTAAAGATCTAGAGATTTTAACTTGGACAAAAAAACTTGTAACATCTCCATTTTGACCCCATAGATCCTTAGTTGAGTGTAAGTTTCATTTTTAATAGTATCGAGGATCTGATTGCTCCCTTGACCAGAATTTGTGATGTCTTTTACCATTGACGATTATGGCCTTTTAGAATTATCGGGCATAGAGAATTCTCAAAACCAAGTTTTGAACTGACAATGGTATTGTGGGCAATGGTAGAATCTCCTACCGGGCGGTTTAGAGACTTTACAAATGAGACCACAATCGCACATTTTCCCCTCATCAACCCATGCCCATAAACCACACCCACCAATTTTGTGAGCATATTGATAGAACAAACGGTTATGTTGAGGCTTGTGTGTGAGAAAAGAAGATCACAATTTTCACCGCACAAATAAGCAAGGAAATGCATCGGTTGTAGGCAAGTATGTATAGTGGCATATTTTTTAGAAGGATAATTTTCGCCAATACTATTTATAAGGAAAATGTAATAATAGGCTGGCAAACAAGATTTTACGTGGAAAAATTGTAAAAGCTGAGAAAAACCACAACCTCGGGGAAGATTTTAATGTAAAATCCAGTATATTACTAGTTATTACAAGTTGTGGAGTGATAGTAGGGTTAGGAAATAAGGATATAAAAGTTACAGATCTGAATAATCTATTCTCTGCCTGCATTTATAATAGATACAAGCTACTTACAAAAAGAAAGGAACAGTCTTCTCTTTCGGGGGGAGTGGGCAAACTTTGTAGATCGCTAGTAGCTCTTTCTTGACAAGACACAATGGATACTTTTGGTAGGTCGATGACTCATAGTACCTTTTCGACTGATGTCTGTCTTCGATTATGCAATGCTAGCATATTCTTGTCGAATCTGGGAAATATAGTACTATAATTTCCCCATTCTCGACAAAAGTACCTGTAGTTTTGTCGAGAAGAAGTTGGAATTCAAAAAGGTAGTTGATGTGCTGGAAAGTCTTCCTGTTATCATTTTCAAGGTCAAAGTGAAGTGAATCTGGTCATGTCATTCCCGAGGAGTAATTAATACGGACATTGAACTTGGCAGATTTAAGGGAGGTATAAATAAGTGTTTTGGAGAAGGGTTATGCAGTGGGGGATTTAAATGATGTCCCCCCAAGTATGGCGTAGGGAGTTGTTTGAGGCTGAAGATGGTGAGCATTCTACGATAAGGCTCTGTTCCAAACCGGGTATGTGGTGTCCTGGAATTGATGTTTTTATGGTTTGGAGGGTAGAGGGAGGTAGTTATAGAGAATGGTTGCATGTTTGGGATCCATGTGGTTCAAAATCCATTACTGAGGGTAATGAAATGTATCAGATTGGGGGGAAAGGGTTTATTATTCGTAGAGAAGGCATGGATGTGTTGGCTGGTTCGGCGTCCAGGGATCTTGTCGAACAAAGGAAACTTCTTATTACTTTTACAACCTTGTATCTGTTGAGATAGCTCATTGTATATGTTTTTTGACTTGAGATTTATTGAGTTTCATGGGATATCATTGCCCCTGCTGCCAGAAATAATGCCAGATTTTGGTTAAAAGATGCAATAATGTCAGATCCTGGTTAAAATATGTATAGAGAAATTAGTCCTTCAAGTCCAATTTAATGATAGTAGTGTAGATTGATATAATGTAATCGAAGGAGATAGTTGTCAAATGTAATATGCAACAGTTGTCCAAGAAATAAAGTTATTTGCTTCGACTTCCGCATTTGTGTTTTTTTTTGTTTTTTTGGTTTTTTGTTGGACTAAAATGTATGTAAAGTGAATGGTTGATGGTTTAAATAGCTCAAAGTATAGCTGTCTGAGTGGGTCCTGAAATGGATTTCGAGGTTGATTGATTTGACTGTTAGAAATGTAAAGTTTCAAGGTAAAATAAATGTTCTTTGTGTTGACTTGGACCGTGGTGGGCTATGAATATCTGTCGTTTTTTAAAATGTGAGAGTTGTGTGCTTAAGAAATAGTGAAGGTGAGATCTCAAGTGCGTAACGAGGTGTACATTCATATTCAAGAAAAGTATTTGGAATTATATAATCAGTACATCGGCTTTCATAATGCCAATGTTCACTTGGAGGATCTTATGGAACCGAACTATGAAGGTATGAGTGAGGCAGAGGTGAAGGATGCTGAAGAGGCAGTTGCAATATTGGAGTCCTCTGGGACGTGTAAGTTATATGTGGACTCATGTGAAGATGCTGATTAGGAATGAAGATGATGCTGCAATTAGGAGTTTGTAATTGTAAGTTGTAGGAGAAGTTCATGTAACAGTCGAATTGTAGTTGAAATGAAATGAGAATAGAATTTGTAGGAGAAGTTCATGTAACGGTCGAATTGTAGTTGAAATGAAATGAGAATAGAATTTGATGTCAGAATGCAGATGTCGATATTTTTTTTTTAATGAAACTTTTTATCGAATAAATTTTGATTTGTAAAAATTGCAGAATATAGCAAGAAGTTGTTCGATGTATGTGGAGTCGATGGAATTTTGAAAATAGATTTGATTTATTGAGTTTTATCTGTAGATATAGGGATTTGGAATGTGTTTAAAATGTTCGGAGGTAGTGAGATGTTTAAACATGGTAAGGTGTTGTCCTGTAGGTGAAAATTTGAAGTATAAGGAAGTTGATGTACATCGCTTGTGTAACAAAATAGGTTGTGTTTTATTGAGTAAGAATGCAGGGGTCTGTTGTATTTGAGAAGGTGGATAGTCAAAGACTTTGATAAAAGATGTATCTGGCGCTATGTTCGGGATCTTGAACGCTCGCGAAGCGGTGCGATTAACAATCGCATGGGCTCTATAAATAGTCCGGAGGTGGGCGACTGTTCACATTTTGTACACTCTGAAAAAATTCTCTCAAGTGCAAATTACTTGTTTTTTATATTTGGATTTGTTAGAAGCAATTGGGAAGGAAGAGATCAGTGTTCTGATTGTGAGAGTAAGCGGGCGAAGGATGTAATTGGGAAGGAAGAGATCAGTGTTCTGATTGTGAGAGTAAGCGGGCGAAGGATAGGGATATAGAAGCAGCTCGTAAACAAGGTTAGTATTTTGTGATGTTTTGTGCTATTTCACGATAGAATGTTTACATAAATATGTAGAGATTGGTATTGTTAAAGTAGTTGTAGAATGAATTTGAAGGAGTGTAGATGGATTGGGTGGTAGGGAAGATTGAACTGTGTTAAAGTTTGATTAGAAAATCGCGATTGTGATTGCTGTAAGTTGATTTGATGGTTGTAATGGAGTCATAATGGTAAATAAAGGGATTGGGGTGCGAGAGATTCATGTAATTGGTAGTGAAGGGTGGAGAGAGTATAGTTGGTGATGCGGTGGGGACGGCGCCCCTATTGGGTTTCGGTGGGATTGTTTAGGATTTTATTGCTGAAGGAGTTTTGATATGGCCAAAATTTGTGCCGGGGAAAACGATATCCGTATTTTGAAGGAGAGTAGTTTTGGCGGGAAACATGTGAAGTATCTTCGAGAACTAGCAAGATTCCTAAAATTTGACCAAAATTGAAATTAATAAAGCTATTGATGTTATGACCAAAAGAAATAACTCAAATTGCATCGAGAACTAAATGCAGCAAGATATAGTTGTAAGTAATGATAGTAGATCGAATGTTAGTTATATGAGAATGATGTATTGGAGAGTAATCTCGGCAACTATATGAATTTGAGCATATGAACCTATGAATATATATATGTATCAGATATGATAGATACTAACTATGGTAAAAATATGGGATCTAATTTACAGGTTATTAAAAATGGCTGAGCCAAATCAAATCCATGATAAAGATATATACGCTAACCTTGAAGACGTAGAACCCCTAATGATTGATGTAAGTACCTATGCAAAATAGTTGGGAGGTAGATATAGGGTGGGGTTCAGTAGTGTAGACATAGCTAGTGTGAGCCAGTATAGGGTAGTGCCTAGGACTGTCGAAGTGTCTGACAATGAGGCTACCGAAATAGACATGGGCCATGAGCCATAGATGAGTGATCGAGAAGTTAGCGGGGGTGGTGAGGAAGATGTGGAGGAGGGTGAGGAGGCCTATTATGGAGAGGGTCCAGAGACGAAATAAATTTTGAGGTCCAAGAAGAAGTATGGTATTTTGGGTGATATTAGGTTAGAGGAGTACCAGTATGATATGATTAACTAGGAAGTATCCTTTGGTAGGATTTTGGCTCATCGAGATCAAATTAAGAAAGGGTTAAAGCTTCCTCTTCGAGCTGACCAGAAAGAGTTGATGAACTTTTTTAATGTGGCCCCTGGTCTATTTAATCCAAATATGTACGACCTGTTTAGGGTATACGGGGCAATAAACGGTTGACTGAAGGAAAGGGGAGAGGAGTTGATCACAGTCACTACTTGCCAAGATTTCTTAAAAGACCACTGTTTTATGACATAGGGTCAATAGGCGGGCGATATAATGACAAACGTTTACTCATGTCTGGGAACTACGAGTTCGATAAGAAGGAACCTAGGGACCCCTTAAAGAGATAGACATTTTACTTAGGTTTGTGGTTAGGTAACTTAATTATCGATGTTTAAAGTACTGAATGTTATATGAATTGTTGTAACTGTATTGTATTTATTTGTAGTTTTGAAGGAGGTCGACAAGAAGCTTGAAGTGAAAGAAATGCTGTACAAAATATGTAAGGGCTTCTTTGGTAGGATCAACAATCTGGTCGTCGACCAAGATCGTGTGAGCTCCCTCTTTCAAGAGGCTGGGCCTAAAAGGTCAAGGGAAAAAGGTACTGAAGTCCCTATCATAGATGGTAAGATGTCGGTGAAGAGCAAGAGGAATACAGAAGCTATTCTGCCATTGGTAAATCTTTCTTTGGTTAGGTACACGACTGACACGGAGATAGATGCGATGTTTGGAGAAAGTTTGGGAAAGAATAAGAAGAAGAGAGTAGCAAGCCAAGCTGTGGCTCCTTTACTTCCTCCAAAGAGGAATACTCGACGATCGACAACAGAAGAGGAGATGATGATCGCGAATTCAGTAGATGTGCCAGTTGGGCGCCCTCCATGGGGTGTGACAGTGTACTCCCAAAGAAGAAAGAGAGTGGTGAAACGTCAAAGAATAGGTTTGTCAAAGATTTTGAGACTGTAGTCCAGGGGACGAAATGGATGATTGTCTAGTTGGGACGGAGAGTTTGATGACTTTTCCCATTGAGGAACATCATAACATGGATAAGGTATGAAATTTTTCTGCTCTGCTACAATTAAAGAAACTAGTATGTCATTCGAATACTCAATTTATGAATTTAATGCATATCAAGATGTTGCTGACGGAGGCCAAGGATCACATTGTTGATGGTAGCGATATTGCAAATTAGGTGTTGGCTTATAAAAACATCGAGAAAGATTTGATGTGGGAAAAAGAAGTATTGTTCAAGGATAAGAAAGGGTTGATCACGTCCTTGCACACTCAAAAGCTAGAAGCGCAAAAGGCGAGTGAGGTTATCCTTCGTGAAGGGAAGAAAATGTGGAAGAAGAAAAAAGAGAATGCTCTGGCGATGTTGAGGATGAACTTTAAGAAGGATGTAAGGGAGCATATTGATGATGCACGGAGGGCGATGAAGATGGAACATGGTAAGATTTTGGATGAGGTGAGGGATTAGTTGAAGCCAGAGAAACTAGATGCCTGTAAGAAGGTGAAGGCCAACTTTTCTGGGTAGTATGAGGAGCTGGAGGTGAGGAAGGAATTTTATAAGGGATTTTCCAAGTCTAGTGGTGTTGCATTCGAAGACTCAGATGCAGAGGGCAGTATTTCGGGGACTCCCGAAGTTCCAAGTGGGACGGAAGTCATCGAGGATTTTGTGAGGATGGAAACTGATGGACTGCGTCCTGGGGAGCTAGCCGAGGTGTTTGCTCTAGAAGGCGTTGTGAAGGTGGATGATGTAATCACTCATCCTGTAGGGCAGAAGAATTTGGGAATCAGTACATATTTTTATTTAGAATTGATATAAAAATGGTCGATGGGATCAATACAATTTTTAATTATGCGATATTTTGAATTATGATTATTTGTCTTGTTGCACATATTAAGTAAATTGTGCTAAGTGGTAGTTTCGACAAGATTATAGTTGTCGAATGTGATTGTAAATCGTAGCGGAAAAGTAAGGAACGCTTATTGGCGTGATAACGATGGCAATGAAATGGCAAGTAATGTGAAAGAGTACCAAATTTTAATCCTCAGTGGGATATTTGGAGTTAGGTTCAATAATAATTGAAACAAGTGATTTTGTTCAAATTGAAAGAATGCGAAGTAGATTATCCTGTAGTGGGATAGTGTTTGTGTAGAATTGAATGATAGTCTGGATGCATATTAATAAAGTATGGATCGAGATCAATCGAATATTGTACAGATGGTTGATTGTCTGATTCATAATTATAAAGTATGGATCGAGATCTAGTCAAGATAGCAATGATTGATTGTCTGATGCGTACTTGTTAGGTAAGGATTAAGATCAAGTCAAGATTGAAAGATGATTGAGTGTCTGATTCGTACTTACTAAGTAAGAATCAAGATAAAGTTAAGATAGTAATGATTGATTGTCTGATGCGTACTTGTTAAATAGGGATCGAGATCAAGTCAAGATAGAAAGATGATAGATTGTCTGATGCATACTTGTTAAGTATGGATCGAGATCATGTCAAAATAGAAAGATGACTGATTGTCTGATACACATTTTTAAAGTATGGATCGAGATAAATTCAAGATAGAAAGATGATTGATTGTCTGATACGTACTTGTAAAGTATGTATAGAGATCAAGTCAAAACAGTAATGAGTAAATTGACAGTAAAGATAATTTATTTGAATCGATGTGAATGGTTACAGTGTTTATCTGTAAAACTATTTCAGTTGGACTGTATTCTTTGGATATTCGAGTTATATTTCATCTTCAGTCATCAGCCAATAAGTTCCACTATCTGATTTGTTGTTGACAATGTATGGCCCCTCCTAGTTTTTTGATAACTTTCTAGAATTCTTGGGTTGAGTATTATCATAGATCTATCAAAGGACATGGTCTCCAATACCAAATTTCCTTTAAAAAACTTTTTTGTTGTAAGCTTTTTTTAATTTGTCATGGTATCTTCCAAAATTTGCGATGGCTATGTATCGAGTTTCTTCGATCGAGTTGAGGTTATAGAGGAAACTGAGTTCATTGTCTTCATCAGTGATTTTTCTTTGGGTACTTGGTAGATCGAGGTCTGACGGCATGACTGCTTCAGTACTGAAGGCCATCATGAACGGGGTACAGCCTGTTGAAACTCAAGGAGTAGTGCGGTAGGCCCATAGACCACTAAGTAGTTCGTCGACCCATCTGCCTTTCTTGTCGTCGAGATGCTTGCATAGACCTGATTTGATAATTTTGTTAATGGCTTCGGCTTGTCCATTGCCTTGAGGGTAATATGGTGTGAATGTTGATCGCTGGATTTTATATTTATAGAGGAAAGCAAGTACTTTTGCGCTGATAAATTGTTTGTCGTTATTGGAGCGTATCATTTGTGGGCAGCCAAACCTGGTGATTATTTTCTCCCAAAGGAATTTAATGACTTCATTTTCATTGGTATGGCATAAAGGAACTGCTTTGACCCATTTTGTGAAGTAATCAGTGGCGACTAGGATGAACCTTCGGTTTCCCGATGTTGGATGGAAAGGTCCAATGATGTCAATTCCCCATTGCTTGAACGGCCAGAGAACATTACTAATATGTAAATCGAGGACTGGACTTCTGATGTCTTGAGCGTGGATTTGGCATTTGTAGCATTTACGCATAAATTCTTCCCAATCTTGTCTCATCCTAGGCCAATATACTCCTTGTGTGAATGCCAGCTGGGCTAATAATCTTCCTGGAACGTGTACGCCACAGATACCTTCATGAAGTTCTCTGATTTTGATCTGAGCTTGTTTTTTAGAGATACATTCAATAAGTGGTCCTCCTCCGGTGAGACGATATAAGACTTTACCTTAAATTGTGAATCTGGGGCACTTGGACAAAAGTGAACGGGATTCTTTCTTATTACTTGGGAGGATACTGGAATTGAGGTAGGCATAAATTGGTCTTCTTCAGTCTTCAGGGTCTTTATCTTCAGAAATGGTGATCTATAGTGTTGACAGTATATCGAGGCTGGAATGCTCGATGATTTCAATTTTTAAAGATATTTTTTCACTGTCCCCCAGCATGGCAGCGATGTAAGCTAATACGTTGGTATGCCAATTTTCTTGCTGAGGTAAGTAAGAGATCGATACGTGTTTGAATTTGTTCATCTTTTCTTCGACCAGGGTTGCATAATCAACCATTTTTCCCATTGTACGGAATGTCTTGTTATAATGATTTGCCACGAGTAAAGAATCGATGTAGACTGCCAATTCTTCCACTCTGTGTGTGAGTGCGAGATCTAGACCAGGTAGGATTCCTTCATATTCGATCTCATTATTGGGGGTATAGAAGTTTAGCTTTATAGCTTTCTCTATGCGATGATTGGAAGGTGTTACGAGGACAATGTCAATCCCTGATCCTCCGTGGCCAGCTGATCCATCTGCAAAAAGTTGCCAACCCGAGCTTTTGGACCATGTGTCTAGTTCTACAATTGAGTCATCTGTAAAGATTTCTTCAATTTCTTCCTAATCGGGGTCTTCGACTGGAAGTCTACTATAAAGTCAGCTACTGCTTGTCCCTTGATAGATATCTGGGGTTTGAAGGGGTTGTCGTATTCGCCAAGGAAAACAAACAATTGTAGAATTCTTCAAAAAATTTCTTTCTTTGATAGTACCAGTTTGGGGGGATACATGGTGATGATTTTGATGTGATGAGCTTGAAAGTATAGACGAATTTTTTAAGAGCTGTAGACCAAGGTGAGTAGTTGTTTTTCTATTATGGTGTATCTTTTTCTAACATGCAGGATTGTCTTGCTGATGAAGTTGATTGGTTTATCTACTCCTTCGTTTTCTCAAATAAGTATGGAGCTAATAGAGTCTTCAGTTATGGATAAGTACATTATTAGTGTATCACCATTAACTGGAGTACTCATGATAGGAGGACGCCCCAAGTATCATTTAAGATCCTAGAAGGCTAACTCATGGTCAGGAGTCTAAATGATCTCTTTGTGTTGTTTCTTTAAAAGTGTAGTGGGATTGCCATGAAGAAAGAGGTAAAGAAGCTTATATCAATCAGATGACTTAGAGTTGAATCAATGAAGGGAGGTGATCTTGCTTGCAAATTTTAAGACATCTTTTTTTGTTCGTGGAGATGGCATTGCAATGAGTGCTTTAATTCGTGCAGGATTCCTTTCGATTCCTTTTTTGCTTACCAGGTGTCCCAGAGACTTGCCAGACACAACTCCAAATTGGCATTTTTCTAGATTGAGTTTTATCTAGTATTTGCGAAGGATATCGAAGATGGTTTGGAGGTTGTTGGAATGATCTTTGCGCTTCAAGTTTTTGTAAATTATATCGTCGGTGTAGACTTCCATGATTGTGCCTAGGTAATCTTTGAACATTTTTGTGACAAGCATTTGTTAAGTAGCTCCTACATTCATTAACCCAAAAGTTATTACTGTGTAGTAGTAGAGACCTCTTTCAGTAATGAAGGTTGTCTTTTCTTGATCGTCTTCGGTGATTGGAACTTGATTGTAGTCAAAGGATGCATCTATCACGGAAAGAAGTTCATGCCCTGCGACGGAGTTGAGGAGTTGCAGAATCAGTGGTAGCGGGAAACTATCTTTAGGTGTAAACTTGTTGGGTTCTGTGAAGGCAATACAAACCCTAATTTTTCCATTTTTCTTTAGGACCGCTACAATGTTAGAAACTCACTTTGGATACTTAGCTTCTCGAATAAAACTTACCCGAAGGAGTTTATCAATCTCTTCGTTTACTGCATCGCGGAGGTGGGGAGCTAGGTTCCATCATTTCTGTATGACAACTTTACTGTCTGAAAAGAGGATCAGTCGGTGGCATACAATTGATGGATTAATGCTGGGCATTTCTTGGAAATTTTAGGCAATGATGTCGACATTTTTCTTAAGTTGCTAGATCATGACTTCTTTTTCGTGATTGATAGCTTAGAGCCAAAGAAGGTATGACGCTCGGGACTATCGAGTTCAATGGATTCGACTATTTCAGTGTCATGTACTCGAATGTGGCAGGTGTTTCCTGTTGTAGTTGTTATGCTTTGAAAAGTTTTACTGTATGAGTGTTGGTGGTTGTATTCTCGCACATACGTGCAACTGCTTGGCTGCCCTTGATTTCATAGGTTCTATGATATGTTTGAAATCTTAATGCCAAATGATACGTAGAAGGAATTGCTTTAGCCGAATGTAACCAACTACGTCCCATAATACCCAAATATTTGGACTCTGCATCGATGACAAGGAATTTTATGAATGTTGTTTCTGATCCTGCCTGAACTAGCAGAATAATTTCTCCTATGGCAGATTCTTTCAAACCGTTGAAGTTGGTGATTGCTGTTATTGAAGCTTTCATAGAGTCTGTGTGGCCTAGGACCTCAATCGCTCTTCAGAACAATGCATCCATTGCGCTTCTTGTATCGATGAGAAGCGTATGTAGATAGTCCTGTCCGACATTGAGCATAATGACGAGAGGGTCATCATGAGGGCAATTCATGTGGTTGGTATCATAATCCTCGAAGGTGATATGGTACAGACATTTTGATTTACTCGAGTTGGGGAGAACTTTTGTAGATTTATCTGAGGTGGTCATTTTTCAAAAAGATTTAATCTGATTATCTTATTTGCTTTTCTTTCCTTTCTCAATCTCGATCACATATAGGTGGTGAGCCTTCCCTGGACCTGAAATTGCTCCAGGTCTTTGTTTTATGCTTCATCTTTGATAAACTTTTGGATGCCGATATCATAATTATGAAGCCTTCCTACAAAGAAGATGCGATGAAAGATTTGGATAGGAGAGTAGCAGTTATCAGTTTCATGGCTATACACATTGTGATACTGATATAAAGGTTTAGTGGGGACATCCAGAATTGTTTGCGGTGCGGGATAACACACATCCCCATTTATCACTGGTAAGATAGCGGAGAGAGCTGTTATCATTGGGGGCAGAACTAGGACCGGTTTGTCAGATCTGCCGTCCCTTCTTCTATTGTTGTCAGTTATTCTACCTCGTTGCTTTGGTGTTTTGGTTGTGGTCGATCTTTGAGGTGGAGTTGAAGTTGTTTCCCGAGAATGGATGGCAGAGAAGCTCTTCATCTTATCTTTACTGGATCATTCTAGCTCGATGTAGTTATTAACTACATCAATCAATTTTGTGACCATTCTTGGCTTGTGTAGAGTAAGCTCTTATCGAATGATAGAATTGATGTGTAGAGCTGAGGTAAATGCTGGAACGATGATTTTGGGATCTGAGTTCCCAATTTTCTGAGTTTCTTGTAAGAAACGCTTGTCAAAGCTTGCTTAGATTTCTTTTGCACCCCGTTCAAAGAAGAAGAAAGAATCTACAGTAATCTCCTTCTCTTTAGCATTAGCATAATTAGATTCAAAAAGGTACTGCAACAGGTTGATCGTGGTGATGGAGGCTTATTGGATTATATGGAACCATCAGAGAGGTTTTTCTTTTAGGCTCATGCTAGATAGCCTGTACAATATGTGGTCGAGCTTGGAGTATAATCCCACTGCGACTTTGAAATGCCATAGATGGGTAAGTGGATCAGTGAGTCCTGCATATTGAATGAATTTTAGCATATGAAAATTGTTTGGAATGGGCATAACTTTGAGATGTGGGGAGATGGGTTTTTTTTTCGATCCGATAAAATGTAGATCTCCTACATGGAATATCAGAGTTTATGGCCTGGATTATATTGTTTAGGTCATCCAAGGTGACGAATTGTTGAGGAGGAAATGGTAGGGCTGTACCTTGCAGATCAAAGTCACCCTGTCCTTCTAGTCCCAATCGATCCCTGATTTGTCTTCTCTCTGGTGGTGGAGTCTGATGACGCGTACGTCGACTTCCTTGTGTTTTCGATGCTGAAGATGTAAGTCCAAAGTGTTGAGAAATCTTGTCTGAATTTCTAGATCGAGATCGAGAAGTTTGTAGTCTGTCTACTCTTGGTTGATCATCTATTTGGGTCGCTCGTGACCGATGGCCACTTCAAGACTGCGAAGGTGACGCTTTGTGGCTAGTGAGTCGATCCTGAGTTCTCCTTAGCCTTTCCATCTCTTTCTGATGCATCTGACTCTGCTGGTCCAAGGCTTTCCTTCGTTCATCTCTTTCCGTTTGAAGAGCTTGAGAGTGGATACGCTGATTTTCTAATCTTTAGACTTTTTCTGTAGCCATTTTCTATTGAAGCTCGATTACTGCCCCGTATTGGTTGACTGTTCCTGGTATTAGATTAATTTCTTGGTCTCTCACCATGCTAGATTGGCTTTTGAGATTCATGTTTGTCATTGGAAAGATTTTTTAGATTAGCGGTGGTAAACAAAAGTGCGGTATTTCCCACAAACGACGCCAATTTTAGGGCCATGTTTTTTGGAAGGAAAATGCAATAATATGCTAGATAAATAAGATTTTACGTAGAAAACTCAGTAAAAGCTGAGAAAAAACTACGACCTCGGGGAGGATTTTGATGCAAAATCTAGTATGTTGCTAGTTATTACAAGTTGTAGTATGATAGTAGGGTTAAGAAGTAATGATATAAAAGTTGTGGATTTGAATAATCCATTCTCTTCGTGTATTTATAGTAGATACATACAGTTTATAAAAGGAATGAATCAGTCCCCTATTTTGGGGGGAGTAGGCAAACTTCACGGATCTTTAACTGCTCTTTCTTAACCATGCATAACGTCTACTTTTTATAGGTCGAGGACTCATGGTACCTTCTCGACTGATGTTTGTCTTCGACTATGTAATGCTGGCGTATTCTTGTCGAATCTGGGAAATATGCTACTATAGTATGTAATACTTGAGAACTGCAAAGAACTGGAAGCAAGTGTGCATGTTATGTAGTTAACACTCTATGATGGTGATAATTCATTCAAAGAAGGAAGATGACAAGTTATATATAAAGAAATGATAATTAACATTCATTTCAATGTTACCGTTGGTCATAAAAAATGCCAAATGCTCCGCTTTAAATCTGATAAATTCTTTCCTTTACAGTCGATGTGATAAGTCAATATTACCTTTATTACATATTTTTGATAACCTAGCATAGTCAACTTTGATAACGTTTATAACAAGCTATCTATCCAAAATATCCATGTTGGTAGGGAAGTACGTAATGCTTGATAATTCACAACAATAAAATGACAATGATATCATAAAGGAATGACTAATAGTAATAGGAGGATGGCATTGAATTTACGGTAACAAATAACTGCTCTAAAATGATACCCTTTGTAAGATCAAATGACAAATTAGGCGTTTTAATTCCAAGGGTATCTTTCTTATACAGTCAATGTGACAAATCAATATTTCTAAGAGCATAAAAGCAGTTGAGTACAAGAGATGCAAGATATCTATTCTCAACAACAACCCTAACAATATTATCACCACCACGACCCGCAGTTCTTTAATCTAAACCTTCTACCAGCGCAAGACCTTCTCAAGTAATTACACCTACAAAGATGTTCCGATTCATTGATACTCCCCAATTGATTAATATCTTTTACCAATCCGAATAAGAAACCGTTGGATATATTTTGGAAAATCCCGTCTGTGGTGACCGATTGTGCGTCGAGTGTTTTGTATGATCCACCATCGCCGATATTTAGGGAGTTACCTCATGGATATGGAACTCTGTATTTGATTTTAGTACTGAAGGAGTTTATCGTGATGGCGACAAAAGGTAGTTTGAGAACTCAGTGATGGATTTTAGGCGACATATGAATGTGGGTCGTGTCGTGGTAGTAAGAGTTGAGAAGAGGAAGTATGGAGGCGTTGTTTGAACTTTTGAACTTGAAAGACTTATTGTAACTTGTTACCCTAAAGGTTAAAGACTTAAAGAGTAGCTTCAAAATTAAAAATTACAATTAAACCAAATTATTTAAACAGGTCACGGGTCGACCCGAGCCCAATCAATTTATTGAAGGTTAGGCAGATTCGGGTTAAAAGGCCCACAGCCCCTTAAGGCCAAACCCAAACCCTCCAAAAACAGGGTTGGGTTGGGTAGGGTTGGCGGGTCGTGGATCACTTTGCCAGCTCTAAAGGGAAGTATGTAATGGTTGATAAGTCACACCAGTAAGATGACAATATATATAAAGAGGAATGACAAATGCTACTATTGGAGGATGACATTAAATTTACGGTGATAGTTAACTACACCAAAATGATACTCTTTATAAAAACAAATGATAAATAAGCCATTTTAATTCTAAGAGCTTCTTTCTTAAACAGTAAATGTGATAAGTCAATCTTCATTACTTGATTAGAAAATTTAGCTTAAAGTCAACTTTGATTACGTTTAGAACAAGTTATCTATCCAAAACATCTACGTGGTTTCTACAACTCTAAACACTATGCCCTAAACCATGCCATGCGTGATTCAAAGTCCCATTTCTCCCAAGTATAAAAAACCCTAATCTCTTTTTAGCTAAATATTCTCAAGCCTCAACTATTCAAATCCTAAACTCTTTATAACTTCACAAGAAATGTCACACTCTCACTCCACTCGATTTAGCCGTGCCTCTTCCAATACCCCACAAGAGTAGTTTGAGGTGGTAAGGATTGAAGAAGATGAGGCGGACGGACGTCTCTTCGCGTTGAGTTGAATTTTCCTAATGAAGAAGGATATCTCTGATGAGAAGGTGTAACTGCTGAAAGAGCATTACAAAGAGTCAATGAAAAATTAGGAGAGCTCGATGAAATGGAGGAACTGGATAATATTATTAAAAAGTGAAGAAAGTGTTCTGAAGAGTTCATGTTCCATATCCGCTTCAAGGAAGATCAACTTTGCACAGTAAAGTTGGATCGGGATGAGCACAAGAAACTATGGGAGGAGTCGGCCTGAAAAATTAGCTCTCTCGAGCAGAAGATCATTGCTATGGAACGTCATCAAAATTCCTCAAGTGAGGAATTGTGAACATTTGTGTTGTTTGGCTTTTATTTTATTTTTGTTATTATTATTTCCCTTGTATGAACATTTGTTTTGTTTTATTTTGCTTTTTTGCTTTCAAATAGTGATTTCCATCTGATATGAGGGAAACAAACAACTAAAATGTTACATCCAAAGCAAATGATATAAGGAAACTAAACAAATGATAATTTAGCGTTAAACAATGACAGTTCTGGCAAGAAGCAAATAATATCTAGTATACTAACAAATGCAAAATTATCTTCAACATGTTACAAGTCGATGTGACAAGTAATGATACTTGATTAGATAACTCAGTTTAAATACTTATATGACTTGCGTGTACATCAAGAAACAATGGTGCCGAACCGAAGTAATAATAACTTTTACCCTAGACATCGTGTAATCCCTGACACGAGTCCCTTTCCAATGCATTCAGCTCCCCTTATGAAAACCTTAATCTCAAATTAACTATTCTCAACTTTTCAAGTCTTCAACTATTCAAACCCTAACCCTAAATTCTTGTCAACTTCTCAAAAAAAATATCACACTCTACTCAAGTCCGTTATGTCTCTTCAAACTCTCCATATAATTGGTTTAAGTTGGTAGGGATGCAGGAAAATCAGCTTGACCAACGTCCCTACAAATTGAATAGACTATGTCTAATAAAGAAGATGTCTCCTGTGAGAAGGCTCAAATGCTGAAAGAGTATTACGAAGACTTTAGGGAGAAATTAAGAGCATTTGATTTTATCCAGGATGACCTGTATTAAGTTATAATAAAGAGAGATCAACATTTTGAAGAGTTCAAGTTTCATATGCGCTTCTTGGAATATCAGCTCTACACCGTAAAGTTGGACCAGGATGAGCACAAGAAATAATGGGAGAAGTCAGCTTCTAAGATTAGCTGTTACCAGCAGAAGATCCAGGCTTTAGAGCGTGATCTGGAATGCTCGGAACGTGATCAGGAGTTGTAAACATTTTCTATAGTTTTTTTGGTGTTTAGTTTGTTCATTTTTTGTGGTTACTAGTACTTTCCCTATGTATGAATGAACATCTGTTTTGTTTTGTTTTGGGCTATTTCATTTGATTTTTACTGTTAAATAGTAGTTTTGTTTGATATGTGGCAAACAAAACACTCACAGTTCTATAAGAAAATAATGATAATATATGGGGGGACAAGATTAATGATGAACTTAACAAAACTGATAATAAAAATTCTACAAACAAATGTAAAATTCTTATCACACAAATGACAGTTCAGAAGCAAACAATGATAAAAATGAAGCTAACAAATACAAAATTCTTTAAAAATAAATGACAGTTTCGAGGCAAACAATGATATCATAGAAACAAACAAATGAGAAATTCTACTTGCACAAATAACAGTTCAGAAGTAAACAATGATATAATAGAAACAAACAAATCAGAAATTCTTTTTGCACAAATGAAAATTCAGTAGCAAATAATGATATAATGGAAACAAATAAATAAGAAATTCTTTTTAAACAAATGACAGTTATATTTAGAAAAATTATGATTTTAACAACACTGACGATAAAGATCATAGAAACAAATGATACATAGAGTACCCAAAATCACCAGTGCAAGCTAATTGTAACATCTTTATCACGGATGACTGGTGGCTCAGTGCTCATCGTAAAAGATGGTGCCATTGTCAGACGTGTATTATCGTCGGATGGGATTGGCAGAAGCTTACAAGAACGATGATTGTGTCCGCTTTTTTGACACCAACTACAAAATCTTAGTTTTGTGATAAGACCAGGCATATTTTTTCTTCTCTTCCTTTTTGTACGAGGAAGACCGGCTGGAACTATTGGAATAGGAGCACGAACACGTAGATCAGTTTTTAAAATTTTCTATTGCACAATTCCTCTTCTATGAATCCATATAGGTTCATAAGCAACCTTTTATGTATCATTTGTGAAGTACTCAGAGACACGTGTAGCTGGATCAACATTAGAAAGACTGAGAGCACGAACTCTGTGTTCACAAGGTATACCCATAGTTTGCCACCAGCGACAAGAACAAGTACCATCTTCAATATTTACATAAACGGTTCTGCCATAACTAGTCATTTAAAAATGATGACGTGATGTACGAACCCTGCAGGTTAGTGAATCTACCACAAACTTTCTACTCTCACAATGATCCCTAGCCCATGGTGTTAAGCGAGTTTGACTCTTCTCAACTTTCTCCCTAAACGTGTAAGACATTTTCAAACAGATTCTATGCAATTCCTCAATAAACAAATGGATAGGGAGATCTCTTACTTTCAAAATAACGTTATTCCAACTCTCGACATAATTTGTGTAGGCCACTCCGTATCTGAACAAATAACAAACAATAGAAATCAAATGCCAAATGAGCATAACCTGATGACAAATGGGATCATACAACTGTAAAAGGAATAATAAAGAACTAAAGAGAAATAATGGTAAAAAAATGACAAATAAGAACGTAAATGGAGTAATAATGGCTATTCTTAATATAACAAATAAGAAGTTGATCAATACCGAGTGGTAACGTACCTACTCATTGGAATGTATAGATTAGACCATGATCCTTGGGAATACCTAATATGTAGTAGAGACCCACTAGATCTGCATTTTGGATAACATTCATGTATTTATCAAAATCAATACTGGTTAGGGCCTCTGCTGCCATCCTAAATATGATCCTCATGCTTTCGAGGGTAGTTTTAATGTTATTCGATATGTGGAAGGCACAAAACGTATTGATTGCAAATGGAAACACCGTGGGCACAACATTAATAATTCCGGCGTTCCTGTCGAAGATGATGACAAATCTAGTGCAATAACCGTGGAAATTAAACCCAAACATCTCCAGGAAGTATATCCACTTTCGATGGTCTTTAAGTCTGTAATCAGAAACATAAGTGGAAAAATATGATTGCTCAGGTCAATGGCGATGGCTGTTTGTAGAGTCCCATGATATATCCATTTTAAAAAAGTTTCGCCAATCACATCAACTGATCTCAATAGTTTATAAGTTTTTTCTAGAGGACCAAAATACCAAAAATACCTTGTGAATCTTTTATTCTTAGAACTCGTAGTTTGTATGTCAAATACAAAATCTGGGTCAACCAACCGCACTTCCGCAAAGTAGCTCATAAGTAGTTGGTATGCCTGCTCAAAGCTGCCTCGCATCTGAAATAATTTCGTAGATCAAATGAAATTGTGTAGCATACAAATGGTAAACATCACAGTGAAATGACACAGTGAGTCGAAAAAATGATATACGATAAAATGATAAAAATTATTGTACAAATAACTTGTATGGGTGAACAAATGACATATAAAGTTGCAATCCCTCTGCTTGGGCTTTATATTTCTCACGCCAGGTAAGATTATATGATACATCAATATTGTGATTAATTTGCATATCATCAATAATTCTGAAAGGTTTATAGTTTGGGTCTTTTTATAGTTTTTGCTTAATTATAGAAACAACCCATCTACTACACGTCGCCTTATACGTGTTTCTCCCTTTAGTTTCTACTCGGATGTATGTATGCATGGGGCAATAAGTACTTACTCTAAATAGGACAGAACCGACCAACCTTGTCGCATAAATCCACCAATAACATTTATGACGTATGCAACGTACCATGATTTTATATTCGTTGCTCAGAACGTGTTCGAGATTGAACTTGTTTATAGCTGGATAAGCTCTTATGTGATTCTTAAGTTCAATCCTATCTTGATATAGATCACTAATGTTAAACTATTTACTGAAGTCATAGGGATCTTCTGTGTACGCAGCAGATTCGAACCAACAATCTACGAGATCTTTCACCTATTCGAGCTGTTTCTCAAACCGTAATTCAGCTAAACAAATGAGATATACACTTCTTAGGATTATACTAGCTTGAAAAGAAATGTTAAAAAACACCTCACAAATGAAAAATTATGCGAGCTAACCTAAAGGTTCAGTTTGTCCAATAATAGGTTCGGGTTCAATTGAAAGAGGAACATTGGTTCATATAGGTTCATTTGAAAGAGGAACATTGGTTAACATAGATGCATTTGAGAGATGAATATTTGCTTAAGAAATACAAGGTTCATTTGAGAGAGGAACATCAGTAGTGATAGTTTGAAAAGGTTCATTTGTTTGAAGAAGATTAGTTAACACAGGTTCATTTAAGTGATGAACATTTGATTGAGGAATACTAGGTTCATTTGAGGGAGGAACATCAGTACAGATAGTTTCGAAAGAATTATTTGATTGAGGAACATCGTTATCATCCACTAAATGTCCAAACCTACGCAGATCAAGCCCCCTACCGTTTGTTTCAGGGTAACCCCTGTGTTCAAGATTAGGATCAGGAAATGAGTTATGGCGCAAAGGCCCCCACCCCACTTTGGTGAGGGACAACCCTTTACCTGAACCAGTATCTTTGGTGGTGGAAAACTCTTTACCCGAAGAATAGAAATCAAAAATAAAGTTCTGGGAGTTCTGGGAAGGTACCCTAAGAAGATTAAAAATCCATATGTGAAAGGGTGTGCCGGGATTGGTTTTATGCATATTGATCATTGCGACAAAGTCCTGGACTGATAAAATTACGCATGCACAACCATGGAAGAAGTTGTACAGCTTACAGTCCTCACGACGGATTTCGCTTGTTTCTTCAAGGAGTGTAACAAAATCTTCGTATGACGAGTGCGCTCTTAGTGAGGTAAGTTTTGTACTTCCTCGAACATAACTAATGATTGATCCAATCTTTGGACGTACGATATCTCCACTAAAATAAGCAATGATATAAAGCTGAACTCCATTCATCCCTGAAATAAATGATATATATAAACAAATCCGGTGATATAGTAGAGAAAAACAAATGAGAAAAATGATATAAAACTCAACTTTAACAATCCCTAAAACAAATGATAGGAATCCTAAAATAAATGATATCAGTGAACAATTTCAGTGATATATAGCAGATAATAAATACTAAAAATGATACAAGAAAAATGACAAATGATAAATTAGTAGAAGAAAAATGATTATGTATAAATTATATCGTCTTCCATAGCATTTTTCTCAAGAAAAAAAGCTTCAAATCATGATACAGATACACAGTGAGAGATGATGGATACAGAGTTAGAGATGATATTTACTGCAACGGTTACTATAACGGTCGAAGATAAGGATAACAACGGTTTTGGGGAATGAGAATAACATATGATAACAACAATCTTTTCCCCCCCAATGACCACTGGGCGAGGACTTTAGTGAATGCAAAACAATAGTTGGAAGACTTGGCACATGAAGGAGGCAAATAGTACATTAAGGAGAATCTGCTTTGATTTTTGTTAAAAGCTTTGTTGTAGACTTGTAGAAGAAGGAGAAGAATAAGAAGAAGAAGCTTTGATTTTTAAGGTTGGTAGTATATTTAGGGGGGAATCTTCCCTCTTATTACTGTTCATATTACTGTAACAGATTATACTACTCAATAACTCCAGTAGGACAGTTTCTCATTTTTTTCTGTATTATTTATCAGTTTCTTTGCCCGAACGTTGCCATTTGGTTGGAAATCTTTGAAATTGTTTTGGTTAGCTTTGTCATTTGTTGAGTAATCTTTGTAAGTTGGTAAATTAATAACTGTAGCAGATTAGACTGCCCATCAACATTTAATGTTAGATAATAGGGTGGCAACTAGGGGTAGTAGGTAGGATCATTATCGATTTGTTAATTTTAGTATCGATTTTGTAAAAATGGCATAATTTCCGATTAATGACTTCCACCATTTAAAGCTGAAACAGACTAGTATAATCCCATAATATCTTATATTTAGACATCTACTAGCTGTAAAAAGGTTTGTATGGTAGTTAGCTATACAACTCATTATACTTTATATTTTATATATTTTTTGATCTCAAATTTATCTTTGGGGTTGTTTAATCCTACAAACTTATATAATCTAGTAGCTCAACTTAATTGTGTAATTTTCAGATATTCAATTCCAATATCCAACTAACTATAATACTAACCTTGTTGGAGCCTATAGTTAAAAATACTATGGTAATGAAGTACGACAATCTAATCAACTTAAAAGACAACAAAGAGTAACTGAAAGATTCAAGCATGAATCTCACGCTTATGGGACATTATGGAATTTGGTGATAGCAGAAAACTAAAAATAAAAATTATGTTTTAATTGATAACAAGGTAAACTATGTTTTATGTAATTTATGCGCTATTATAGTTGTTATCAAATATAATTGGGTTATATGCATTTATTTACAGGGAAACCAGATAGAAGCGGTGTGCCAACGACATTGCTTACCTAAATTTTTAAGATTTTTAGCAGAAGGAATAATAGCACACTACCAAGATTTTACTGTAGTTTTTACTAGCAATACATATCCACCTCTTAGGAACGTACTGCAAATTCAATTACAAGACAAGACCATTTTTAAGTGATTATATAAAGCCTCTTATATCCTAATGAATCATTTTAATTTTGTTGATTTTAACGATCTTCTTAGTACAGCTAATAATACAAAGAAAATATTAGGTACTAATCTTTAATCTTACGTTTTTCCATATAATTAAATTTGGTTGATACTAAGTAATCAATAACATGTTTTGGATCTTATCAGGTGAATTATAATGGTAACACCAGCTGAGAACCAACCTCTAAAAACTGGGAAAGATGTTTTGAAAAAAAATGTAACAATAGAGAACGAAAGGTATTTCATATAACCATATTTAAAATTTACTTCTTATATACATATATTTCTTATTAGTAAATTTAAATTAACCCATATTAACTACGTATTTTTTTTAGGGGTAAAATATTGGACATATCTCTTTGGGGAACTGTTGCTACTGAAGTTGGAAGACAATTTGATGAGCTTGAAACACCTAATGCAATTTTGGTGATTACTTCTATATCAGCAAAGGTGTATCGCAGTAAGATCTTGCATCAAAATTGCAATTAACACATAAAGTTAAAAGTGTTTAGCTTTGTATCTTTATTACATGCAGATGTTATATATGGTTCCTCAGCTTCCTCAACAAAAACCTATTTGAACATTGACATCCCAGAAACTGGAATATTCAATGATAGGTGATTTTTTCAATATTTTTATTTTTATTAAATACATATTAATATATTTCAACATATCTTGTATCAAGTCATTAACTACTACTAAAATCGACAATAGCTAATTGTACTTTCCAGTGATCCAAATGAAATTGAGCTAACTCCAAGGAAAGGACAACATGATATAACAAAGAAATGGTAGAAGACCGGATTTCGATCAGTTAACGACAAAGGTAAATAGAACTACCTAAATTTCTTATTCATTTCATTATTATTAAATGGGGCATTCATTTTATGAATTCAATGACTAATTTTATCTTTTTAGGGTTCAATGTTTAACATCAAATTAACAATATCCTGAATTTATCATGAATATGGCTTCTATTATGAGTCATGTAGCAACATTAAGAAAAAAAATTAACAAGCAAGGAGATAAATTCTACTGTTACGGATGTGGAAAAATAGTCACAACCCCAATACTATGGTATTGTGCATATTTGCTCCTATTATTGTAGTAGTCAAAATTTTCTAAAAATATATCAGATGCAGGTATAAACTACAACTAGATATCCAAGATGGTGGAGAATTTATAAAGATAATCATGTTTGACTCAAAAATTCAAATGCTCCTACCTAAAATAGCTGCCCAAACAAAGAACATGATTAAAAAAGTCATAAATTGTAGATTACAATTTAAAATAATTTCATGATTAATATTATGCTTTACTAATATGTACAGAACTCCAGTAACTCAAAGGTAACATACTATTTGGAGAAGAAGTTATTGTGGCAGAAATGAGTATTTCAAATAGGTATAGATGATGTAAACATTGGTAATACAGATAGTACTTATAGAGTGTACAACGTATCTACACTTTCGAAAGAGAAAAAGGATAAAACTGAAGATAATGTGATACGAAATAATTTTTAGCCTGTGCTTGCTAAAGCCAGTCGTAAAGCTCCTATAACAAATCTAAAGGGGAAAAACAAGAAACTAAGAATCACTACACAACCTGAAACCGAGGTTAGATATACATTAAATATATATAATATTAAATAAATATTAAATAATTAACATCTATAATATTATTTCATACAGCTAAGAGATGATGGATCTAGTAGTCCGACGTCCCGAACCATGTCAGAATTAGAAGATATTCATGTTAAAACTACGTCTACAAAATGTTTAATCAAAGATAAGGAAACAACCCACTAAACAACCGTCTAAAGATAAGGTTAATTTCATTTTACCTATTAATATAATCTAGATTTATTATTAACAAAATAATTATAAATCATAATCATTTTATTCTTATTTTTTCTTATTTTTGCAGTAAATAGAAGATGAACTTGATAGTCCCAAATTCCCAACCATGCCAGCTTTGGAAGACGCTCCTACTAAGGCATACAATATAAATAATACACAATATCATACATTTTGTTGCTTACAATTTTATAATTAAAATACTACTAACTACTATATCTATATGTACATTTTTATCAGGAAATATTTAAAAATGGCACAATCACTATTGCTTTAAAGAGAGAACATACAAATAAAAACTCTACCTTACAAAAGCATGAGAATCATAAACATTTTAACGTTGCCAAAAAGTCAGGTACAACTGCGTTTCATAACATGGAAGATGTCGAAGATATCAATGATGATATCGCAAGCGATAGATCTAACAATAATGTTAAAAATGATGACAAGGAAGAAAACATAAGCGAATATGAGGACACAATCTAAATTTTATAATTTAATTATGCTTTGTAATTTCTGATATCCAATAGATGGTTGATTAGGATTATTTCCATATTTCCTATATTTAAAGATTTACAATTTGTTATCAATGTTTCTCATTTAGACAACAACTCATAAATTTAGCTACAATTGTTATTTATTGTGCATAATAATACCTTTAGAAATACATTAATTTACTAATTCTATACACCACTAATGTCTAATTATTTATTGAGCATAACAGTCTAGCATGCGCGTAAGCACATACCTAAGTGCTTGTATAGATAGTGCCTAAGGCACGACCATTATAACCCATGGCTCGTAAACTAGTGTGTATATACACAACATATATGCAACCCTAGTTATTTGCAGCATAAGTTATTATTTTTACTAAATAGCACTAGCGAATTATGATTACTTTTTAAACCCTTCTGTAATGGCTAGTTTCTAGTTGATAAACTTCGCCAACACTTTTAGTAAGGAAGTTATGAGTAGTTTGTAAATAAGCTTAAATCACACTAGATTTTACGTGGAAAATCAGTAAATCCTGAGAAAAACTACGACCTTGAGGAGGAGTTGAAGGTATAAATCCAATATGTGCTAGATTATTACAATTGCGAAGAGATTTGCCAAGTATAATTAAGAATGATAGAAAAGTTGAATGCCCAGTTGACATAAGCTCTGCTTGTATTTATAATGGATATAAATAGTTACAAATAATTGGTCTACTGGTTTCATGGGTGGTAGGTGAACTTCGCGGATCGTGTGCATGGGCTCTATTTGACTAAGTGCAGCGATTACTGTAGAGGGTCGAAATCTTTTGACGTAGGTCTGACACTTTCTCGAATGGTCATACACCTTTGAATTTTTTTTTCTAGCTTCTCCTTATCGAGTCTGGGGAATATGCTACCTCAATCCCTTCTCAAATGATATGATACCTTCGACTTTACTCTATTTAGCTTGTCCATATTAAGTTTGGGGAATATGCTACTACAATCGCCCCATTATCGAGATAATTACTTGTTATTGTGTTGAGAAGAGCATTCTGAACCTGGTGGCTGAGCTGTAGAGCAATCGTGTATCTTGTTTCAGCAGGAAAATAAGTGATTTAATCTTGCCGATGATAATAAAATGATTTTAGTTTAATATTGTTTGATGTTCGTAGTAGGAACGATAATCTTATCGAATATGTTTTGAAATTTTGGAATTTGAATTGCTATTACAAATGTTCCTTTAAAATAGGAGGTAGATAAAAGAGGAAAGATATGGTTTAGGTGCTCAAAGAACAATAACTAGGTGTATTCTTGCAGGGGAAGTATTAAGGTATAAGGAATTCGAAGTGCAATCTCTCTTTATGAATTTAGGAACTACATTTGTGAAAATAGAGAAGTAGAGGAGGTAGAGATGTATCTAGATGGTTTAGAGCAGAAGTGTAATAGTCTGTCAGTTTTTAGGAGGCGAGCAGTTCAGGACTAAGAGAAGATATGTATTAAGTATTATGCTAGGCGATTAGTCCAATAGTCTCGAAGGGGTGTGATGACCAGTCATGTGGGGCCTATAAATATCCCCGTGGGTAGCAATTGTTTACAATCCACTATTTTAAAAAAAAATTCTTTATTCTCTGCTTCCTTGTGCTCGTTTCTTATTCCTTTTCTACCATTAGTACTGAGGAGATTTGTATTCTCATTGAAAGAGCTAAAGTTGCAAAGGAGAAGGATACCCAAGCGGCACGATGTCAAGGTTAATTTCCTGTTTGTATTTTTCAATGATTCAATCTTTGTTGTGTTGTATGATGATATGATTCGAACCTATTGTAGATAGTTGTTGTATGTATGTGATGAATGAAGGATTTTAATTAAGAAATGGTATTTAGAGAGAAATTCGTGAAAAACTCTTTAAGGGTTTTTCTATATTTTCTGCCTTGTGGGTTGAAATTGGGCTGTTGTTGTTGCGTGTAAGGTGTCGTATATCATATGGGAGTATTGTGATTGATGGGTTTGTTCTAATTTTGGATGATGAGGAAAGAGGATAGATTTTGCAACCGTAAGTACTATGGTGTAAGTTTTGACAGTTTTGGAGTAAATGGGGGGCTTGCGGGATAGGGGAGTTTGGGGAAAATGATCTGCCAGATTATACACAGTATTTTACCTGATTCTACACCGGAGAGAACAAAAAATTGAAAATTTTAGATTTAGTCTTATTTTGGCAAGAGTCTGGGGTGCCATACGAAACGTCTTCGAGAAGCTTCTCACATCCTATTTAAAATCTTTGAGAAAAATTTGATAGTTTTCAAGAGAAAAAAACAAAAAAATATCGATGATAGGACTTAATTAAACTGAATTTGTAATTTGGATCGAGAAGGGATATGATAATGTCAAAGAACTTAAAACTTGAATAAATAAGCTTTTCTTTTGGTAAAGAACTAGATAGTAGCAAGTTGAATGAGTAGTTGGAGAGTAATACTCTACAATAGGATGTAGATTAACAGATATGAATATGAATTTTATATGATATGGCATCTTATTAACTTTAAAAAGGAATTTTATTTCAGAATAACAATAAATGGTTGAACTAGTTTAAACTGCTAATTATCCTGATGTTGATGCAAAAAGAGTTTTTGAAAACCTTGTCTACGTAAAACCATTAATAATTGATGTGACTACCTGTGTACAGGACCAGGGAAGGAACTACAGGGTTGAGGAGACTAGTGTGGACATGGCTTATGATAATCGAGCCAGGTTGGAAATTGAGGTTGTCAAGATTTCTAATTGGGAAAGAACATAAATGGATGTTAAACATGAGCCACAACCAAGTGATTGAAAATAATGTACTGGTGGGGGTAGAGAAGGAAGAGATGAAGATATAGATATGGATTTTGTTGGGGAGTATATTGGTGACGTCGAGGAAATTAATAAAATTCTATCTTTCAAATAGTAGTATTGTATTCCTAATGACATTAGGCCAGAGGAGTACCTTGGGGAAATGACTGAACAAGAGTTCCCTCTGAAGGGCATTCTTGTCCATCTAGACCAAATTTTATTTTTAATCTTCTATGATGTTGCTCCTGGGCAGTTTTATCCAAATGTATACGACTTTAAAAGGGTGGTAGCAGTGTTAAATGGTCGACTACAAGAGAAGGGGGAGAAGGTGATTTATGTTGATGATTTGTGTGCGTACTACACACTAAAGCATAATCCTCAGAAAGTTGGCTATTAATATTTAGCTGGGTTTCTCTAGAGTCACTTGTTTTATGAGATGGTGTTGATGGGGGGGGGGGGGGGACGGGTGACAATACTTTATCGACTACATACTTATTTTGGGGAACTATGATTTCAACCCTAAAGACCCTGGGGAACCTTTGAAAAGGAAAATTTTCCATCTAGGTTCGTGTGGAATAAATTTGATTTAATGTAGGAGTAATTTGTTCTTTATGAAGTATTGCTGTTTGATGAAGTACTAATTGAATTTATATTTTGTTGCAGCTACAAAGGAAGTGGATAGGAACTCGAGGGTCACTGAGAAATTGTAGAACTTGAGAACCAACTACTTTGGGCGAATCGACTCTCTTGTTGTAGATCAAGGGGAGGTCGAAGTATTATTTCAAGAACTTGGTTTAAAAAGATCCCAAGCGAAAGTCGCCGAAGTTCCACTTATCGACGGGAAAATGTCGCCAAAAAATAAGAGAGCCGCTGATTCAAGTCTCCCCCGCAATAACCCTGCTCTTAGTGGGTATACTATTGACTCTACTACTACAAAGAGAGGTGCCCTATTGAGTGGGTCCTTGGGCAAGAATAGGAAAAAAAGAGTTGCCAACCTTTCTCCTGCCCCTGCACAACCATCAAAGAGGTTGATTCAATAGGGTCCCATCAAGAAGGGGGAAAATTATAGAGCTGTTGAATCGGGGACTTCTAATGTTCCTAAGTCAAGTACTGTCATACAACAGAAGGCTGTGATTGGGAAGAAAATTTCTTCTAATTTGTAAAAGGTGTAAACTGTTGAGAATCTTGGAAATTCCAAGGTGGAGGCCTAGTGGACCATTAAGTCCTTTGCTGCTGAGACAATGTCTTTGGAGGAAGATATTGTTGACTGCTTGGTTAGAGCAGATAGTTTGTCGACCTTCTTCATCGAAGGTCACAAAACAATGAATAAGGTGAGAAATTTTCATGCCTTATTTCGATTAACGAAATTACTTCCATATTCGAGATCTTACGTTATTACTATCATGCAGATCTAGAAGTTGCTTATCGATGGGAAACCTTATCTTCTTGGTACCGAGGCTTTGGCGAACCAGCTCCTCATATACAAAAAACATCGAGAAGAAGTTTGTCAAAGAAAAAGATGAGTTGATTTTGGAGAAGGAAAGCTCGGAAGCGAAGCTAGAAAAGCTGAAACTTGGCATGGTGAAGTCGAAGGAGACTGCGGTTCGCGAGGCTAAAAGAAATGAGCGACAGAGAAGAGGAAGGTGACCGAGAAGATAAGGATCGATCTTACAAAGGAGAGGGAAGATGTATTAGCCTTGTAAAAGTCCAATTTTAAGGACGATGTGTGTAAACAGATCTTATCAGCTCACAGGTCAATGGAGGCAGAGAGTGCCAAGACTCTTGCTGTAGCTAATGCAGAGGCAGATCGGATTAACATCGATTATCTTAGGCATATGAAAGCCAATTTCTCTGGGCAGTTCAATCTGATGGAGGAAAGGAAAGATTTTTACAAAGGCTTGGCTGCGGGGGGAACCTTTCTCGATTCTGACGCTGAGGAAGGGGTGCTCGATACTGAAGAAGTTTCCCTTGCCTTGGCCGGTGGTGCAGAACAGATAGGAGGGGAGATTCTCGATGATCTTACTCCTTGTCTTCCAGTGAACGTGACAACCTCAATAATCTCCCCAGAAAAGTTGATAACAATGCTATAATTATTTCTCCTTCATGTTGTTTTTGTTCTTATGTTGGTAAACAATATTTTTTTGTACAAGTGGTTAATGGGACCTGATAACTTTTGGTATTTTGATTTTTGAATGACTTTCTAAGAATTTTAATCGTTAAAGTTGTGTGGTGTGAACTATGATAATTGATGGATAGGTATTTGATCATAATGAATATGATGTTGAACATGTTAAGTGTTTTATTCGAGATGATTGTTAGAAGGGAGTAAGTAATACTCTTTGTTAGGTGTTTCAGAATCCCTGCATTGAAGGTTTTTCTCAATTGATTGATTAGAGAGCCATATTATGGCTTTGTCGACTGAGGAATGTTTGCCAGATGATTTTCCTTTATGGGATATATGGTTTTTTTTTTTAAAGACAATAATGCAATGCGTTGTCAGATTAGTAATGATATGAAAACAATATTTCCTGTAATTAGATATCAGTCTATCAAAGAAATGAGACTTAGTTTGGACGAATACATATTAAGTTTTGTCCAAAGAAAGAATGTCGAATAGATGATGTATTAATGGGAAAATAATTATTTTTATGGTAGAAAATAAAATAAAAAAGATTACAACGTCTATCTGTAGAACATCTTCAGATGGGCTGTCTCCAACCCATCTGCTATTTTTTTCATTAAGGCGCTTGGGCAAGCCTGATTTGATGTTTTTATTAATAGCTTCGGCTTGACTATTTCCTTGTGGATAATTTGGTGATGATGTGCTCCCATAGAAATTTGATTACTTCATTTTTATCAGTGTGGTAAAGTGGTACAGCTTCGACCCATTTTATAAAATAGTCTGTTACGACCAGGATAAATTTTTTGTTTCACGATGCAGGGTAGAAGGGACCAATAATGTCAATGGCCTATTATTTAAATGGCCATAAGATATTGCTAACATGTAAGTCAAGGGCTAGAATTTTGATGTCTTATGCATGGATTTGGTCTTTGAAGCATTTTTGAACAAATTTTTTGCAGTCTTGTCTCATCTTCAGCCAGTATAAAGCTTGTGTGAATGCTTTTTATGCTATTGACTGTCCTGAGATATGTGTAATACAAATTCCTTTTTGTAGTTCTTTAATCTTAATTTAGGTTTATCTCTATGATTGATGCACTCGATCAGTGGCCCTCCCCCGAAGATTCGGTATAACACTCCTCCTTGGACTTTGAATCTCAGACATTTGGCTAATAAATATTGAGCTTTCTTTCTTATTCTCGGGGAGAATATTTATAATGACCCAATTCCGTTAGCTCAAAATTTGCTCTTACACCAATCTACTATGAAAAAAACTAATGTAAAGCAAGAAATTACACAAGTAATTTAGCATGGAAAACCTTTGAATGCGTAAAAAACCATTACCTTGACTTGAGGGCTTTATTAACAGTAAAATTTTTTTCTTGAGGCTAATATCTTATTACAAGTGATCTCTCGAACTAGAAATACTTGATCTTGTAAATAATAAATTTGGTGTTTGAGAATATAGAAAATCTTGTTTTCTTGGTGATTTCTCATATATTTTTCTGGTTCATGTCTCTTCTAGAACTTCTTCTTTATATAGGTTTACCCGCAGCTCATTATCATGCTAAAGAACGTTCTCCGAATAATGAGGTAAGTGGTGGTTGATTGAGTAACTACTGAGTTCATGGGAGACAGGTGTCTTTAACTTGTTCATGTTTTTCTATTGTGCTCGATCTACATTCTTCATCAGTTCGTGGGCTAGGAGGCACTGTTGACTGTTCATATCACGTGTAAAATGCGTGGGTCTGATATGGAGGTAGCTCAAATTGAAAGTAGCTCGAATAGGGTAGGTCATAGGGTAGGCCCTTCCAATCGCCCCCTCGTAACTGACGTCACGAGTAGCTTTGGTTGAGAAAGAACCTATTGCTATGTGGTATTGGAAGTTGAATAGGTATGACATATTAATGTTGATTTGACTGGTATGGAAAATGGGTATCTTTTGTGGAGGGATGCATCTGCATTGAATGATGATGGAAAGTATTGATGAATGAGACGCTTGGGGTTCTGAGAGTGGCTCAATTTAAATGATGACTGCTTTGGAAACGTACTTGCGCATTAAATATGAGGGTTATATAAATAGTATTTGTATCGATGGTTTTTGCAAATTATATTATTGTTTGAAAAATTCTTTATAATTCTTGAGTGTTATTTGTGAAAACTTGGAGGATGGTCTATGAAAAGAGGGTTGCTGCTGAAATGAAAAGATTCAGACTAAAATACTTTGGATATCAGCCTGTAGAGATGCCCACCCCCATTCCTATTTTAGCACCATATTAGGGAATGTCGGCAGAAGAAGCGGCTGAAGCTGAAGAAGATTTTTACCGTATGTAGAGATTTTACTACGTTGCCATAAATCATAGGCAAGCAACGTTTGAGATATCCTCACATTCTTGCAGAGGACAAGGTTGAGGAGATAGATGTGGGGACCGGTGTAACTACTAGGCAGTATCGCCGGTATCTTGCGTAGTGTTGGATTCTAAGAGAGGGCCCTCTTTTATTTCTACCAACACTCTGATGGTGGGGTTATAGAAGAGGCAATGGTGGTAGTGGAGAAGGATAATGGAGATTGGAAGTCTTCCACTGTACAATCATCGTTTCTTGGCTCTAAGAAGTCCTTTTGTTTGAAGAGTTAGTTCAAGCACTGACTTCTTTTCTTCCATAGTTTCCATTTGAAGTTCGGCCCCATGTCTAAACTTCGATCAAACTTGGGAAAGGGAGAATGTTCTGTGTTTTCCAATGCATGTTTTTATTCAGAAGATTCTCAGAGTAAAATATCACAGAAGATAGATGAACTGAAGGATTTGTTGTTTTTGGAGTACCTGAAAGCCTTGTTATCCGTAAAGTACCTGAAAGACATGTTATCTGTAAAGTTGATGTAATTTATATTCATGCTTAATCAAAGTGCTTATTTAAACTCTATGTTGATAGATAGAATGACCTCTAATGATTGAAATCGAGCTATAATTAATTCAAAGATGCATGAATAGAGGACGAAATGTAATATATATAATCGGACTAGAAAGTACATTTTAACAACCGAGCTATAAAAATGTGTTTGCGAAATAAAAGATGTATAAAAACTTGTTTTGAATTAAATAACTTAGAATTATTGGGTGGGATAATTGTAGAAGACTTAGAATTGGTAGGAATTGGAAATTTGAGCTCAAGGAGATTTATTTTAAATATTAGATTTGGGGAAAATAAGTTTGAAATAAAGTAGGCCAAATCCACAGATTTCTATGTGGATAGATAAGTTCAAATTATGCTTAATCAAGATATTAGGGTTTGCTATTATTGAAAAATAAAATATATATACGAATTGTGGGGGATTTGAAGTGATCTAGAAAATTGAATAAATATGGGGAAATGAGTTTTAGACAGAAGAAAGATATAGAAGATGGTGTGGACTCGATCTGAGAGAAGTTATTATGTCGCTGAGGGACGATTGACGATAAAGATAGCTGAAGTTTAAGAGAAAAATTTTGGGTTGCTGGATTATGACGCTGACTTGCCAGAGACCGAATATTAGTTTGAAGGGTTAGATTAGATGGGTAGGGAACTTGAGTTAGGACAGCGCTTCTACGAGGAGCTATTCTAGGATGTAATTGTGGAGCCTTCAGCTCAAAAAGAAGTTGTGAGGCTAATTGTTAAAGAAGAGATCTAGTTGGAAGGTATGAAGATTATTTGAGGCGAACTGATTAGGTGTGACTCCCCAGGACATCTAAGATATTTTATGCATAATTATTTGTGAGGGAGTGAAGTGTATGAGGTCGAATAACTATCAAGGAAATGTAATTAGAATGAAGCTTGAATCTGTCATCTTTTGTTACAAATATTGTTTATGATTATTTTGAATAAATAATTTAAAATTTGAAATGTAAGAGCTTTGGAAATGATGTCAGCACTTCTATATGTAGTTAAAGCAAGAATTGAAAAAAGTAGGTAACTTTAATTTTATGTCTCTTATGTTAGTAGAAGGAAAGTTTGATTGCGTGTAAGTAATGAGTCATCATGAGTGTGTGGAGGTTAGAGAGAGATTTGGGTAGGAGAGATGAGAATATATTAAAACATAGAGTAGGGGGCAATGATGGGAAGATGTTTTCTCGGAAAAGATGTAATACGTTTGACATTAATTGTGGAAGGGACGCCTCGGTTCCAAAATTGAGGGTGGCTCGTACGAGGCCAAATAATTGCCTGCATTAAGAGAAAGTAAATATAAATATTGCTTGACCTTCCTCATTCAGACGTTTATCAACTTTTGAAAAATTAAAGAACAGTGGGAATGAGAGAAAAAATAGTAGAGATTCACCTGAGAGGTTAAACAGGAGTGATCGACAGTCAAGGCTAGAGAAGGTAGCAGAGACTGAGTCACAAAGGTGGTTATATAGCAGCATCGTGATGGAAGAATTTGACGTTGCTTCAGATTTGTTTTCAGACGTTGAATGTTAGCAGATGAATCGTAATATTGTGAATGCGTTTTTTAAAAGATTTTTGTTGGTTTTTGAATTTCAAAAAATTGCTATTTATAGTAACCAATAAAAATTTGTAGGATAAATGCATAAAAAGATATAAGAATGATATATGTATGATGTATGTGCAAAAGATAATGATAGAATACATGGACTTGTATGTAGGTCGAGCGTGAGGAGTATTTGAGTAGAGTCATACCTCATCTTTAGAATTGTAATTGATATGGAGACTTCACCTGTGATGGAGGCCTCGACCTCTGGTCGTTTGGCTGAGTCTGAAAATGTAGTATATGAGAAGGAGGAAGAAGTAGAAGTTTTTTAATTTCTTGATTTCCCTGGAAAATTGGTATCATATACTCCAAATTTTTATGTGTTTAGAGAGTTTTGTAAATCTAAAGCTCTTATAGGGGTAAGATGGGGCAACTTTGTATAACATGCCGGTAGGCAGTTTAGAAGTTGTATTGCAACATCTGGGGTAAAGCATTTCTTTCTATTTTCTTATTTAGAGAATGAGAAATCAGACAGGGGAATAGATGAATCGATCTCTTTAGAGTATTATGATAGAAATCTCCTGGGCGACCTAGAAGAAGGCTTTTTGTGTTACCTATCTCAATTGGAGTATGGGTTGAGTCTGCCCCTTAGCAATCTTGCAAAAGGGATAATGAACATTATAGGGGCATGTCTTGCTCAGTTGAACGAAAACATGTGGGAGGTAATTGAATTTTGTGAGAGTTTAAATAAGTTATGGGAGGAGAATGAGGTAGAAAGGAGAATATCTCTTGAAGATGTTTTACAGTTTTATAGAGTGAATAATTATTCTGCAAGTGGAGGGGCATACTTTTTTGCGAGTTCCACTATACCTCTTTTCTTCGATCAGAATTCAGCAGGTCAAATGTAGAATGATAACGTGATTTAGGTGAAAAGTGATTATCTTCAGAGAGATGATGAAGAACCCATATAAATTTGGTATAAAACTTGAAATTGGAAGTACATGTTGTTGTTATCGAACTGGGATCATACTTTGACCTTAAGTTTAGAAGTAGTTTCATGCAGTAGATGTCAAAAAATTGAAATTTGTTAGAAATTAGAGTCCTGTTTCATGTTTGAATGTATCGATTGAATGTTCTTGAATCGAACTTGATATATTATATTTGTGATAAAGGTCAAACTAGAGTTAGCTTGCATGAGCGAACAAGAGACGTGCCAGTATAACCAAGAGTTTGCAGCGGAGTTTGATAGAATGAGAGAGGCAAATAAAGACTGGGAGGATCAACACGTAAAGGTACATTTCAAGTATGTCAAGGCAGCACAAGCTGTTGATGACCTTACTCAGAAGATCAAGGGAAAATATGCCAAAATTAATAAAGGGCAAAAAGAGCTTGCAGAGGCGAAGGAAGAGATAGCGATGCTTAAAAGCCGAAATGATGCCTTGATGGCAAAGAGTAAGGAGGCATTCATGGCTGGATACCATATTCAGTCGTTAGAAATGACCGAGAAAGAGTTACACCATTTTTGGCCAGCCTGAAGGACCAAATGATCAGCAAAATGAACAAATAAGAGCAGACTCGAGCTAATTTAGTGAGTTCCAAAAGCGAACTGATGCGATTGAAAAAAAAAATGATTGAAAATGATAGTGAGGAGAGGAGAGCTCGAGATAATTTATCTAACTTCAAAATTGTGGTTGAGCAGTTGACTGCCATTTTTCCTGCTAAAGATATAGAGTTCCGGTTGGTGCAAAGACGTTATGATGAATTGAAAAAGAGGTGGCACAATTGAAGGCCAATTTGGCTCTGGCCAATTCACGTATCACGAATCCCAAGACTAAAGAGCGCTCGAGAAAGAATTAAGGTGATGCAAGGGTTTCCATCGTTCAAGGGAATATGGTTATCCTATCAGCTCATATTAGAGAGCTGGAGGGAGATGTAGCCCGTACTCAAGCTCAAGTATAAAAAGGAAATGAGCGGTTAAGGGAGTGCCAAAGTAAGTTGGATGGTGCTCATGTCAGGAAATATTAGTTAGAGCGGGTGATTACTGGTAAGGATCTCTTGAGAAGGAAAAAAGATGAATCGTTAAAGTAGTCTCCAGCCAGGGAAGGTGTAGACAGAGAGCTTGAGAAACATCGTGCTCAGGTGGAAAAATTGAGGATGATGAACTAGGCTCAGTCTGATAAAGCAGATAAGAAGGTGAGGGAACATATAATTCTTATGTCCCGCATCGATAGTCGAATGGAATGACATGAAGCATAGTATAAGAAGTTAGAAGAGCATTATCAAAAAGTTAGAGAGAATTTTGCCAAGCCAGTTATGCCTGTGGTGCTCTGCTCATAGATATTAGTGATCGTTATCAGCTATTTATTAGAGAAAGTGAGAAGGCTTGAGTTAGAGAGGGATACCTTGCACGGCTGTTTGTCGGATAGAGGATGTATTTGTATACAAAACTGTATAGAAGTGCTGACATTGAACGCGGAAATTGTATGAGCGCCATGGAAATGGAGTTAGGATCTTGACCTGTTGAATTCGTAGAGTAAGGCAAGATTATGGTAGCTGCTCAAGTTCAAGATTTAATGGCTGTTTGTCCTTCTATTGTAGGGGAAAGCATAGCTGACCTCCCATCAGCAGAGAAGAATCTTTTGTAGTGGCAGTATATGTTTCCTGTAAAAGTATCTATCGCAGACATGTTGAGAGATAAAAGCTAGTTTTTCCTTGGTTTTATCTTATGTCTGGTAGAGTTCTTTGATTGAAAACTAGTATTACCTTCGTTTTAATCGCAGAGTATGTATAGATTTTGATTGAAAGCTAGTTTTACCTTTGCCTTAATTGGTATAATTGTCACAGCCATATTAAGAGATGAAAGCTAGTTTTACCGTTGCCTTATTTCATGTCTGGTAGAGATCTCAGATTGAAAACTAGTATTACCGTCATTTTAATCACAGAGTATGCATAGAGTTTGATTGAAAGCTTGTTTTACCTTTGCTTTAATCGGTATAATTGTCGCACCCATATTAAGAGATGAAAGCTAGCTTTACCTTTGCTTTATCTTATATCTGGTAGAGTTCTTTGATTGAAAATTAGTATTACCATCGTTTTAATCATAGAGTATGTATAGAGTGCGATTAAAAGCTAGTTTTTCCATTGCTTTAACCATAATAGAGGTCAATTAAAAGTTAATATTACCTTTGCTTTAATCTATGTATTATCTACATAAGTAAATAGTAATGTGGGAAAAAGCATGGAAGTTTTCATTGAATAGAATATAATGTATATTGTATGCAGATGAAATCTCACTTTTGGAATGGAAAGAACGAGAATTTAGAAGTAGAAAAGTGAGGGACTTAACGACAGTACCATTTCAGTCGCCTAGTAGTCTATGAATTTGGGATTCAAATTCCTTGTTCCGTCATGAAATAATATGATCCCAGACCAGTTTGACCAATAATTAGGAATGGACCATTCTAATTTTCTGTGATTGAAGCCTTTTCTTGAGTCCATCCATGGTGGTTATGTTGGTGATTTCAGCTTAGCCATTGCCTTAAGGATAGTAGGGATTGGATGGTGAGTGGATGATATTATATTTGTTGAGGAAAGCTATGACTTTTTCTCTAATGTATTATGGTCCATTATCAATTCGAATCTTGTGGGGGCATCCAAAAAAAGTGATGATGTATTCCATGATAAAAGAGGCGACCTCTTCTTCTCTAGTTTGACAGAGTGGAACTGCTTTTAACCATTTTGTAAAATAATTTACAACTACGAGTAGGTATCATCTGTTACCACCGCTTGAATGGGTAGAATACCTTGCTTGCATGTAGTTCGAGTGTAGGGGCGTGACTCATATGTCCATGTCGCTGACATGTATTGCATTTGCGTGAGTACTCTTCTGCTTGCTTGCTTATGCCTGACCAGAATACTTCTTGGGTAAGTTCTCTGTTAGTGAGTGATCGACCCGTGGTATAGGAGCCACAAGTCCCTTTATGTAAATCTCTGTGCATTCCATCTGCTTTCTTCCTGGAGCAGCACTTGTGGTAGGGCCCCATTACTGAACGCTGATAAAATAATAATTTTGAACTGCGTAGCGCTTCACATTATCGATCAACTGTCGGTACTCCTTTGGATCTGTTGGGAGGTGCCCTTTACATTTGTTGTCGGTGCCAAGGTATGCAATGAAAGGCTTTTTCCAATCGTCGTCCTCCTTTTCATCTCCCCAAGTGTATCATGTATGCAGAATGTGGATCAATGCTGGGGGTTGAGAGTACTTCGATCTGTTGATATCTGGCTTCTGTGCCTAAGGCCCTGGCCAGGTAAGCCAAGGAATTGGCGTATCTATTTTCACCTCGAGGAAGATAATCGAGAGTTTCTTTCACAAACTTACTCATCCTATCTCCAATGAGGGCTGTATATTCGATCATTTTGCCATTCTTCTTTAATTGTTCTGAGTAATGGTGGACGATGAATAGAAAATCAGTGTATATTGAAAGCTCTGGAACACCAAGCTCGAGTACAAGGTTGAGTCCATGAATGAGTGCTTCATACTCGGTAACATTGTTAGAGGCTTCAAACTCCAAGAAGACTGATTTCTCGATTCTGTCGTTGGAAGGGTTAGTCAATACAATTCCAATTCCTGACCCTGCAGCTCCTGTTGAACCATCAGTAAAAGTCTCCACCCTTTCCTTACAGCCCATTCAGCTTGGTTGTCAAATGTTTTTGTGGGTGGATCTTTTGTAATTCTTCCGTAAGGTCAGGATCGTGCTCATCCCACTCAGGATCTTCCATTGGAAAATTCGTGAGAAAATTGACAACGGCCTGACCCCTTTCTGAATGTCATTGTTCATACTTAATGTTATGCTTTCCCATACTTACTGACCATTGTTACACTCTCCTGGATTTCTCTTTCTTGGACAAAACTTCCCGGAGGGGTAGTTCGTCATGACTTTGACTAAGTGAGCTTGGAAATAGTGTTTAAGTTTTTGTGAAGTGTAAACAAGAGTTAGAAGGAGTCTCTCGATTTTCGAATACCTCGATTCCTCTAGAGTGAGGATTTTGCTAATGAAGTAGACTGGCTTTTCGATCTTCCCTGCAAGTATAATGAGAACCGAGCTTAAAGAAGTATTTGCAACTGCCAGGTAGATGATTAGTTCCTCATTATCTACTAGGGAGCTCATGATGGGAGACTTCCCCAAATAGGTTAGGAGTTCCTTAAAAGTTACCTCGTATTTTGATTTTCATTATATCTTTGCATTGGGCTAAACTTTTCCTTGTTTGGTACAACCGCAAAGAAGTTGGAACAGGCAATGACAGCGATCTGAAGATTTAGAAATAAATCAGTTGATTACGGAAATCTTGCCAACAAGTTTTAGTCCATCCTTCGTCATCTTTGGAGATGGCATGTTGAGGAGAACTTGAATTTGATCTGGATCAGCCCCAATCCCTTTCTTGTTGATGAGATGGCCGAGGAATCTGCCTAATTGTACTCCAAATTGACACTTGTCAGGATTGCGTCGCATCTTATAAGATCGAATAATGTTGAATATTATGTTGAGATCTGTGATATGGTCGTTTGACTATATGTTCTTGCACATGAGATCATCAGTGTAGACTTCCATGATTTTCCCAAGATATGCTTTGATCATAGTAGTCATCAACCGTTGATAAGTCATGCCTACATTTTTGTGTCTAAAGGGCATAACTTTATAGCAGTAAAGTCCTCTTTTAGTGATGAAAGTAGTCTTTACTTAATCTTCTTCTAAGAGAGGAATTTGATTATATCCGGAAGCAGCATCCATCATTGATAAGAGTTCGTGACCTGCTGTAGAATCAAGAATTTGATGGATAATGGGAAGAGTAAAACATTCCTTTGGAATCTATTTGTTTAGATCGGTAAAATCTACACAAACTTGGACATTTCCATTCTTCTTTGGAAATGCGACGATGTTGGATATGTAATATGGATACTTGGCTTCTCAAATAAATTGTACTTTGATCAATTTTGTAATCTCAATGTTGACTTCATCACAAAGACAAGTTGAGAGGTGTCAGTGTTTTTGTTTGACCTCCATGGATTAATGTTGAAGGCCAATTTGTAACATGCCTTAGTTGGATCGGCCCAAGGCATCTCTTCGAAATTCCATGCAAAGGCATCTCAATTCAATCGTAAGAATTGAATAAGAGCATCCTTATCGTGCTGGACCTGCTTGGTACCGATAAAAGTACATTTTCTAGGTCTATCAATATTGATGTATTCTGTAGACTCTTCTGTGGAAGGCTGATCATCAAGTTGATCAACTTTTGGTAATTGTTACGCAGTGTATCTGTCTGAGGTATCAAGAATGGCAGAGACGATATTCTCGCAAGCTTAAGAAAGTTTTTAACTGCCTTTGATTTCATAGATACCATTATTCTGTTTGAAGTAGAGTGCTTGATGATAGGTAGAAGTGATCACTTCCATGTTATGAATCCAGCAATGACCCATAATCCCGTGATAACGAGATTTGGCGCTGATGACATCGTCGATTGTGGCTGGTCTAGTGGTAATAGGTATGATGATCTTGCCTACTCGCTTTTCATTAGAACCATTGAATCCACTAATATCGGTGTCGCTCAGAATAACTTGATCGTCCAATCCCACCTCCTCGATTATTGTTTGAATACTGCCAAACGAGCTTATCATTCGGCTTCGAGCTCCTTCTCGCGGAGCTCTTGGTCAAGAGTTAACTGACGTTCAAGCTTATTACATTTATCATTTTTAGCGTAGAGGTTCGCCCGTAGTTCTGTAAGCAATTCTTGCTCAACTAAAAAATCGAGCTGAATTCTGGTTGTTGGTCGTCTGGAAGTGACTATGATTGGAGATTGATAGTAGAATGAATGTATGCCTTAGGATATCGTAGAAATTTCTTCTTTCCCATAGACGGTGCCAAATATAATGGCTTAATTCTGCTAGCTCAAAATGGCTCGGAATTAGCTCTTACACCAATGTACCTATGACAAAAACTAATATAATGAATGTATGCCTTAGGATATCGTGGAAATATCTTCTTTCCCATAGACGGTGCCAAATGTAATGTCTTAATTTTGCTAACTCAAAATGGCTCGGAATTAGCTCTTACACAAATGTACCTGTGACAAAAACTAATATAAAGCAAGAAATAACACAAGTGATTTAGCGTGGAAAACCTTTGAATAGGTAAAAAACCTTGACCTCGAGTTGAAGGTTTTAGTAATAGTAACTTTTATTGCTTGAGGTTGATATCTTACTACAAGTGATCTCTCGAACTGGAATTACTTGATCTTGAAAATAAGAACTTTGGTGTTTGAGAATATAGAAAATCTGGTTTTCTTGGTTATTTCTCATATATTTTTCTGGAGGTACTGTTAACTGCCGGCAACTTAGATTTGCATGGCGTAGATTTTGTCAAGGCTGGAATGCTCGATACCTTCGATATTTAGTGATCTTTTCTCACTGTCTTCGAGCATTGCAGCAATGTATGCTAAAGCATCGGCATGTCAGTTTTCTGCTCGTGGCAAATAATAAATTGTGGCGCATTGGAATTTCTTCATTTTTTCTTCAACCAGTGCGATGTAATCGACCATTTTTCTTGATATTTTGAATGTTTTGTTGTAATGGTTGGCTATGAGTAATAAATCCACGAAAATAGCTATTTATTCTACTCCCAGTGCCAGTGCAAGGTCTAGGCCATATAAGATAGCCTAATACTCTGCTTCATTGTTTGTTGCATAGAACTTGAGTTTGGTAACTTTCTCAATTCTATGATTGGATGGTGTAACACGAACTATGCCAATCCCTGATCCCCGTGGCCCTGCAGATCCATCTATAAAGATTCTTCAGCCTATAATTTTGAACCATGCATCTAGTTCTGCAATTGAGTTATCGGCAAAGACTTCCTCGAGTTCCTCCCATTCAGCGTCTTCGTCAAGAAAATCTAACAGTAAGTCAAAATAGCCTGTCCTTTAATCTAAATTTATGGCTTGAAGGTGATGTTGTATTCGCCTAAGAAAATAGACCACTATTAGACCCTTCAGGATTTGTCTTTCCTGGATAGTACTAGTTTAAGGGAGAATTTGGTAATTACTTTGATGTTCTTAGAAATAAGGTCAAAGTTTTTTGGAACTGGACACTAGGGGTAATAGTTGCTTCTCAGTTGCTTCACAGGCATGGGAGTTATGTTGATGAAGTAGATTGGTTTTTTCACGCCATTATCTTTTCGAATAAGGACAGAACTGATAGAGTCTTTTGTTGTCGATAAATACATTGTAAGAACTTTGCCATCGATAGGAGTTCTCATTAAGGGAGGATACCCAAATATCTTTTGAGATGTTGAAATGCTAATTCGCAGTCTGGAGTCCAGGTGATTTTTTTGGGTTGTTAATTTCTTTGCCATTAGTGATGGGTTTCCCCGAAGAAGGAGGTTAGGAAGTTTACATTAATCAGATGATTTGGAGATAAACCTATGTAGAGCTGCACAACTTTCTCTACTTGTTTCTGGACATCTTTCCTGGTTTGCGGCGATGGCATGGTCATCAGTGCTTTGAATGGTTCTGGATGAATTTATATCCCTATTTTACTAACCAAATGTCCCATGAATTTCCCAGATGTTCCAGGGTTTAATTTCATACGATATGATCAAAGGATGTCGAAGATTGTTTTGAGGTGGATACATTGATCTTATCGTTTTAGGCTCTTGGAGATCATGTCGTCAATGTAGACCTCCATGATTTGGCCCAAGTGATCTTTAAACATATTTAATACAAGTCTTTAAAATGATGCACCAACATTTTTCTATCTATTACGAATGTGGTCATCTCTTGATCTTCTTCAGCAAGTTGGACTTGATTATACCCGGAACCTGCATCCATCATAGAGTGAAACACATGTGCTTCTACAGAGTTGAGGTGTGGAGGAATCAAAGGAAGGGGGACGTTATCCTTTGGTGAATTTTTTTTTGGTTCGGTGAAGTTCACGCAGACCCTAATTTTCCCATTCTTCTTCGAGACCGCAACAATGTTCGGGACCCACTTAGGATACTTAGCTTCACCAATGAATCCGACTCAAAGTAGTTTATCGATATCTTCATTAACTGCCTCTCGGAGTTGGGGGGTTAAGTTACGATGCTTTTGTAGCACAGCTTTGCTATATGGGACGAGATTTAACTGGTTGTATGCAATAGAAGGGTCAATTTCTTGCATTTCATGAAAAAACCATGCAAAAACATCAACATTTTGCTTTAACAGCTGTAGGAGAGTTTTTTTCTCTTCTGATGAAAGTTTAGAGACAATAAAAGTACTTTGTCTTGGTTCATCGAGATCTTCAAATTGAAAAATTTCAGTATCGTATTATTCAAACGTTGGAGGTGGTTCTTGCTGTACTTGCTATGCCTGAAGAAGTTTTGATGCGTGAGAGCTTGTGGTGGTATTTTCGCACATTCGTCCTACTGCTTGACTCCCTTTGATTTTATAGACTCCATAATCTATTGAGAAACATAATGTTATATGATATGTCAAAGGTATTGCTTTGATAGAGTGAAGCCAACTTCTTCTTAGAATTCCCAAGTATTTTGACTCAGCATCAATGATAATGAATTTAAGGAATGTGGTATTTAGCCCTGCTTGAACAGGCAATGGGATCTCTCCCAATGCTGATTCTTTTAAGCCATTGAATCCTGCGATAGTTGTGGTTGAAACCTTAACTGAGTCTTTAAGGACTAAAATGTCAATTACCCTCTTGAATTGCATGTCAGCTGCACTTCCAGTGTCTACGAGGAGCGTTTGCAAGTATTCCTGTCCCACTTTGAGCATTAACACCAGCGGGTCGTCATGAGGGTACTTGACATGGATGGTATCACAGTTTTTGTAGGAAATGTAATATGGGCATTAGGCTTTGATAAAGCTGGGTAGAAGTTTGGCAGATTTTTTAGATGATGTCATCTTGCGGCATGATGTGACTCTGCCATCATTCTTTCACTTCTTACCTTTTTTAATCTTAATCATATAAAGATGGCGAGATTGAATATTTCCTTGCTCTTGTTCGACTTCATTTCTTTTTGTTTCTTCTTCGAGGAACTTTTGGGCATCTATAAGGTACTCGTGGAGCCTCCCTTCCAGGACAATACGGTAAAAAATGCATATAAGAGATTAATAGTTGTTACTCTCATGGCTATGAACATTATGATACTGGCACAAGGGTTTATTTGGGACGTCTGGAATCTCCTGTGCCTCTCAAAATAATTCATCTCCCCTTAGTATTGGTAAGATGGCAGACAAGGTGGTTGTCATAGGAGGCAGGATGAGGATAGGTCTATCTTTTTTCCCATCTTTTCCTTTGATGTTGTCGTTCAAACGCCCATTTTGTTTGACAATAACAACTCTTGCTGGTTTCGAGTGTGGCGATAAAAATATATTGTTAGAATGAATAATAGAAAAGCTTTACATCTTATCCTTCTTGGATCATTCGAGCTCGATGTAGTTATTAACCACATCGATAATTTTGGTGACTGTATTGGGTTTATGAAGTATAAGCTCTTTTCAAACTTTAGAATCGATGTGGAGTGCGAAAGTGAATGCTGGTACGACAATCTTTGGATCCATATTCCCAATCTGATATGGGGCCTTTAAATGATTAAGCCTAAAAGCTTAGATGATTTTAATCTTATCCTTCTCTAAGGGTGCCTTGAAGTCCTACAATAAATCAAAGTAATTACAACTGTGGAGGACTATCATACTTCTAAATTCATTAGGTATTATTTTCTTTTTAGTTTTATTTGTTTCTAGATTAAAATAAGAGGATCCTTCTAATATGGGAATCCTCTAGCTCTATTATAAATTGGCATGTAATAGTTGAGAGATACATTCAATCAAGATCAATAAAATTGATCTCTTTATTATTTATTCCTTGAAATTTCTTTTATTTTCTTGATTCAAATCGCTTCCACTACATGTTATCTATTAGAATCTTCCATATTTCTTGCAAGAATAGTTTATAAAGTTTGCCAGAGTTTCTTTCCCATCTTTCTCAAAAAGGTACAAATAATCAACTGTTATTTCACGCTCTTTAACTTGTGCGTAGTTATATTAGAATAGTCTCTATAACTGGGTGAAGCTTGTTATTGATCCTTCAGGAATGGTGTGAAACTACCAGAGAGGCTCTTCTTTGAGGCTCATGTTAAATAATTAACATAGCATGTGATCAAGTTTTGAGGATATGCCGACCGCTGCTTTGAAGTAACATACGTGGGTGAGAGGGTCGTTGAGGACTGCATATTGATAAAATTTAAGCATGTGAAAGTTGTCTGGAATTGGCATGACTTTGAGATGAGGGGAATTAGGATTTGTCTTGATCCTATCCAAAATGGATCTTCGACTATGATTGTTAGCATGTATGGTCTGAGTTCAATTGATCAAGTCATCCAAGGTAATGAATTGTGGAAGAATGGTTGGGGTAGCTGCAGCCCGAGGATCAAAATCTCATTGTCCTTCTGGACCTAACGTTCTCTAACTGGTCGTCTCAGATGAGGCAGTAGTGTTTGATGACATGTCCGTCGATTTCCCTGGGTTATCGATGCTAACGATGTGAGGCCAAAATGTCGTGACACTCTATCCGAATTTCTTGATCGAGATCTTGAAGTTTGATTTCGTTCTTCCCTTGGTAAGTTCTCCCTTTGTGAAGCTCTGGATCGATGAACGCTTCAGGCTTGAGGGGGTGATCAGCAAAACTGTTAATCGATCTTCTTGCCTTCGCAGACTTTCAATTTCTTTATGATGGGTTCGACTCTGCAATTTCAGGGCTTTCCTCCTCTCGTCTTTTTCGACGTGGAGGGCTTGAATGTGAATTCTTTGATCTTTGAACCGCTAGACCCTGTCATACTCCATCTGCTTCTTAAGCTTGATAACAACATTGTGTAAATTAACTATTTCTGGTAAAATGCCAGATGGAATGTTTTCATTGTTCCTCTTGGAACGGTATGTACTTTTGAGGTTCATGTCGGTCATGGTGTTGACTGTTCGGAATGAGATTTGGTAAAGAAAGGTAAAGAAAAAATTAAGAATTCTCACAGACGGTGGCAATTGTAATGGCTAACTTTCCGGTTGGTAAACTTCACCAACACTTATAGTAAGGAAGTTATGCGGAGTTTGTAAATAAGCTTTGAGCACACTAAATTTTACGTAGAAGCTCAGTAAATCCTGAGAAAAACCACGACCTAGAGGAGAATTTGAAGGTGTAAATCCAATATGTGCTAGATTATTACAACTTTGAAGAAATTTGACTAGTATAATTAAGAATGATAGAAAAAGTTTAATGCCCAGTTGACATAAGCTCTGCCTGTATTTATAGTTGATACAGACTGTTAAAAATAATTGGTCTCCTGGTTTCATGGGTGGTGGGCAAACTTCGTAGATTATATGCAATGACTCTATTTGACCAAGTGTAACAGTTACTTTAGAGGGTCAAGATCTATAGACGTGGGTCTAACAACTTCTTGAATAGTCATACACCTTCAACTTGGTTTTCCTAGCTTCTCCTTATTGAGTCTGAGGAATATGCTATCACAATCCCATCTCGAATGACAAGATACCTTCGACTTGACTCTATTTAGCTTGTCCTTATCGGGACTGGGGTATATGATACTACACCTTCTATTTAGACTGAAGAAGAATTTCAAGCAAAAATATACTCTCTTTTCTTCTACTCCTTCACTTTGATAGTTTTTTCCGTAATTTCATATCCCTAGCTTCCTAGTAAGGATAAAGTTTATTCTTATTTTTAATTAATTCTATGATAAAAGGTACCATAATAATTTATAGTTTTTTAGACTTATATCATTCGATATATATCGATATTTGACTTATATCCCTCCATTTAGCAGAAAAGCAGCTATAGTTCTTTTTAATCAATTTGACTCTGGTCAACTCACGTTGACTCACCTTGACTGATTCAACAAATATTAATGACAAGTTTGCCCTTTTACAATTTACAAAAAAAAAAAAAAAAAAAAAAACACACCTCGAGATACTTACCTGCAGCTATCGGACGATGCACAAGAGTCGACCGTTGGTCGTCGTTGGAGAAAAAACCAGTCCTCTCTCTCTCCCTCTCTCCAATCTGAGCTTCCCTCTCCCCATTAATCAATTCTCTTCCTCTCCAATCTTAGTTTCAACAAGGTTTTCTTCTTCCTCTTCAATCTCTGAGGTGGTTATTCAACTTTAAAAAACAAATGTAATTTGGCCATGGGAGGTGGTTCTGAAGCACAAACAAAGGTAATTTACCACTACTATAACCTTTGTTACTATATTAATTGCAAAAATAAAGCTTTTAGTCCATGAATCAAATTTTTGAGAGAAAGGACTAAAGCCTATCTTGTTTACAAACAGAGGGACTTAAGTCTAATATATTAATCTTATTTCCAAAATGTAGTGTATAATGTATTACCTTGAAGGCCACTCCCCTGACTGTTTCCCTTGGCTATAGACCAAATGTAGGTTTCCTCATTGTGATGGCATCAGGAAGCTTATGACTTCATACACAACAAAGAACTACAACAAAAAATATCTTAAGTGTCAACACTATAAATGTACTGAATTTCAATGGTTATCTGATGCAAATGTTCAATCTGGAAGTTCTGCAGGGACCTCCTCCAGAAGTGGGTGTTTTGGGTATGGTGGTTCATCTCATTGGATTAGAGATTTTCCTTGGAAAGAATCCAAATGTGAAGTACAAGGTTGTGTTGGGACAAGGATGCTCAAAACTTCTAGGCAAGATCATAGTTATGGGCAGAAGTATTTGAAATGTTTTACTTGTGGCAATTTCTAGTGGTTGAAGGCTACTTTAGAGGAATTCAAGGAAGCCAAGAATGAAAAGCTTAATGTGAAGGTCACTGTGGAGATGGGGCTAGATGAATTCATTAAGGAGTTTAAAATAAAACAACTATGTAAAAGAGATATGTTTGAAAGCATGAATGTAATGATTTGAAAACAAGAATGCATGCCTTCTTATGTAGTATACCTCATTCTGCCTTCTTTTATGTCATAAGCATTCCAGTATTCCAGCATTCCAGATACAGCATTTCAGAGAGCATCACATATAAAGATAGTTTCAGATACAACATTTCAAAAACAAGAATATCACTTACAGCATTTCAGATACAACATCACATATCTCTTATAACATTACAGTTTCACATATAATGACAGTTTCACATATAGAGACAGTTTTACAATTACAGTTTTACAATTGTAGTTTCACATACAGTTTCAGATACAGCATCAAATATCCAGCTCACAATTACATACAAAGACAGTTTCGTATACAATTTCAGATATAACATCACATATAAGAATAACAGGCAATTTCACAGTACATACAGCATCACATATAATTAATAGACATCAACAAAGCCATCACATATAAGAATAATATAAGACAGTCAAACCGCTACACATTGTTAATAACAAACTGCAACACAAGAACTAGAACTGTAACATAAACATTGTTTCACATTGTTTCACAAGAACTGCAAATGCATTGTTTCACATTATTTCACAGTTATAAACTGTTACACAAACATTTTTTCAACAAATTCCATTGTTTCAAAGCCTCCAGTTTTGCCTAGGTGGCTTGAAGGCTTTCTTATTAGGTTTTGCTAGAGCATCTATTACTAGTGGTGGCCTCTCTTGTGATTATGGAGCTTTTATAGGGACTGAGTTACTCAACCATTCATCTACAAACCTTTGTTGATTTGTTTGCATAGCTCTTCCCCTCCCTCTACCAGTATTGGATGAACTTGCAGCACCTTCACTACGTCCCCAACCTCTGCCAGTATTGGATGACTTCCCACTTCTTGTTTGTACTCCTCCAACATTTAATGCCCTCCTGCTTCTTGTTTGTACTTGTCCAACTATGGGTATTGATGCACTTCTTCCCCTCCCTCTGTCAGTATTGGATGCTCTCCTACTACTACCCCTTCCTCCAGCTATAGGTGTTGTTTGTACTCCTCCAGCTATGGGTGTTGATGCACTTCTTCCCCTCCCTCTGCCAACATTTGATGCCCTCCCACTGCTACCCCTTCCTCTAGCTATGGGTGTTATTTGTACTCCTCTAGCCATGGGTGTTGATGCACTTCTTCCCCTCCCTCTGCCAGCATTGGATGCCCTCCCACTACTTTGTACTCCTCCAGCTATGGGTGTTGTTTGTAGTTGAGTAACATCTGATTGCTGTGACTGACTAAAGTATGCTTTGGTTATCTTTTTTGATGGTCTTCCCTTTTCTTTTGGTGTAGGTGAAATTTGAATTTGGACAGGCTCACCTTTGCAGGGTTTTTTATTGCGGCCAAAAGCACCACATTTCCCACTTTTTTTGTACTTTATTCACTTCATCATCCCTGATTCTCTCCTTTCTAGGTCTTCCCCTCCCTCTCTGCAATAGTGGTGGATCAACCACATAAGGTGGCTACATAACAATAATAAATTAACATAATACAATTAGAAGCAACAAAAAGAGCAGTGTGTGTGTATACATTAAAAGAACATTAAGAGACTGTAACTTAGGCAGTGAAAGTATAATACCAGTGTGTTTCATACTTAGGCAGTAAAAGTATAATACCACTGGATGTATAATACCAGTGTGTTTAGATGTATAATATCACTATATGTGGATGCATAATACAAGTGTGTTTCATACTATATGTAGATGTATAATACCAGTGTGTTTCATACTATATGTGGATGTATAATACCACTATATATGATGTATAATACCAATGAATTTTAACTTACAGTGCCCCAGTGTGTTTCATCAGATACTGGATGTATAATTCCACTATATGTAGCCATATATGAAGCAACAAAGTGATATGGTGAAAAATAACTGCAAGGAAATCAAATGAAAATGCATGAGACAGTAAAATCAAATGAAAAAAAGTAATAAATTAATTGGGCAAATATATTTTTTACCTTTTCAATGTTTGCCTCCTTGGGATTAATACACTTGCAACATGGAAACAAGGCATTCCTGTCAATTGCCACTCAATGCATTGGCATGTTCTCACTTCCAAGTTTAGTACCCACCTTGCCCCAGTACTAGAGATTGAAGCCAATTCATTCTTATCACCTCCTTCCATCTTATACTCCCCATAATGTGCCATTAAATACTCAAGATGTTTAACTGCTCTTGGTACCAAACCACCTTGATCCCATGACTCTGCTTTGGTTCTTCTATAAAACATTAGTTTCATAAGCATCAAACTTAGTCTCTCAAATGCTTTTGTTAGTGGTTTATCTCTGATCTTCATGATCCACCAATTGAAGGACTCACTAAAATTATTGGTTATATGTTCACATTTTGAAGTACAATCAAAATGAGATCTACACCATGCTCATATGGTTCTTTCTCCAAGTAGTACTTTGCCCTAAGGATGTCAATGCCAAGCTGATTTAGAAACTCTTATTTTTTAGTCTGCCTAAAAGCTCTTACAGCTCCCCATGACAGTCTTTCTAACCGTGCTCCCTTGTGGTATTTTTTCATGTTTTTAAACATATGTCTTAAACAAAACCTATGATTTTCATATGGAAAAATCTCTGCCACTAAATCAATAAACCCCTTCTGCCTATCAGAGATAAAGGTTAATTTTTTTGGGTGTGTAGATAAGTAAGGTTCTACCTTAGTAAGAAAATCAGTTCAACTGTCTTTACATTCAGTTCTGCACATGTACACTCTAATTGGGAACAAGCTATTGTTGGCATCAAGACTAAGTACAGATGGGCAAACCCCTCCATACTTCCCTTTTAAAAAACAACCATCAATCCCCAATATAGTTCTACACCCCTTAACAAAGCCATTTAAAGATGCCCTGAAAGCCACAAGAGTACTAGTCCATTGTAGTGTGTCATCTTGTCTGTAGGTTCTAGCTATGCTCCCAGGATTGGATTTCAAAATCTCCACACACAATGAAGGCAACTTATTGTATCCCCGATCATAAGACCCTACTATACTCTCCATGTGGATTTGTCTTGCATTCAAAGCAGTCCAGTAACTAATCTCAACACCAAACTTTGTCTTCATTTTGGTCTTAATTACCTTGGGAGTCATTGCCCTAACAACTCAAACCAATGCTTCAATTTCTCTAGCAACCCATGGTGCATTACACAAGGTATTTTTTGCCCCTAGCCTTCCTTCCCAAGAATGCTGAAAGTTACCATGTCTTAAAACCATAGTGTGCCCATCTTTGTTTCTTGATATAAATACCAACCATTCACATTTTTCCTCTAAACACTTAAACCTCAGTCTAGTAAGGTCATTCTTGATGGTTATATATGTAAAGTGGTTTACAATTCCAAACCTTCTCATATGTTCTCTAGCTTCATATACAGTTGCCCATTGCATCCCTACCTCATGTTGTTTGAAACCAACTTCCAATGGTGTTTTTTACTCTGCCATCCTCCTCTTTACTATAGATATCATCCAATTCTACCTCAACACCTTCAAAATTATCACTTCTTTCAAGCTCTTCAGCAGTAGGAACATAATCCTCATCATCAGATGAGTGGGTGCTGTAATAACCATCCTCTGCCCCCAAATAATCAATCCCAACTTGGGCATACCTAACCCATCTCTTTTGTTCTTCATCTATATCATCACATTCACTTTCACTTTCTGCCACCATATTCACTGGAGTTTCTATCCCATAATCTGTTATTTCCTCTGTGTCAATCTCATTGTCACTCTGATAAACTTCAGGTAAAGCATCCAATTCTTCTGAGTCTGAGAGCTCAACATTCCTTTACCTCTTGGCTAGTTTATTGGCAACCACTACTTTTCCCTTTCTCTTAGCATCCTTCTTAACTGGGGTGGCCTTATCTGGGGTGGTATTCTTCTTTTTTGTCTCTCTTGGGGATATAATATAATCTATCTCATCTTTCTCTTGAAGAACATATTCCCCAGCTTCATCAACTATCTATCATACTACGTCAGTTGGCTTGATATAAACATGTGTTCTCATTGGATAACTTTCATCACCCTGTGCCCACATTTCCTTCAAATCATCTGTACTCCTGACAATAAAAGGCAGCCTATTGTACAAACACATAAGCTCTATTATATTCCCCTCTGGAATATTATTCCCCACCCCATGATGGCAATTCACCTTGTCTGCAATATCTCTTACAAATTCCCCATAATTTACCCCCTCCCCACAAAATATCCCAAACTTAAAACTCTTCCTCCCTTTATAATCATTTTCAACCCAACCAGTAGGACTCATTTTACCCCACTTTCCCCCATAGTTAATAAAAACATCCCTCAAATCGTATGTATGCCTGCAATACAACAATTGAACATTGAATATATATATGCATTGTATAGTATAAATTGTACATTGCATAGGATTATAATTAGTACTAATATCATACCAAAAACCCCAATTGAGTAGCAAATACCCTAAATTTTGAAACCCCCAATTTAATTACAAACCCTAAAAAACCTCAATTTCTAATAAACCCTAAAAAACATCCCAATTGAACATTGTAAGTATAAATTCATACCTTGGTTTGGGAATAGAGAGCCCCATTATTGTTTTTTCCAAATCAGGTGGAGGGTAATCATCTACTGTATTATAAGGGACGGTGATGGGGTTGGAATCATCATCACAAACCTCATCTCTCAATTGCATTTTCGAGCTCTTCTTCAAGTTATTCTTCTTCACCATTATTCTTCAAATTTAAGAGTTTTGTTGTTTTTAAATTTTAGAGAGGAGCTGTTGTTTTCAGACAAGCTGAGCAAGAGAAGAGAAGAGAAGAGATCAGCTGTATAGCACGTAAATTTAAAGGGTAAGTTGGTCTTTACATCTTATCATTAAACATGTGAGTCAACGTGAGTTGACCAGAGTCAAATTGGAAAAAAAGGACTATAACTGTTTTTCTGCTAAATTGAGGGATATAAGTCAAATATCGACATATATCAAAGGATATAAGTCAAAAAAACTCTTATAATTTATATCAAGTTGAAGTTAGTAGATAGATGGTCTTCAAGCTACATTAAAGACTACTCGAATTCTTAGTATAAGCAAACTGGTCCATAATTTTCAGTCATCCAGGAAATAGAAAAAGTTCACCAATAAATTACAAAAATAAAATAAGTAAAACACTAACATATGTACTCGCCAACAAAAATTTTTAATCAGAGCCTAAAAGAATGGCACACCATGTAAATAATGTTGGCTGATGAGACATTGAGAAGCCCTCTTTTTACTTAAATGAATGGCGCACCATGTAAATAATGTTGGCTGATGAGTAACAAAGAACACAAAAATGACATTAAGAAGGAAAAAAATAGTGTAGAGCTACCGAAATGACAGTTCTACCTTCATCAAGTCAATCTCTGTTAGTGCTATTCCTTTCTGGTACAATGCCTGTGCCAACTGCTCACGGGCAGTCTCCATTTTGTTTTTGATTTTCTACAGCATTACAATATAAATTAATGCCACATAGAAAACTCTGACAAAAATGCAAGTAAAGTAAAATGCTAAAGGATTTGGTAACCGTATTCATTAGATATATTTAGATGCAATATCTCAAAGCTAATCTAAATTACTGGCTGACTGAACAATCGGTCATACCTAAAGTAAAAAGCTGATTAATATCAATGACAAAAACAAGAAAACATGGTTAGTAACTCCTAACACTAACCTGTGATAACGCTATGATTATGCAGGAAATCAGATAATGAAAGATCAAAGGATTTTTCTAAAGGAACTGTTTATGGAGGAAGTTTTATATTTTGGAATGGATTGTCTTTTTTCATGGTAACAGAAGTGGTAGGATTAGGTTCAAAGTTCTTTACATAGATGAATTTGGCCTCATTAGGATATTGGTTGGGAAGGTTTGGTAGTAAAAGAGGCTGTCATTGGGTCAAAGCGATTAAAGCTATGTACTATATGGAGGAATATGCTTGGTTAGTTAACATCCCATAAATTACTTATTATGTGGAGCTATGGAGATCTATTTTTAGCATGTGATACCAGTTCACAAAAGGCACTGAAATTCACAATGGGAATGGGAAGATGATAAAATTTTTACATGAGGTGTGTTGCAACTCAAGAATGCTTCTCGTGGGGGTTTCCTTTCTTTTCGATGCTTGTGAGCTTAAGTTGCACATTTGTGTAACCGCTAAGGGCTTTGACTGAATGGAATTTCCATTTTGTAAAGATTATTTTGATAGAGAAATTGCAGATCTTGGCACCATGGTTAATAAAGAAAGCGAGGGAAACTGTTTCTATCTATAATTTATTTGCAGTTTTGTGGATAAATTCACAAAAAATACTACTTTTAGAAACTGCCGCCTGTAATGACCAAAAACCCATGAGCAAGTAATTAATAAATGGTCATAGAAACCTCTGCCTCCTCATCTTCAGGATCACTTTTCACTGAAAAGTATTTTGTTAGATCATCTTTATCAACACTGGCAACAACCGCATTTGCCGCATCTATCACATGCAAAATAGTAATTTCACTGTATATGACAAAGGACTATAAATAAATCTGTAAAGAAAGTTCGAAAGCTGTTACTTTTATAAGATACTTTAGGATGATATATGATGTAGCACATCAAGGAAGGGCGTGCACCACAGCAGCAGTTGGCCTCTCTCTCTATTCCTATAAAGAGATGAACTCTTTATTTTGTCCAGCAGTTATAGTTTTTGTTAGAAAAGTTCTAATTAATAAAATTAGGGTTCCTCAAGGACCTAATTCCTTTTATTCAATTGATTAATCTAATGTTATTCATGATAATTGGCTTCCGCGTAATCAGTTTACACTAAAGTAGTATTAAAGCGATCTTACAATCCTTCGATTCAATTCGACGAGATGAATACAATAGACTAGTTTCTTCTAGAACTTGTGAACGCTCAATCCGAGTTGTTCGAAAGAATCCTATGAGTTTTCAAAGATAGAGATAAGTACGGTCAATTCAACTTATACTACATCGTTGAGGAGTTCTCCGGTGTCTTTAGTGTTAAGGATCGACGCAAACCGCGTGAGCACATTACGGCTACGACGATTCAAAATCCAAGTAAATTGCCAACATTGTACGATTTGATTGACCCCCCTCCCCTCCACAAAGTCGAAATCGATTGTCAAAAATGGCGTAATCCCAAAAATCGGAGAGAAGGTCGAACTACCCAAAATAGTTACAACAGCCGATGAATAGTTCGTGAAGGCAGAAGATTGTACGTGGGTTCCCTTCAATCTATATGATTCGGGTTTGAGTTCAGCTCGTAAGTGTCCACCCCAGTTTCCCTTAACCAGCCCACCCGGGCACAAGTCCTGCACATCCCTCCCAACAACTTCCCAAACCAAAGATCGAGTCCAAGTCCAACACCTTCACCCAACTACCGAAGACAAAAGTCTAAATTTGCATGTGCAAGGGGGCCCACCAAATTTGCCTCCTTCAACGAAAGCCAACTTGAATCAATTACACTCCACTAAGATAATAGCAAGACTCACGAGTCAAGCACAAACCAAAAGGAGTTTCTCCATCACCGAGTCAACTTCTCTCCGATTAGCGGGTTACCGTACCACTGTAAACAGCGACACCACCACCACAGTCACCATGGCATGTTAAGCATGGCGGCCGTATCGAACAAAACCCCAACTTTCGTAATACCATCTACAACCTACCCCTATGCGCCTCGGTTAATATAATGTTAACGTTTGATCCGTCTAACCCAAATTCTTGGCTCTGCAAAACATATTTCGTACGCAGTGCATTACGAATGGGAGGCTCTACGAAGTAATTCTTGATTGTCGGTCTACTGAGAATCTAGTGGCGAAGGAGCTAGTAGAGAGACTCAAGTTGGAGACGTTCCTGAATACCAAACCCTTTGATCTTATGTGACTCTCTTTAGGACAAGGAAAATATTTTGAAGACGAATGCGTGTTGACATTCACGATAGGTGACGCTTATGAGGATACTATTCACACTTCTGTAGTCGATATGGATATTTTCCATATCCTACTTGAGAGGCCTTGGATGTTTAACAGGAAGATCTATTATGATGAGGAGAGAAAAATGTTTAGCTTCCTATGGGGCACTAGAAAAGTTGTCCTAGAACCTGTAATAGCCTAATTCTGGGATTTGGACTTAGCCTTTAAACCAGATGTGTTTGGAACCCTCAAGAATAGTTAATAATAGCTAACAAGATGATTTACCGCGGAAAACCTTTGAATAGGTTAAAAACCATGACCTCTCTTGAGGATTTTGAGAAAAAGATCTGATATTATTGAGATTGCAAGCTTATTGTAATGAGTATTCTGAGTATATGAAATGTTAGAGTGAGAATTCCTCTGTCATTCATCTCTAATTTTCTGGTCCTATTTATAGATCTTATAATATGACCGTTTGACGACCATTAAGATTCTTAATGATGGAAGTTACAAAATATATGCTTGATATTCTTTGACAAGATTGTATATCAGGTTGACTCTGCTTGTTCTCGTAATACCTTTATTGATGATGATGTGTTTATTGACTCGAACTGTTGATGTGGAAGTGGAATGGTTATGACTCAAGCTTAGGGATAATAATTATATCTTAAGTAGTGCTTCAAGTATGCTGATGAGTTCGAGGATGAGGTTTGAGCCCAAGATGCAAAATAAGCTTATTACAAGATGGCTCTTATCTAAGAGCGTGAACAGTATCATGAGTGAGTGGTGTCGGTTAAGAAACTTGTGTTATTCCTTATGTTGTTGTCTTGATTCTGATCGTGCTACAAATGTGCCACGTGCTCTATTGATGAGGTCAAAAGTTTGTATGCAGTTCAAAGATGAAACATGAGTCCGAGATGTGGAATAATCCACTACAGCCGCCCCCTCTCAGCCAAAAGTACGAGGAACCTTGTGGGCAAGTAGTGTTGGTTGATAAGTGTCATTAATACTAAAGTTAATATCTTGGAATCATTTCCAATGTTAATACATGAATATCTGTTAGTATTTCTTGGGTTTCCTAGAACTAATGGTTGCAGTAAATGTTGTTCGCATGGGAAATCCTTCAGACGTTGGCAATTTGAAGAGTCAGTTTAAATGTTTACCATAGTATAAAAGACATTCTAAGGTGAGTGTGATGAACCAATTCTTCTTCTCTGAACTATTTTCTTCTTTGTATTTGTTTCTCTACTTGGAATCTTCTATTGCTGAAAAGATGGTGACTACAAGGAATTAGGCTCGGGAGTCAAGGATTTGCAGGAAAAAGGAAGAATTGCGCATTATGTATTTTGGCTACCAGCCTTTGCATCTGCCAATGCCAATTCCTATGTCTCCTACCTATAATCATATGTCATATGAAAAAGTAATGGAGGCGGGGGATGACTATTATAAGATGGTACATTTCTACTATCTGTTAACATCTGAGGTGAAGTGCCGAAATTGGCTTCGGTTGTTGGCGGAGGAGGTTGTCACAATTGAAGCGGAAGCGGCAGGTATTCATCCGAGGGAGTCTCGTCGGTACCCTACTAATGAGTAGGTCTTGTTAAAGGAATAAGACCTTCCGTATGTCTCTTGCATGCAGGGAGGTAGGGGTCATGGTGGAAGAGGTGGCGATAATGGAAGATATCATTTTCTTCCATGGACCATAGAGATTGGGCATGAAGAAGATATTTCATTTGTGATTTATAATTCTAACTGTTTCCTTGATCTTGCAGCAAGAGATCAGAGTTTAAAAGTTGCTTCAATTTTTCATCTTTCTCCCTGTGAACTACTGAAAAGCAATTCGAACTGTAGCTTTGTAAAGTAATTTATTGGAATTATTTGGAACAATTAGTTATCTATAAAGTATTTTATAAGAGAAATCTTCAAACTATTGAAATGTCTTCGTTCTGGCATTTTGATTCTTTGTATCGAACTTGTTTGTGCAGTTTTCTATTGTAAAGTAGGAGTCTGCAAATAGGTGTTAGTTTATCATAGGGTATGATGAGGAAAATTGAGTTGTAAGGATTGTAATTTGTTAATGGTAGTGATAGGTGAGGTTTGAAAATTTAGAGGAGCTCGAAAATGGTGTGATAGGAAGTAGATAATTTCTTTGAGATGACTTGGTGGATGTAAATATATATGGCTTTTTCCGATTTATATATTCGAACTAGATGATAGAATGTCACGAACTGTAAAAAAGGATTTATATTGATCTGTAGGTGCTGCTACTGGACTTGCTTAAATTTGTATGTTGTCATCGTCATATTGGCTCTTATAAAATCTGAGGAGATATTTCATAATATGGAAAGAATGACCTATCATAATATTCTGCATTTGATGTTGATATTCTGCTGTCCCAAAAAATTTCTTAGAAAATATCCCTTTCAGCCAAATTTGTGGGGTGATCTGGATTTGCAGATATCTTCCTGGTGTCTATAAAGTAGTAATTCTTGGATGTTATGACTTTTATCTTCTGTAGGGATAATTTTTCTATGGAGGTTATGCGATTAAGCATGGGCATGGTGAGGACTCGTTCACAGCGTGCGCATCAGGCAGTAGATGGTCGGTTCCATATCAAGGTTATTGAATTTCGTGAGCGGTATTTTCGTCGACTGCCTCATGATGTCATGTTACTGAATGGCCATTAAATCTGATCGGACTAGATGATGAAGGTTAGCGTCCAGAGTATGATCACTTTTTCTAGTACGATGAATTTTGTAGGTCGCTGTTGAGTGCCACGGTGCGGGAACAGAGTGTTCGACAGCTCGCGTGTGACAAGATTGTTGAAGAGGATACAAGAATAGTAAGAAAATAGATAATTCTGTATAGGGAGGCAAACCATCGAGGTTTCTTTAGATATATCCTGAGTGCTCGGTAAGCTCAAAGAATGAGAGCATGTAATAAGTAATATGTTTTTAGTAGTCTGTGTTAGAACTCAAATAAATGTAAGATGAAGTGTATTTGATGCCTCGATCTGATTAAATAGGAATAAAGTATTTTGTGTTACTGCTTGTGTATGGATATTGTGCATGAAAACTGTAGGATTTTAACAATTGTATAAATATCTTCAAATTTAAAATGTTGAACTATTTTAGGAAAGTCGTACGATCTTGGTACAGTATAAAAGTAAGGTGATTGGTCATTTGTATTGTATTGAGGAAGAGGTGCAAAATTTGTAATGGCAGACAATAGAGATAAGCGTGATGACAGTAAACGTTATCACAGTAGTCATGATGACTCTATTACCCGAAAAGATATGCCTGTGGATACAGTAGGGATGTCTGACACGCATCTGAGAGAGCCGTCATTTCAAAAACTGAGGGAGGGTATAAAAACTTGTATCTCTCTTCCTCATAAATTATCAATAGTTGCAGAGAGAGAAATAAGTTGTGCAAATCCCATTTTCATAGAGATGAAATGTTTGAGTTTTAAGTGTAATTTAAGAGAGAGAGGTTCTTCGGGTGATAAAAAATTATCTAAAAATTTTCTGGAGCAGTCATCCCCAGGAAAACGTCTGGATAAAGTAGAAGATTATTTCTCTTCAAGTATAGGTTGGTAATCTGTGTATCTACTTAATTGATTTGTGTTTGCTAGTACTCTGTATGATGTTTGTAGTAGCGTATTTTCTGGGAGGAAAACCATCGCCAATACTTGTTCGTAAAGATTGCATAATAAAGGGCTATCAACCAAGATTTTACGTGGAAAACTTAGTAGAAACTGAGAAAAACCACGACCTCGAGGAGGATTTGATGTAAAATCTATTGGATGCTAGTTATTACAAGTTTTAGGAGTATTACTAGTGTTTAGGATAAAGAAATATAAGACGTGTGGTCCTTTAGAACCTATTCTCTGTTTGTATTTATAGTATATACACAGGCAGCTTACAAAAAGATTGAAAGAGTCTCCTATTCTAGGGGTAGTGGGCGAACATTACGGATCTCTAGCAGTTCCTTCTTGACCGGGCTGCAACGGCTACTTTTGGTAAGTCGAGGACTCAGAGAATCTTCTAGAATTATGAGCTGTCTTCGACTACAGATTGTTGAGCTATCTTCGACTACAGAGTGCTGGTTTAATTCTTGTCGAATCTGGGGAATATGATACTATAATCGTCCCATTCTCGACATAAGTACTTGTAGTTATGTCAGGAAGAAAATTGGAATCTGAAGAGGTTGCCGAACATCCTCAGAGGTCTGCATATGCCATTACCGAGGTCACGGTGAACTCTATCTGGTCAAGTTGGTTTCGAGGCGTAATTAATATTGTTCATTGAATATAGTTTAAGGATGCCGGGTATTAATAGGATGTGTATGGAAGGTAGATGGTGGTGTGTGGTGGAATGAGGCAGCCCCAAGTATGGCTTATTATTGGTTCTGGGGTTGAAGACGGTGAGTGTTTTGATGAAATTTGGCGTAGATCGAGAGACGAGAAATTATTATGTGATCGGAGCAGAGCATTGTGGTGGGAACAAAGATCAAAAAGAGACGAGGTGTGTCTGTTGGAAATAGTGGTAGCATCATGCGGTTGTGAAGGTAATGTAAGGAGTCAGTTGGGGGGTGAAGGGGTAACTGTCATTACTGGTTATGAAGATATGAAGCTTGGATGGGCACCCAAAGATCTTGTCGAACGTGTGGGTGTTCTTACAATTTTTTGTTACCGTTTTCCTACTGAAGCGTCTCTTTAGATGTTCAGTGACTTGAGAGTCATTGAGCTTCGAGGACTAGAAAGAGGCTTTAATGCCCGATTCTGGTGAAAATCAAATAACAAAAATATTGACATGTTGAAGGATGTTAGTAACAACAGATAATTTGTAATGGAAGAAAAATTAAGTATTTAAAAATAAATGTACTCGAAAGAGATAGATGTCGAATGTGATTTTTGAAAATGTAATCGAATGAAAGAGATATCAAATGTATGAAAGAAATTTATGAAATAAATAAGTATGTGATTATTGAATTGTTTTTTGTCTTTGTTTTTGTGTATGTTATCGAATATTTAATAGGATTAAAAAATTGTGATACAATTTTGTCGAATATTGCCTGTGTGTAAAGTTGAAGGTAGTTGAATGTGAGGGGTCAATGACGAATTTCGTGGTTGATTGATTGACTTTGACTATGTAGAGTTTCAAAGCATAATAAATGCGGGGGAGTTTTATATTGACTGGGAGGTGTACAAATAAATGTTGTTATTTACAGATGGATGTATTCACTTAAAATGGTGAAGATGAGAGCTCAGGCCCGTGATGGGGTGCTCCGATGTGTGCAGGCAATGTAATTGGTGTTGTTCAGCCGGTATTTTGGTTCGCGGAGCATGGAATGGCATTTTGATGATCCTGAGGAACTGGATTATGAAAGGATGAGTGAGGCAGAGGCGAAGGAGACTGAGGTAGAATTTGTGTTTTATGTGAAGCTTTAGTTTTGGCATCTTCCTGAATGTTATGGTGGTAAAGAGGGAAGATGAAGCGGTAGCGAGGGGTTTATGAAGATTAAATGCTCGAGATGTAGGCGTGTTGTACTGGTAAATGTTATGTAAGGAAAAATTTTAGTATGTTGGAAAGAATGTTCAATTGTCGAATGTAAAATGTATGTGTCAAACTTCGGGTAATAAAGGTTGTGTTTATACGATGGTTGTTAAATAAAATGATAGGCAACTGATGTCGAATATAATCCCATATCTATAGGAATTGGTAGGAAAATATAAATAGGGGAACTTATTTGCAAAATGAATATGGAAAGATATGTTCCATTAGGTGATAATATGAAGTATAAGGAAAATGATGTAAATCACCTATTGGAAAAGATGGATCATGCACTGATAGATATGAATGTGTATGCAAAAATTTGCTGAGAATTTGAAGGATTGAAGTGCGAATGTAGAAGTTTATTAATAGGGAGAAGATTAAGAGTTAAAGAAGTTGAGAAAAAACACATGAGGTGTTATATTCAAGGAACTTGTCGGTCGCCAAGTGGTACGACTAACAGTCACGTGGGGTCTATAAATATGTCAGAGGTAGGCGACTGTTCAAATCATTTGCAAATTGTAAAAAAAATTGAGGGAGATAACTGTCGTTTCTCGTTGTTGAAGTGGTTAGATATGATTGCTAAGGAGAAGATTTATGTATTGATCGAAAGGGCAAATCGAGCAAAAGAGAGGGATACAAATGCTGCACGGAAACAAGGCTAGTGATTCTTACAAATTGTTTCGTAAGTTGATGCATTTGTTAATGATTAATCAATAATGTGAAATGAATTGGAAATGAATGAGATACGTCCATGAAGAAGAAAGTAAAACTGTTCGTAGGTCTGTGAATTTAATATTAGAAATTTTGGATGGCGGTGATTCTGAGTTATATTCTGGTTATCAAAAGGAGAGAATTGGGCAGGAGGAGAAGTAAAAGCGATTGGGGAAGGGCACTGTAATTACAGCGCAGTGGGAAGAGATGGCTGCGAGATATGCGGAGAGAGTTAGGATTTTGTAGTTATCGTCGAATTTTGTGCCAGAGAAAGGGAATTCATAAAATGAAAATAACTGTTTTTGCCAGGAAAAGTTAAAACGTCTTTGAGAAGCTATTGAAATTCCTATAATTTCAATAAGAAGATATAAATTAGAGAGTTATCGAGGTTACTTATTAAACATTGAAAAAACATCGAGAATTGAACAGATGGCTTTTGAATGATAAAATACTAAGATGAATTAATTGATTTGAATTAGATCGAGAACTGTGTATAAGGATAAATGTAAATGATAGTAGCAGATGGTAAAGTTAATGAGGTGTTGGAGAGTTATCTCAACAATGATATCTTTATTAATATATGAACTTAGGAATATATATATATATATCACATATGAAAGATTTTAACTGTGTTAAAATATTGAATCTGATGTACAGGTTTTAATAATGGCTTAACCCAATTTAAATGATGATAAAGATATATTTGCGACTCTCAAAGATGTAGTACCTTTGATGATCGATGTGAGAATGTGTGTGCAACAATAGGGGGGAGATACAGGATAGGTTTGAGCAGTGCAGACACAGGGGGTGGGGAATAGCTTAGGGTAGTGCCTAGTGTGCATGAAGTATCTGAGGAAGAAGTGATTGAGACTGGTATAGATCATGAGCCTCAGGTGAGTGATCGAGAAGGGAGTGGGGATGGGGAAGAAGATGTGGAAGAGGACAAAGAAGCATGTTATGGGGAGGGTTTAGAGACCAAAAAAATTATAAGATTTAAGAAAAAATATGGTATTCCTGGGGATGTGAGACTAGAGAAGTATCAATACGAAATGATCGAACAGGACATACCCTTAGATGGTATTCTGGTACATCGAGAACAGATAAAGAAAGGGCTAAACCTGCCCCTTTGAGCAGATCAGAAAAAGTTATTGAATTTTTTCAATGTAGCCCCAGGTCAATCAATCCGAATGTATATGACTTGTTTAGGGTATATGGTGCAATAAATGGTAGACTTAAAGCCAGAGGGAAGGAGCCAATAACTATAGATTATTTGTGTGTGTACTACACGATGAAAACAAACCCGAAGTTAAAATGGTATCATTATTTGTCAAGGTTCTTGAAGAGGCCGATGTTTTACGATATGGTGTCAACTAGAGGTCGATATACCGAAGAAAGTTTACTTATTTTTGGAAATTATGATTTCGATCTAAAAGACCCAGGGGAGCGGTTTAAAAGAAAAGCGCTTCATCTAGGTCTGTGGTTAGGTAACTTAAATTTTTAAGTCTGGTATATTTTTATGTTAGATGTATGTTGTGTAAAGATATGTTTTTTTTTGTGTTGCAGTATTGAAGGAGATAGGGAAGATAACGGAAGTAAACGGGAAATTGTATAAGATATGAGATGGATTCTTTGGCAGGATCGATAACTTAGCGATTGATCAAGATCGTCGAAGTACAATCTTTCAAGAAGCAGGGCTTAAAAGATCAAGAATAATAGGTGTAGAAGTTCCTGTGATTGGGGGAAAAATGTCTACGAAGAATAAAAGAGCTACAGATGGAAGTTTGCTCTTGAACAATCCTTCGTTTACAGGGTACAACACAGATACAGAGATCGATGCTATTTTGGGGGAGTCTTTAAGAAAAAACAAGAGGAAAAGGAAGGAAAATGTTGAAATACCTCCGTTGCTGAACCCGAAGAAGACTACTCGACAATTATCGCCTGAGGGTGTCAAGGGTTCTGACAAACCCGTTGTTGTGGTGAGTGGGTTACCTCTACGAGGTACGAGCATTGCACTATCCATGAAGACAACTAGTGGGACTGCGAAGAAGAAATTAGGGGAGGAGTTTGATACGGAGATGGTGAAGACTATGGAGTCTTTTTTTGTTGGGGAAAATGTATTGAAGAAAGATATGGCGGACTGCAAGGTGGGGATTGAAAGCTTGGATACTTTTTTAGGCGAGGCACAAAGTAATTTGGCGAAAGTGAGAAATCTTAAACCTTATGCTCGAATGAAAAGTTTGGTAAGTTAAACAAATACTCATTATATGACTTTCATGCAGATTAAGACGGTTATGGGTGAAACAATGGGTCATGATGAGAGTAGTGGTGATTTGGCGAACCGGTTGGTCGCTTACAGAAATATCGAGAAAGAATTGATCGCGGAGAATGCCAAGCTGAATGCGATGTTAAATAGGTACAAGGTGGAAGCAAACAGGGCGAAGGATGCTACAGTGGCTGAGGCAAAAAAAGTGCTAGAGAAAGAAAATAAAGAAGCCTTGACAGTAAAGAAACCTGTGTTCGAGAAAGATATTGCCGATGTTCGAAGATCAATGGAGCTAGAGCAGAAGAAACTGCTCGTAGAGATGAAAGATTGGATAAACAAAGAAAAGCTTCAAAAGTGCCATAAAGTGAGGATATATTTTAAGGAGCAGTTTGATGAATTTGAAGAATGGAAAAAATATTACAAAGGAGCTGTGATGGCTGGTAGGCTGCCATGTGATGACAGTTCAGATGAGGATGTACCCCAGACATTGGATTTTCGTGGAGGAACTGAAGTTGTCGATAATGAAATGACGATGGAGGTTGAAGGTCATCGTCCTGCAGAAGTAGCAGATGTGCAGGTTTCTAAAGGTGCCTCAAATGAGGAAAAATCTCCGTTTGAAATGTTAAATCTGGATTAATGAAAGTTTGTAACAAATGGTCAGTGGGGCCGAAAATAGTTGAATTTTGTGTGTGCGAAGGATATTGGTGTTTGTTGAATGTTTTGTTTAAATAGCTATTTTTTATGTGAAAATAAGTTTAAGTTGTAGATGTGATAAAGTGATATTAAATTTGGGCAGATAAGTAAAGATTGTTTGTGTGCTCAAACTGTGAAAAGGGGTTAATAAATGGCAAGTAAGGATCATAGATGTTTATCCATAGAGAAGTATCTGGATTTAGATTTGGAGAAGAACAAGAGCTCATTATAGATTGGCCGACAAGTAAAGAGTGTGAAGTAAACTATCCTGTATTTGGATAATGGTCGCGTGATGTCTTGATAGGTTGTAGGATACTTGTGGAAGTAAGGACCTTAAAACAAGTCAGGATAGTAAGGAATTATTTTGTTTCAGACATACTTGGTAAGTATTAATTGAGAAAAAATGAAGTAGTAAAGAAAACGTTTGTTAGATATATACTTGAGAAGTATAGATCGAGAACAAATTGAAGTAGAAAGAGATCGATTATCAGATAGATACTTGAAAAGTATAGATCAAGGACAATTCGAAATAGTAAATTGATTGATTGTCTGATAGATACTTGAAAAGCATAGATCGAGGACAAATCGAAGTAGAAAAAGATCGATTATCAGATAGATACTTGAAAAGTATAGATCAAGGACAATTCAAAATAGTATAGAGATAGATTGTCAGATAGATACTTGAGAAGTATAGATCGAGGAAAAATTGAAGTAGAAAAAGATCAATTGTCAGATAGATACTTGAAAAGTATAGATCGAGGAAATTCGAAATATAAAAAGATCGATTGTGAGATAGATACTTGAAAAGTATAGATCAAGGACAAATCAAAGTAGAAAGAGATCTATTATCAGATAGATACTTGAAAAGTATAGATCGAGGACAAATCAAAATAGTAAAGAAGATAATGATAAAACAAAGTGTTTATTGGATTTGAAGAAAACAATTACAGGGTATCATTTGTAAAAAAAATTTAGCTGAGCATTGTTCCATGGGTACTCAAGCTGAACTTCTTCTTCAGTCATGAGCCAATGAGTTCCGTTATCTGTTTTTTTGCATACAATGAATGGTCCCTCCCAATTTTTTGATAACTTTTCAGAATTCTTAGGTCGAGTATGATCTTGTATTCGTCGTAGGACAAGGTCTCCAATGCCAAATTTGTATTCTCAAACTTTCTTGATGTATGCTTTTCAATGATTTATGGTAACGTCCTAACTTTGCAATGGCCTTGTCCCTGGTTTCCTCGATCCAATTAAGGTTGCAAACGAAGCCGAGTTCATTGTCTTCATCTGAAGGTTTACGTCGAGTACTTGCGAGATCGAGGTCTGAGTGTATGACTGCTTCAGTACCGAAAGCCATCATAAATGGAGTACACCCTGTTGAGACTCGAGGAGTTGTGCGGTATGCCCATAATACACTGAGTAGTTCATTGACCCATCTTCTTTTCCTATCGTTAAGGCACTTGGTAAGCTAGATTTGATGCTTTTGTTGATGGCTTCAGCTTGTCCATTGCCTTGAGGGTAATATGGGGTGAAAGTTATCAACAGAATCTTGTATTTATGAAGGAAAGCAAGGACATTAGCGTTGATGAACTATTTACCATTATCAGAACGTATCATTTGTAGACAACCAAACTGGGCAATGATGTGCTCCCAAAGGAACTTGATGACCTCATTTTTGTCAGTATGGCAAAGAGGAATTGCTTCGACCCATTTGGTGAAGTTATCGGTAGCGACTAAGATGAGCCTTATGTTTCCTGATGCTGGATGGAAAGGGCCAATGATATGGATTCATCATCATTTAAATGGCCAAAGGACATTGCTAACATGTAAGTCGAGGGCCAGGCTCTTGATGTCCTGAGCGTGGATTTGGCATTTACAGCATTTACGAAGAAAGTCTTCTCAGTCTTGTCTCATCTTGGGCCATTAGAGTCCTTGTGTGAATGCACGTAGAGCTATTGACCTTCCGGAAATATTTGCATTACAGATACCTTCGCAAAGTTCTCTAATTTTGATCTGAGCCTATTTCTGCAATATACATTCGATATGTGGCCCTCCTCCAGTGAGCCTATATAATATACCATTTTAGACTTTGAATCGAGGGCACTTGGTTAAGAGGGATCGAGCTTCTTTTTTGTTACAGGGTAGGATGTTAGAGTTGAGGTAAGCAGAAAGTGGTTTTCTCCAGTCTTCAGGGTCGTCATCTTCAGTAACAGTTAAGTGGATTGTGGACAAGATATAGAGGCTGGAGTGTTTGAGGATCTCGATTTTTAAAGATTTTTTTTCACTGTCTTCCGGCATGGCAACAATGTAAGCTAAGGCATCGGCATGGCGATTTTTTTACCGAGGTAAATACGAAATGGTGGCATGTTTGAATTTTTTCATCTTTTCCTCGACCAGGGTCATATAATCGACCATTTTGCCTGTTGTCTTGAAAGTTTTGTTGTAATGATTGGCAACGAGTAAGGAGTCGACATAGACTGCTAATTCCTCTGCTCCGAGAGTAAGTACGAGATCAAGACCGTGCAAGATTCCTTCGTACTCAATTTCATTATTGGTAGCATAGAATTTGAGTTTGAGAGATTTTCCATGCGATGATTGAAAGGCGTGACGAGGACTATGCCAATTCTAGAACCTTGTGGTCTTGCTGATCCGTCTATAAAAAGTCGCCAACTGGAACACTTGTACCATGCATCTTGTTCTGCCATTGAGTTGTGAGTGAAGATTTCTTCGAGTTCTTCCCAATCTGGGTCTTCAACGGGAAAATCTGAAAAAAAGTCGATCACTGCTTGTCCCTTGATGGATATTTGGGGCTCAAAAGAGATGCCATATTCCCCAAGGAAAACAGACCATTGTTGAACTCAACAAGATTTTTCTTTTTTAGAGAGTACAAGTTTGAGAGGGTATTTTGCAATAACTTTGATGGGGTGAGCTTGGAAGCATGGACAGAGTTTTTGAGAGCTGTAAACCATGGTGAGCAATTTGTTATCCATGGTAGTATATTGCTTTTCAGCAAGCATAAGAGTTTTACTGATAAAGTAAATAGGTTTCTCGATGCCTGCATCTTCTCGAATAAGGACAGAGCTGATGCAGTCTTCAGTTGTGGATAAGTACATGGTGAGTAATTTGCCATCAATGGGAGTACTCTTTATAGAAGGACACCCCAAGTACCATTTAAGATCTTGGAACGCCATTTCACAGTCAGGAGTCCATATAACTTCTTTTGGCTATTTGTTCAAAAGCGGAGTGGGGCTTCCACGAAGAAGAAGGTAAAGAAGTTTGCATCGATCAGATAACTTTGAAATGAATCTGTGAAGAGCGGCTATCTTGCCAGTGAATTTTTGAACATCTTTTTTCGTTCGAGGAGAGGGCATTGCCATTAGTGCTTTGATTTGAGATGGACTGATTTCGATTCCTCTTTTACTTACTAGATGGCTTAGGAATTTTCTAGATACAACGCTGAATTGACATTTCTCTGGGTTGAGTTTTATCTGGTATTGGCAAAGGATATCGAAGATAGTTTGGAGGTTTTTGTGATGATCTGCTCTTTATCAAGATTTTACAGATCATATCATCGATATATACTTCCATGATGTTGCCGAGCTGATCTTTGAACATTTGAGTGACCAATCGTTGGTAAGTAGCTCCAGCATTTTTTAACCCAAAAGCCATTACTGTAAAACAGTAAAATCCACATTCAGTTATAAAAGTAGTTTTTTCCTGATATTCTTCGGTGAGTGGAACTTGGTTGTATCCCATGGCGGCATCCATCATAGATAGAAGGCGTGTCCTGCGAGTGAGTTGGGAAGTTGTGGAATCAATGGTAGCGGAAAACTGTCTTTGGGTGTGAATTTGTTGGGTTCGATGAAATCAACACAAACCCGTATTTTACAGCTTTTCATGGGCACGGCAACGATATTGGAAATCCACTTTGAATATTTAGTCTCCCGAATAAAGCCGACACGAAGGAGTTTATCAATTTCTTCGTTGAGTACATCTCAAAGTCGGGGAGCCAAATTTCGTCATTTTTGGATGACTGTTTTGCTGTCTAGAAGGAGGTTGAGGTGATGGCAAGCGATAGAAGGATCGATTATGGGCATTTCTTGAAAAGTCCAGGTGAAAACGTCGATGTTTATCTTAAGTAGCTGTATCATGGCTTCTTTTTCGTCGATTGATAGCTTGGATCGAATAAAGGTTGTGCGCCTGGGGCCATTGAGTTTAGTAGTTTCAACTATTTCAGCATCATGCTGCTCAAATGTGGGTGGTGTGTCCTACTGTAGTTGCTATGCTTTGAGAATTTTTGCTGCATGAGGGTTGATAGTGGTATTTTCGTACATTCGTGCGACTGTTTGGCTGCCCGTGATTTCATAGACTCTGTGATCCGTAGGAAAACATAACACTAAATGCTAAGTCGAGGGTATTACTTTGATTGAATGTAACCAACTGCGTCCCAAAATGCCCAAATATTTGGACTCTGTATCAATGACAAGAAATTTGACGAATGTGGTTTCTGAACCTGCTTGAACTGGCAGAGTGATTTCGCCTGTGGCTAATTTTTTTGAACCATTGAAGCCTGTTATGTTTGTTGTCGAACCTTTTACTGAATCTGTGAGGCCTAAGACTTTAATTGCTCTTCGAATTAAGACATTTGCAGCACTTCCTGTGTCGATGCGAAGTGCATGTAAGTAATCATGTCCTACTTTGAGCATAATAACAAGATGGTCATCATGAGGGTATTGTTCATGACTGGTGTCGCAGTCCTCGAACGTTATCTGGTAAGGGCGTTTGGATTTGCTGCTGCTTGGAATAAGTTTTGTTGATTAGTCTAAGGAGGTCATTTTGCAGCAAAACGAAATACGATCGTCTTGTTTTCTTTTCATCTCTTTTTAGATCTCGATCATATACAAATGGCGAGCTAGGCCCTGGATATGATTCTGCTCGATTTCAATAGTTTTGCTTGTTCGTCGAGAAATTTCTGAATATCGACGACATAATTATAGAATCTTCCAGCAAAGAGGATACGGTAAAAGTTACGAATGAGGGAGTAGCAGTTATTAGTTTCATGACTGTGCACATTATGATACTGACATAAAGGTCTGTTCGGAAGATCTGCAATAACCTGTGGTGCACGATAATACTAGTTTCCCTTTCTCGTTGGCAAGAAAGCGGAGAGGGTTATTGTTATTGGTGGCAGAATTGGGATAGGTCTGTCAGGTTTTCCCTCTATTCTTTGAATGTTATTAGTCTTTTCGACTAGCTGCTTTGGTACTGCTGTAGTGACTGTTCTTTGAGACGGGGTCGAAGATGCTTCTCGAGAATGTATGATCGATGAGCTTTTCATCTTATCTTTCTTCGAGCGCTCCATCTCGATGTAATTATAAACCACGTCAATCATTTCAGTGACCGTACGTGGTTTGCGTAGAGTAAGCTCTTCGCAAACTTTAGAGTCGATGTACAAGGCGGAAGTAAACGCTGGAAAAATTTTGGGGTCTAAATTTCCAATCTTCCATGTTTCCTGCAGAAACATTTATAAAAACTTGCCAAGGTTTCTTTTATGCCTTGCACGGAGTAAAACAAAGAGTCCACTGTGATTTCACGCTCCTTAGCATGAGCGTAGTTAAATTCGAAAAGATTTTATAATTGGATGAAAGAGGTGATGGAGACTTCCTGTATAGTATGGAACCATCGGAGTGGTTCTTTTTTTAGGCTCATGTTAAATAGTCGACAAAGTATATTGTCGAGTTTGGAGTAAAACCAAACATTGGCTTTGAAATGTCGAACATGTGCAAGTAGATCAGTAAGGCCTGCATACTGGATGAATTTGGGCATGTAGAAAATTTCTAGAATAGGCAAATTTTCAAGATATGGGGAGATGAGGTTTGTTTCGATCCTATCGAGCGCAGATCGTCGGCCCGGGATGTCAAAGGTTATAGCTTGAATTCAATTGCTAAGGTCATCCAGAGTGACGAATTCCTGTGGGGGAAATGGTAAGGCTGCAACCTGAGGAACAAAGTCACCCTGTCCCTCAGGTCCCAATCGATCTCTGATGAGCCTTCTTTCAGGCAGAAGGGTTTGATGATGTGTACGTCGGCTTCCTTGGGTTGTCGAGGCCAAAGACGTTAAACCAAAATGTTAAAAGGCTCTATTTGGATTTCAAGATCTGGATTGAGATACTCGTGGATTATTCTCTCTTGGCTGATCATCGCATTGAACTGCTCGTAATCGATGTTCACTTTGAGCCAGTGGCAGCGATGCTTTGCGAGCTGTGATTCGATCTTGTGTTCTTCACAATCTCACCATCTCTTTTTGATGTGTTTGACTCTTATGATCCAGTGCTTTTCTGCATTTGTCCCTCTCAATTAATAGAGATTGAGCGTGGACACGCTGATCTTCTAGTTTATAATTTTTTTCTGCGGCCATTTGTTTTTAAAGTTCAAGAACCGCACCTTATAGATCAAAAGCTCCTAGAATGTCCGGATCTCTTACGGTACTAGAATGACTTCTCAAGTTCATGTTTGTCATTAGATGGTGTTCAAATTAGAAATGGTAGAAAAAAGTATGGTTTTTCCACAGACGGCGCCAATTGTAGTGGCGTGTTTTCTGGGAGGAAACATAAATACCTGAACAAGTCAAAGATACCTGCCTCTCACGAACTCAGCAGTTATTCAGTCAACCGCCACTAACCATATTTTTCAGTGAATGTGTTTCAACACGATGTTGAACTGTGGAGAAGACCTATATAAAGAAGAAGTTCCAGAAGAGACAAGGACCCAGAAAAATTACACGATAAATCACCAAAAAACTATATTTTTAAGATTCTCAAAAACTTCTTATTCACAAGATCAAGTAATTTTAAGTCAAGAGATCACTTGTAATAAGATATCAGCCTCAAGCAATAAAAATTGCTATTACAAAAATCCTCAACTCGAGGTCATGGTTTTTTACCTATTGAAAGGTTTTCCACGCTAAATTACCTGTGCCATTTCTTGTTTTTTATCAGATTTTTGTCACAGGTACATTGGTATAAGAGCTAATTCCAAGCACTTCGAGCTTACAGAATTAGGCTATTACATTTGGCACCGTCTGTGGAAAAGAAAATCATTTCCACGATATCTTAAGGCATACTTTAACGCTATGACAAATTTCAATCATGGTCACATCCTGACGACCAGCAGCCGTAATCCAGCTCTCGATCTTTCAGTTGAGCCGGAACAACTTACAGAGCTCCAGGAAAATCTCAACAATGAGACAGAGAAACGCAAGGAGCTCGAATGTTAATTAATTATTGACCGGGAGCTCCGTGAGAAGGAGCTCGATGCCAACGACAAGCTCATTTGACAGTGCACAAATGAGATGAGACTAGATGAAAATATTGCAGACTACCTTACAAGCCCTGCAAAATACTCAGCAGGCACCTCCAACAAGAGATCGCGATCAATTGTCGAAAGCCTCCCGGGTTTTTGCACAGGAACGATTTGGACCTCGAGGAGCCACCAGCAAAGCTATTTCTAGAAATATTCAGCAAGAACCTCATCCTTCCATTTAGTTGGGTAATGAAGCTCAGTTTGAAATCAGCCGAGCTCACCAATATTCCAAATGTCAGGTGGAAAAACAACGACTTCAACCTCGAGTCTGAGCATGAGATCGCTTGAGTGAAGGTACCGGTACTTACAATCTGCAACCTCCTCGTTAAGCCACTCAACCGATACGTCATTATGTCACACAAGAACATATGGATCAGTGAATTAAGGAGTTGATTGAAGCATAAGTTCTGGGCACTGCCAACGACCTTACCATGCTTCAAGGAAGTCCAATCGCCAAAGAACTATTCGATTTTGAAATACCGAAAGGTTTCCATACTCTGAAAATTTGCAAATGCAAGGGTACCGATCCAATGGAACACATTCAACAATACCGTGATTTATTGGGGTTGTATTCCAATCTCAGCCACATCCTCTGCCATTTTTTCACCACGAGTTTGCAGAAGGAACCGCTCTGATGGTTCCACTCTCTACCTGAAGACTCCATATACTCATTCGACCAGCTGCAGATATAATTCATCAAGACGTATGCTCACAACAGAGATAAATTAGAAAATTTATATTCACTTATCAATCTCAAACAGTCACACAAGGAGAAGCTCGAGAGGCTTTTGTGAAAAAAATTTGGGAGCTCGCGCATAAAGTTGACAATTTTTTTTTCTAAGTTAGAAAAATTTATTGCAGAGAAACAAGATTTTTACAAAAGGCATCTACAACCCTCAAAACATAGAAAAGACAAAACAAAGTCAACAGAATCTTAAATATTCTTGCATAGAAACTTCAATTTTCTTGAGAAAAGTAGGTCTTCCCGTTTCAGACTCACACACGCCTTCTTGAAGAAGAGCTCCCTTTTTTGAAAGAGCATCCGCACTGAAATTGGCCTCTCACCAGTTTGCTGAAAATCTTATATACCTCATATTTCTTCTGGCATATTCCCAAGCCGGTTCTAAGATCCAAGGAATATTGCTTGTTTTGAAAGCATCCACAGCTGTCGTGGAGTAAGATTCTATCCAAGCGATAAGCCAACCAAAAGAAGCAACATGTTCCACCCCGAGAATGATTGCCTCGCATTCACCCATGAAATTAGAGACCAACCCAAGGCCTTTAGATAGGGTTCCCATCACCTTACTAGTACAATCATAAAATATACAGCCAATGCCTCCTTTGCCAGGATTCCCTTTAGCAACCCCATCGGTATTTATCTTAATCTCCTATCCGAGGAAGCTCGCAAATACAAGATTTTAGCAAGGGAAGCTTACATGAATGAACAGCCACACCAAGACAACGGAGGATGCCCATGTCGGTCTGATTGTACATGAGGCTAGTAGACAGAAAGTAGAATCCTAAATTTTATTTATCCATTTTCTTTTTTCATTTGCAAAAGAGACATTCAGATCTTCATATAGACAGTTGTTACGAGCAATCCAGATCAAGCAGCAACCACCCCAAATAGCGACAGTCCATAGATCTTTCAGGTACAGACTCATCGTTTTGCCAGCCCTGAGGAATGATAAGAGACTTTTGTCTAGATTTCTGAGGAGAAACAGTTCAGGCATCCAGTTCCATTAATGGACACTGAAAGGACATTCCCAGATCAGATGAAGTAGTGATTCAGAGTTGTTCTTCGTATGCAAGTCATTCTAAGGGATGCGATCATCATTAATCCAATCTTTGAGGGAAATTGGAGAGCACCAGTTGTCCATCCATCGGTCGATGCTAGCCCCATCCCCAATTACCCAACCCGAATGAGCACGGACATCTTCAATAGCCCCTCTAACACCTGCCCAAATCAAAGAACCTTTGGTAATCCTTGAGAAATTTCCCGATTTAGTGATGAATTTTGCTCGCATGAATTCAGACCACGCATCCTTAGGATTCAGGAAGTTCCAAGAGAGTTTCATCATCAGAGATTGGATGATCCCCTTTAGACTTCAAAGATTTCTACCCCTTTCCTTAAAAGGTTTGCATACCTTATCCCAAACCACAACACAAGCTTTTATGGAATCAGGATCCCCAGGACAAAGGAAATTACAAAGTATTCGTTTTCCCTCTTTAATCACAGAAGCAGGCCATTTGTAGATACCAATGTTGTATAACGATATCCTACTCAACACATATTGTATTAACACTGCCCTCCCTTGTAGAGATAACATACTACCAGCCCAGCCTGTGGCTCTTCGTTTTATCTTATCCACAAGATGACATAGAAGCGTCTGTGTGACTCGCCCTTGAGGTATGCCAAGATAAGTTATCGGTACACAACCTTCTTCAAAGCCCAGTATAGCTTTAACTCTTTGTTTTCTTTTGTTTGTCATAGCTCCAAAGAAAAGTTTACTTTTTTCAGTGCTGAAAATTTCCCCAGAGGTCTCCTGGTACATCTCTAACCATTTACAAAGGTGTTTCAACCCCTTAGTGCTTCACCCAACGTGCACCAGCACGACTGCAAAGCCAAAGAGCATCTCTTCCTCAATAAACCTGCGACCTTAGAAGATATTATCACAAAGGTCAATAGTTACGTTAACCTGGAAAGGATGACATCCGAAAGGCATAAATCTACAAAATTCTTCCATTCCACGAAAGGTCCATCTACAGATTGAAGCACTGAACCAAAGGAGGATCAGAGTGAGCCAAAGCGCTCCAAGGGAAATGTAGGCAACCCTCAGAAAGGAGGTTCACAAATCAAACTGGTCCTCCAAAAGATGAATGTTTGAATCTCCATAATTTTTCCAATCCTCTCAAAGGATAAGTATTATCGCCTCTCTCAACCATTAGAACCAATCAAAAATTATCCGTACTACATGCATCACAAGGTAAACTATCATTCTACTAACAATTTCTGTGTTTTACAGAGGTTGCTGGAATACATTTTCAAAGAGGGGCGGATGCTCGAATATATTGTCGACTTGGAATCATACAAGAATAACAGCTATAAGAAGCAGCTTGAAGTTGCCCAGGTCAAAGATCATGCTGAGGAGAAGCATCTTTGCCATATGCGCCATAACAACATTATCAAAATCCATCATATCACCAACTCTAACAGATTCAAGCGTAGGAGACTATCGGAATGCTATGATCTCATACCTCAAGATAAAGAAGCCAAACTTCTTGCTGAGTCGACCAATCGCCGGCTTGGGATCTTATTCGAAGATTGTGACACTAGTCATGTTAAATTTTTTGCATCATAATACATTAGTCATAATGCTTAAGATGAAGAAGTTTGTCATGCACACAATGATGATCGATACTGGCAGCGGTATTGAGTTTCTCCTTTAGAGCACTATCGACCAAATGAGATTGGTTGATCAAGTTATTTAAAGTGACACCGATATCAGTGGATTCAATGGTTCTAAAGAAGAGAAAGTAGGCAAGATTATCTTACCTATTAGCGTAGGACCAACCACCATCAATGTCATCTTCAATGTAGTCAGCGCCAAATTTCGTTATCTCGGGATTGTGGGCCGCTGTTGGATTCATAACATGGAAGCAATCACTTTCACCTATCATCAAGCACTCGGCATCAAGCACAATGATAGTATCCATGAAATCAAGAGTAGTCAAAAGCTTTCTCGGGCTTACAAAAATACCGCCTCTGCTATTCAAGATACCTCTGATTGATATGCTGCATAGAAATTATAGAAAGTTGATCACCTTGATGATGAGCCTTCCACGGAGGAACCTACAAAATACATCAGCATTAATTGACCTAGCAGAGGTACTTTCATTGATACTAAGCTGGTTCAGTATGAAAAAGATGTTCTCATTCAATTCTTGTGACTAAATCGAGATATTTTTGCGTGGTCTTTCGAAGAAATGCCTGGGGTCGATCTGGCCAAGGCATGTCACAAATTATACATCAATATCAGCGCTATAACTGCCAGGCAGAAATAGTGATGACTATCATCACGACATCGCGATGAAGTTATCATGGAGATCAAGAAATTGATCAAAGTGGAATTCATTCGAGAAGCCAAATATCCAGATTAGATTTCCAACATCGTTGTTGTCCCAAAGAAGAATGGAAAAGTCTGAGTTTGTTTTAATTTCACCGATCTAAATAAACATACTCCAAAGGATAGTTTCCCTCTTGCCAAGATTCAACAGATCCTTAATTCTATAACAGGTCAGAACTCCTATCTATAATGGACGCTGCTTCTAGATACAATCAGATTCTACTCTTGGAAGAAGAAAAATAAAAGACCACTTTCATCACTGAAAGAGAACTCTTTTGCTACAAAGTCATGCCCTTCGGACTAAAAAATATAGGTACAGCTTATCAACGGTTGATATGTTCTATGTTCAAAACACATCTTTGGTTAGTTGTGGAAGTCTTTATTGACGATCTCTTATGCATGAGCATACAGTCCACCAATCACATTTCAGATCTCAGCATAATATTTAACATTCTTCACTCTTACAAGATGCGTCTCAATCCCGATAAGTGTCAATTCAGAGTACATATATGTCAATTTCTAGGCCATCTCATCAGCAAGAAAAGGATTGAGGCTAATCCAGATTAGATTCGGGCTCTTTTCCACATGCCATCTTCAAAAATGACGAAAGAGGTTCAAAAACTTGCCGACAAGATTGTCGCTATCAGCTGATTTGTTTTAAAATCTTCAGACCACTATCGTTGGCTATTCCTACTATTCTACAGTTGTACCAAACAAGGAAAAGTTTAGCCAAATATATAGGTTTAATGGACATTAAAATGTGAAGCATCTTTTCAGGATCTCAAAACCTATTTGTGGAGGTCTTCCATAATGAGCACCCCAATAGATAATGAGGAACTGATTATCTGTTTAGCAATTACAGATACGTTAATACGCTCAGTTCTCATTTGGCTTGAAGGGAAATTGAGAAGCAAGTTTACTACATCCGCAAACCCTCACTCCAATGAAAACGAGGTATTCTAAAATTGAGAAACTTCATCTCATTCTTGATTACACTTTACAGAAACTCAAGCACTACTTCCATGCACATTTAGTCAAAGTCATGACGAACTACATACTTTAGGAGGCTCTGTCTATTAAAGAAAAATCAAGGAGAGTACCAGATCCTGAGTAGGAGGAGCACAATCCTGACCATTCAAAAAAAATTACAGAAGAGCCACCCCCCAAAGCATTTGATGAACGAGCTGAATGGATTACAAGGAAAGGGTAACGACATCATATAGATGGGTCAGCAGGACCCGTAGGGTTAGGAATTGGAATTGTATTGATTACCCCTTCCAACGACAAAATTTAGAAATTGATCCGTATAGATTTTGAGGCCTCAAACAATGTCACTGAATACGAAGCTCTCATTGATGAACTCGACTTCGCTCTTGAGCTCGGCATCCCAAAATTCTCAGTTTACACAAATTTACAACTCTTCATCCACTATTACTCTTAACAATATAAGAAGAATGATAAGATTATCGAATATTCAGCCCTCGTTATAGATAGAATGAGCAGGTTCACGGAAGCAACTCTTGATTATCTTCCACGAGGTGAAAATAGACATGCCAATTCCTTGGCATATCTGGCCGAGGTCTTGGGAACAGAAGCTCGATATCTCCTGATCGAAGTAATTACAACCCCCAGTATTGATCATATTTTTATATGCACGATTAATACTAGGGGCGATAAAGGGGATGACGATGATTGGCAAAAGCTTTTCTTAGCCTATCTCAGAATCGACAACTAATGCAAAGGACCATGTCCAGCAGATCCAAACAAGCGCTGACAGCTGATCGACAACTCAAAGTACAACACAAATCAAAATGGTACCTTGTACCACCGTTCAGTCACGATGCCTTACCTCAAATACCTCCTCATACAGAAAGTGGATGAGATGCTCTGCGATTTACATGAAGGAACTTGTGGCTCCCATACCATAGGTAGATCACTAGGAAGCAGAGCCAGTACACAAGGAGTATTCTGGCCTGGCATGCGCAAGCAAGTAGAAGAGTACTCACATAAATGTGACATATGTCAATGACATGGTCAAATGATATGTGCCCCTGCGCTCGAACTCCATGCAAGTATGGTATTTTGGCCATTCAAACGTTGGGCACTTGATCTTGTTGGTAAATTTCCTAATTGTCCAGGTAACGGCCATCGCCTACTCGTAGCTACAAATTATTTTACAAAATGGGTAGAAGCAGTTCTACTCCATCGAACAAGAGAAGAAGAGGTCATCTTTTTTATCTGGGAACTCATTATCACTCAGTTTAGGTGCCATCACCTAATTTATATCGATAACGGGCCTTAATTTGTTGGAGAAGAGGTTGTAGCTTTCCTCAACCAACATAATATCATCTACTCACCATCCAATCCCTGATACCCTTAAGGTAATGGCCAAGCAAAAATAATCAACAAAACCATCGTGGATGAACTAAAGAAAAGGCTTTATTTACATAAAAAAGGGAATTGGGTTCAAGAACTTCCTCATGTCTTTTGGGCATATCGTACCACTCCACGTCAATCAACAGATTGTACTCCATTCTACCTTGCCTATGGCACTGAAGGTGTCATTCCCTCAGAATACCATCATCCTGTCAAAGATAAAGATCTAGCAGATGAGGAAAATGAGTTAGAATTGGCCTACAACCTCAATTGGATCGATGAGACCAGGGAACGTACCATTGCTAACCTCGGTCGATATTACTATGTGCTAGTCAATTTGTACAACAAACAAGCCAGATGCCGTACCCTTGTTATGACATATCCACAGTCAGCAGTGGGTCACTTCGACAAAGTGGTTCAACTTTCTCCAAGATTACACGTTCAGTATTCGTGATAGGGGAACACGGTCGTAGATTATCTGAGCAGATGCTAAGAGGTTCTTGTTACTCTCTGTGCTTTAGTATTTGGGTTTAAGATATTACGTGATCTCTATGCTGCAGATGAATTCTTTGACCTTATTTTTGGCGATTGTCTTACGCAGGAAAGTGTGAGAAATGGTGAGTACTCTATATAAGATGAAATTGCACTATGCATCCCTATGTCGTCAGTTCAAGATAATGTCATAGCTGAGACACATAGTGGAGGATTTGGCAGTCATTTTGGGGTAGCCAAAATGATGTCGTCTATGTGAAAGAGGGATTTTTGGACTAGCATGCGCCGTGATGTCAATCAATTCATTAAGCGGTGTTATACTTGATAGACAGCTATGGGGGCTCAACAAAACACTATTCTATACACAACCTTAACCATTCCTGAGGCACCGTAATGAGATATCTCTATAGATTTTTTGACAAGACACAACAAGAAAAGCAGTAAAATACGACATAAGAAAATAAGAAAAATTTTGGACGTTAAAAGATGATAAATGGAGCTCACGATTAATACCATATCCGCCATTTTTCCACCTCATCCCAAACTTAAACAAGGGTATATGGTTTTATTTTTTCAATCTTAGACTTCTCTCTTGTTTCCCATGATGTTACACCAAAAAAATTTAGGTTTCCCTCTCTCCCATGATTCTTTCCTACTTATTCTGCCTCAAATCGCCAATCGCATTCTCTATATGTTAGGGTTTTCACAAAAATTAGTTTCACAATTATTCTATCGTAGCTATTTTGAGTCGCAAGGTAATTTTTTTCTCCCAATCTTCATGTTTTAAATCTTTTGATTTGCATAAAAACCTAATTAAGACCAATGGGTTTCATCATCTTGCATTTCTCTTATGATTCTAACTTGAATTGGTGTTAGGTTTCATTGAATTAGAGTTTCTGTGGTATTTCAAAGTTGCAGGAGGTACTTTTTTAAGTCTACTCATTAATTTTCATGAATCAAAATTGGGTACCTTATTTGTTATGTTATTTACAGATGTATAAATCACATGTTATTGTTGAATTTTAGTAAATTAATATTTTGATTGCTTCCTTGATTGAGATTATTTCATATATCAGTGATATAATATGGGTCTTTATTAGATATCTTTTTTGATTGAGTTTATTTAATATACTATTATAGGAGATTATGATATATAAGCTATGTATTATAATATCATAGATAGAATTTGAAGTTGTAGGTTAAAATCCATTAAGTTTTAAGGATCCAACGTACTTTATTATCTTTGAAAGCTAAAATTTTAGGAGGTAGATACCGCCCACAACTTTATCTAACCATGAATGATATCCTTTTTAGCTCCCAAAATCTCAACGTAGGTATCTACTGACATTTTTATCTCTATGAGAAATGGTGAATTTTAACATCTTTATCTTTGTTTTGTTCTTCTTTTTGAGATTCTTGTAGTTTTATGATGTTGGGGGTATTTTATTTTATCCCAATTTGATTAGGTTTGTTTGATTTTGGCTTAATTTGAGTGGGGTTGCGTTGAAAGGGAATGATTTAGAGTGTAGGATCTATGGTTTATCACTATTTGTAGTGCAAAAATTAGGGGTTATGGGTGTGATTGGGGAGTGTTTTGGAGTAATTTATTAGAATCTTATGTAAGATTTTGGTAAAAATGGTAAGGTACCCAATTACAGACACTTGGGTAAGATTTACTATTTTTTTCTACATAATTTAATTTGGAAGGAGGGATCGGGGGATTTGTTGGGCGCGATGAGAGGGTTGTTCTCGACGGGGAGAGTGTTGGGCGTCTTTTTGTTCTAGGCAATTCTAGAATTTTCAAGATGAAATATACAAGCTCACTAATTTGAACAAGAAGGATATGGGTACTAAAACCCTCTGCATAGCCTTCTGTGTTCTTATGTTCCATGTATGGAGAAAAATACATAACCATATATTTAGAAGTGAGAGTATAGACTTTAACATCAATTTTAGAGATATTCTTAGTGACACTCAATTTAGAGCTCAATAGAAAGTAAAAAATAGTTACAGACAATAACAGATCTATAGCCATATGTGAAGCTTGGAATATTCATCCTAAAGTCATCCTCAAGCAATACAAAATGTGCTAACGGCAGCCACCACCCATGGGCACATGGAAGATCAGTTCAGACGAGGAGGATAGGCGTGGATATAGAACATTTATTAAATAGCGCAACTGATTGTGTCCTTGCTTACTCTCTTATTGACAACCCTAAAAGCATCACTTACCATGAGCTTCCCCTTTGCTAGTTATAGATGCACGGTTTGATGTTTTTTGCACTCGAATTGTGAAGTATTATTCATTAAAACAGTTTGTAGAGGAATTGGGGAAGCTGCACAAACAATGGGTGCTTGCTTATGATGGAAGTTTGTTTCATTACTCTTCTGGCATACAGGCTGTGATGCTCGCATTAGGATTTTGAGATCGAGTTAGTATCTTTAGGTTTGGGAAGTCAACAGAAGCAAAACATCATTTTCATACTAATCAGAATGCAGAGCTTCATTTGTACGACTATACGGCAGAGTATGCGTTCTACGTACTAAGATTTGGTGGAGAAATCAAGTTTCTATTTGGGAAAAGTTTGTTGGATATTAGAAGAAGTACTATGACCAATATTATAGGCAGAATCATGGGTGGATACCTTTTGGTAAACTTTTTCATTCTTACGTTCCAGATCTGTGTTTTTTTAGGTATGGGTTGATGCTGGGGTAAAAGAACTTCTATCAACAAGCTAGTTGTTTTGACCCCGTAAAGCAGACTAAGAAATGAGTTCCTTGACTAAAAAGAAGGTCGTCTATAGTGGTCTAGACAAATATGTCGCTAGGCTTGGTCTTGTTGAGGTTGTATCTTTGGTTTGATAATTGTTTGCAGTGGATCTATGCTTGCGGTGGATCAATTCAGGTCATTTTAAAAGAGAATGTCTGCCTTTAAAAGGCTAGCTCTTGCCTATTAATGTAATATCGCTCTCCGAAAATAGAAGACGCATGCCATATATTTTATGCTAGATGAATTTGTCCAGGTCTCTAATCACGTTGGCTAGGGCGTCGAAAGCTCCTATCGCAGACGTAAAATGCAAGCACGCTACCTGCAGGTTCGCCTATCTCCAGGCCTATCTCCAGATATCCTCGTATTAGGGTATGGAATGATGTTGCGGATCGGCCTAGCTCTAGCTCTTTCATCTTCAAACGATTGAACATTGCGTAATAAAGATAAAAAAGTATAGAGCATCCGTGTGCTCTATTTCCTTAATTAGTATAACATATAATGTTTTTAGGGTCATAGTATTTTTATTTTTTATTTTTTTAAACAGTAAATTAAACCTGTGTATTAGGATAGGAGGGTGTAATAAGATACTTAAGGATTACATGGAGCATTTGGAAGATACTACCCCAAAAGCATTTCATTTTCAAAACTTCAAGAATGGTAATATAAGAGGTTAATATCCTTGAAAAAAAATTAATAACCTGTCAAAGTACAAACAATACCAAGTCACCTTCCCTCTAATGAAAGATATCCTGCAGAAGATTAAAGAACGTAAAATCGCTACCTTGGCAACCTGTTACCCCAAGCTATCTTTTTATGACGACGAAGAGATCCTAGAATTAATGTCTACGCAATATAGAGGAGTTTAAGCATAAGAATTGAAGAAAACTAGTAAAGATTAGTCCAAATCACATTCGGCACTGCAGCTTTTGAAAGAAAACCTCCAAATGCAGCTTTCTTTCATGAAACTTCTGATTTAACATGATATAAGAATGCCTTCAAACATCCTAGTAATCTTTCTTTGATGATTCACTTCAAATCATTCTCCAATGGTAATCTTCTATCTAGTATCCTCTCCCTAGCATTACTTACCTGTTTCTGCCAATTTGTAGAACCTATTATGATAAAAAAGAAAAATTGTTTGCAGAGAAGACCCAGTCAGCATCCTGATCCAGAGGCCTCATCCTCCCCAGTGATAATAAAATCCTAATAAGACAGCTATAGGGACTTTACCAAGATAGTATGCACCAAGATTGACATAAGTGCCTAGATGCTGCCACCCGCATCCTCTAGCAACACGTGAAAGGAATCCTTGCAGGCTGTCTGTTATAACTGAGATGCAAATCAGTAGAGTCATCGTCACATAATCAACGACTTCCTTTTCATTGCTAAAAGCGTATCCTAATATATAGCGACCAGCAAAAAGTATTGCGCTTATTAAAGTAGTTTCTGTGAGTGCCAGCAATACTATGGGCAGCTACACGAGCTGCTTGTGGTTTCCCAGAGCCTAGCCTATTGGAAACCCTGAGTAAAGAAGACTGAACCCTGTAACACCAGTGAGAGATGTAGTAATAACTGTACTGGAGAGAGAAAGTTTACCTAAGTGCCCAACCGTCATCGTTGTGATAAATGCATAAAATACGGAAATGACATTAGTGTCAAAATAAATAGAAAAGGCTTTACTCAATGCTTCAAAAGTGACACATCTAATATGTTCTTTCATGGACTAAAAGAATCGATGGCTTCCTAAAAAAACTTGTGCAGAAAGAATCCAGCAATAAAGAATCATTTAATAGCTCTCTAGCTCCAAACTACGCGCAAAAGCAAGGTCCACTATTCTACTATTGCTGGTTTCTTAAATATACGAGCGATCTGGAAAGCGGTCGGGCTATGTTGCGGCTAACTTATATTTATCGCCTCGGCCTAGTATAAGGAAGTCAGCTCACTAATCAGGCAGGAAGGTAAGGTTGAAGAACCCAGAAGAAAATCAAAAGTGCATCAAAAAGCCTATTCTATTGGGTCCCCTAATCATCTAACCTTTTTTTGAAAGGCTCGCCGTAATGTCTATTAAAAAAATACCCTCGTTTCATTCTCTTCTAGCAGGGTGATCTCAAAAATTAGCAAGAAGACGGATTCTTAGGTGATCCATGAAAAAGCACGGCAATCCTAAGGCGGGATGTATACATTCGATAAAAGAGCTAAGTTGTTTTCTTCTAAGTCCTATAGACAAACCCACTACCTGGACCTGTGGATAAATAGAAAGTTTACTCCACATTAAATCTCCTTTTTTACTATGCCTTGCCTTTGGTGCTCCACTCTGCCTTGCCTTTGGTGTGCCACAACCACTGCTCAATAGAAAGATCCTAGAGGTGGGTCAGACTCAGATGATCAAGTGAAAGAAGGAAGTAGGTAGATAAGAGATAGGCTCCCAAAGAACGAGAGCTCAGATGCTTCAACCAAAGGGTATTGGATTGAAATAGGCAGTTGTCTTGTATGACGAAGGACCTTCTAAAGTTAGTGGGTACTAACTCCACGGTTCTCCTAAGACCCTTGGCATCTTACTTGTTTTTCTTTTTTCCACTGTGGCTTCTTGTTTTACATCGCATTTTGATGGTTGCTTTTACTGTCTCGTGCTTCTTCCTTCTTGCTTCGTATTTTTACGGTGGCTTCTATCGTCTCTTCCTTCTTGCTTCGCATTTCTACGTTCAGTTGCATATTGTTCCTTTCTATCTCTTGCCTATAGGTGCCTGGTAAATGGACTCTAACTATGCACTTTTTATCGTTCTGCCGTAGCAATGATATTTTCTTTAGTCTCGCCTGGATACCACACCGTCTTTACTTTGTTCAGCATGAACTTATAGGCCCGTGAGTTCCAATGAAGCTAGATAGTCTTTGTTTTTTTAGTCAGAGTCCCACCTTCCATACTGGGTCATAGTATATTAAACAATAATATAGGTAGTAAAATAGTCAGATGCTTGTAGTTACTAGTAGGTGTATAGGAAGCTCTATTCAAATTTTTATTGGTATAAATGACTGGTTAGAATTGCTTAATTAGATAATTTATGTTTTTGACATTTTGAAGAAATTTATTTATTTATTTATTTCCTCCTGACAGAGGGAAAAGCTACTATAATATTTCTTTAGGTTATTTCTTCACTATGTTTCTTTATGATATTTCTTCTACTTCAAGATTCTTTCCTTGTCCTTGACGTAAGATGTCTATAATTTTCTAAGACAAGGGTTGGATGAAGGCTGATAGTCTTTCTGTTGAATATCTGTACGGTGTTCGTTCGTTTAACGCATTCACATAAGCTAATCTAAGGTCTAAAGAGTTTTCTTGTCCTTGTGTTATGTATCAAAATAAGCGTGGGCAAATTACGTCAGCTCAAGTTTGTCATCATTTAGTTTTAAAAGGTATTGACCAATCGTATACTAATTGGTACTTCCATGGAGAACCAATTGAAAACAATGATGCAAACTTAGAGAATCATGGGGAAACCTATGATCATCCTCATGATGTCTCTAAAATGCTTGATTTGGTTGATCACGCATTTGGATATTCCCAACCTGAAGATCTTCCAACATTCATGGATGGATATGATTTCCATGAAAATGTGGATGTTGATCAGCAAGGCATTCAAGATTTTAGTGATCCACGTGGCAATGAGGAAAACAATTTGAGGGAAGATGTTATTCGACCTTTATACCCTAGATGTGAGGCGGAGCACACTACTTTGTCTGTTACCATTGAGCTCATGAGTATGAAAACAACATATGGGTCGTCTGATAATAGCTTTTCAAAAATGCTGAAAGTATTTAAAAAGTATCTTCCAAGGGATAACACATTGCCCAAAAATGTATACATTTCTTAAAAAATGGTTAATTCCTTGGGTATGAGTTTCAAGTCGATTCATGCGTGCCCAAACAATTGTATACTTTTCTAGAAAGAGCACGAGCATAAGGATAAGTCTCCTACTTGTGGTGCGATTAGATGGAAAAAAAATTTCTAGAAAAGAAGAAAAGTTAAAAAGTGGCATAAAAGGTGCTAAGATATTTTCCCTTGACGCCAAGACTACAAAGAATTTATAGGTTGATCGTTTCTTTTGTTTGATTTTTTATTTTTTTAAAACATATTATTGTCAAGTCTTATTAAGTTATGTCTACTTCTCAGCATCCCGTGGATTATGGAGAATATGACATGGCATTCAAGATCAACTTCTCCAGACGGAGTCATGAGTCATCCGATGGATTCTACGTGTTGGAAACGAGTGGATCCATATGGTAATAAGAACATCTCTAACAGTTGCTGGCCAGTTATGATTGCCCCTTACAACCTTCCACCTTCTTTACGCATGCAAAAAGAGTCTACGATGTTATCGTTATTGATACCCAAAAAGTATGGTCTAGGTAAAAACATTGATGTGTATCTCCAACCATTAATCTTTAATTTGAATGAATTATGGTCCACCATCAAGAAAACATATGACTCTCATAGCAAGTCTAGATTTTCAATAAAAGTAATTTTATTATTGTCTATACATGACTTTCTGGCGTACGGATATCTTTCGGGTTGTCGAATTGGGGGAAAGTATGCTTGTCCTTTTTGTGGTGAAAATATAGATTTAGAAAGGCTTAAGTATGGGAAGAAGCATTGTTATATGGTCCCTAGAAGATTTTTACCCTTAAATCATCCTTTTAGAAAGTAGAAGTCCCAATTTAATGGGCCCCAGGATAAAAGAAAGGCTCATCGGCATTTGACTGGATCTGAAGTGTTGAGTAAGGTAGAAAATATTATGATAACATGGAAAAGATATAAAGAAGGTGAACGAAACTGGGCTCCAAATAAGGAATAAGAAGGCAAAACCTGTGGTCGATAAAGGAGAATCTATCGTGGACGACAAAGACGAATCAACCTGGGTTAATGAAAAAGAATCAACCAAGAAGCCTACAGGCTGGTCAAGGAAAACGATCATGTTTGACCTACCATATTGGAAGGTAAAGTAAAAGTATATTTGACAAAATTTAGATCATTTGATTTTTCTAATTTTATATGTACGTTTATTCAGGATCTTCCAGTGCGTCATAATCTAGATGTAATGCACGTCGAAAGTAATATAGCGCAAATTCTTTTGGAAACACTCATGGACACGAAGGGCAAGACCAAAGATAGATTGTAAGCTCGTCAAGATCTGATGTTAATGAAAATTAGAAAAAAATTATGGCCAGTTCAAAAAGGAAGTAAAATTTTCATGCCAAAAGCTCCCTTTACTCTTTCTCGAACCGAGAAAAAACTAATTTGAGAAACGTTGAGTGAGCTAAAGGTTCCTATTGGATATAGCTCCAATTGGTAACATCATGCAAGCATGGAAGATCTGCAAATCAAAGGCTTAAAATCATACGACAATCATATATTAATTCAACATTTGCTACCTGTGTTCCTCAGGTACGGATTTCATAAACAAAAGCCATTGGTTGATGCAATTCAACAACTATCAATATTCTTTAAAGTAATATGCCCCAAGTCGGTTTGCCGTGATGATCTTGTTGTTGCTAAATTAAGTGTTATTGAACCACTATGTGTCTTTGAAAAGTACTTTCCACCTTTTTTTGTTGCTATGATACACCTTATTATATATTTGGCGGAGGAGGTACAAATGTGTGGACCTTTTATATACCGCTGGATGCATCCTTTTGAAAGGTAAGAAAATATATGGAAAGCTTTTAATTTATATATATTTTTTATTGTCTTAGATATCATTAATAACGATTTTGATTTATTAGGATGATGAGAACGTATAAAATTTACGAAAGAATCCTACGTGCCCTGAGGCATGTATTGTAATGCACTACATTACTGAGGAGGCAATTATGTATTGCATGGAGTACATGCCGATGGTAGGAAGGGAAACCATAAATGAGGGCGGGACGCATTCGTGGATGATGACTATGAATGTTGTAGTGAATATCCTCTTGACAAAAAGGGTACAAATCATTTCCTTGATCCAGTGAAGTACGAACAGGCACGTAGATGGGCTTTGGATTTTTATGATGACATTGATGAATGTAAAGAGTACGTATAATTTGGTGCACTTTTCATAATGATCATCATAAATATGTTAACTTTTGGATTTTCCTTTTTGTATTTCAGGGCATCTTTGTACATTCGTAGGAAGCATAAGATTTATACCGAGGGATGGACTTCAGAAGGTCAAAGGAGGAGGGGGACCATAATATCTGAAAAACCATTGCAGTTCATTCCATGGTTATGGTGACAAGTATGACTTTAACTTGTATTTAGTATAAGATATGTTTATTTTTTGCATTGATACTATATTAATATATACATATATCTTTGCCAGCATACAAGCTAGAAAACAAGATGCTAGAAAAGGAGAAAGAGTCAGTCTTAAAGAGGTTAGCAGGCGGTCCAGACCATAATGTGATATCTTATAAAGCTTATCGAGCTAATTGTTTTGTATTTCATACAAAATGATCGGAAAGTAGCACGACAATACAGAATAGCGGCGTTACAATGAAGGCGATTACGACATTTATATCACGTAAAAGTAATCCCAATGGGGTGGAAGATGAAACTAAATTGCATGGAGTGGTCCAAAATATGCTAGAGCTGGACTATTTTGACTTTCAACAAACGGTATTCTATTGTGATTGGGTACAGATAGAGGACAAGGTTAACAGTTATGTTATTAATCCCAAAACTAACCTAATATAAGTGAACTTGGAAAAACTCAAAAGAATTTCAAAAGAGGAGGATGAGCCGTTTGTACTTGCATCTTAAGCATCACAAGTATTTTATTGCAAAGATATGACGAGGAGCGATTATTGGCATGTTGTCTTAGATGCCCCAAAGAAATTCACTCGAGATGTAAATGCATACGAAGATCCACTAGTGTTTAAGTGTAGAACACATGAAGGTTCCTTTGATTTGGCATTAGCTGGAGAGGTTATGGAGGAAGAAGAAGAGAGTACTGAAAGGTCATGTGTGCAAGAAACTGAATAAATTAGTTAACTATTTTAAGATACAATAATATTGTTATCTAATAAATTATGAGATAATTTTAAGACATTCATTCTCAATTTTTCTAATTCATGAACTTGTCATATAGTGATTTTGAATTTCCGTAGAATATTATCTCATATTGTGGCAAGGAAATTATTTTTTTAAGTGAAACTATTTTTATCCAATTTAATAACTACTATTTTGTAGTAACATGACTAAAATCGAGGGAAAAAAAGTGATAAGTTTTGATGAAAATGCGTAACCAATTGGAGAAAATGATGTCAAGTTTGTCTCTAATATTGGTGGCTTGATGAGGACATACTGTCCTATTTTTTATGAGTTTTGGAGATTTTTGCCTAACCATCACAAAGAAACAATTTGGAAAAAAGTGATGGTAAATTATTGGCTTTATAATAAGAATTTCTCAGTATTTTATGTTTTAACAATATCAAATAATCTTATGACAAGATGTGTACGATGTCCCCACATACATGAAAAGGAAAGTTTTCGCAAGGGCTCAGCAGTTGTGGTGTGATAGCAATTCCAAATATCGGAAGCTTAACTATGACCCATACCCCAATGATGAGGGAAGAAGAACAAAATGTCCGAAAAGAGTTAGACATGAAGATTGGGAAATATTTCTTGAGTTGCAAAGAGAACCCAGAGTAATAGCTCGCCGAGAAAGGGGCAAGGCTGCGAGGAAGGCTATGAAGAGGCCACATACATCTGGTAGACGTGGAAGTGGAAGAATAGATGAAAGATTGGTAACTGTGCTAATATATATATATTTTAAAATAATATAGATGTTTTTGTTTTTGATTACACTTTTACTTGAATTTTGCAGAGGAAGAAAAATCCTAAAGTACTAGTTTTTAGACCAGATGTGTACTTGGTTGCGCATACGAGAGTTGACAGATCTTCTCTTACACCAGAGCTTGATGTTGAGTTTGTAATCATTAATATAACTACTTAATAAATTTCAAATTATCATCAAAATAAAATAAACTTAAGTCTTTTGGTTTTAATTTCATTTATAGGAGAAAATAAGAAACATTTGTATCGTTGAACCTGGGATAGTCAGCTTAGACATAGACAGCGATCCCATTGCACAAGTTTATGGTAAAAGTACTAAGGGTCGTATACGAGAATGTGGACTCAATGTTTCCCGAGAGGAAGTATTATCATCTTATCACCTTAGAAATCAACTACTTCAGGAGAAAACTGCGCGCTTGACTCTTGAGGAAGATTTGGTTCATGTCAAAGACAAACTTACAACAATGGACGAAAAGCTTTCAAGTTTAGCGGCGGGAAGGCAAGCTACTTTTGGCTCTGCAACATTCAATTTAATAATATATCCCCCTTAATAGATCCTCAAGATAGTTGTAATTAGTTATTTTCATTCATTAATATTTTTATATATATTAAATGATATCTGCATCTTACTCTAGCTTTTTTCTTTCTAAAAATGAAAGGCTATAGAGTCACCTTCAGGCATGCGTCCATCATCACTGATTTCTTTATCAGGCAAATAACGCCCTTACGAGCTACTATCCTTCACTGGTAAGATCGTTACAAGTGGGAGAGCTATAGGAGATTCATATTCTGCTGTGTACAATGTTATTATTGACGATGTGATGTATAATCCAGACATTAATTCAGCAGACAGCGACCCTTCACTATCGTCACTCAACAACGTAGAATTGGGAACAACTATTATTTAGGCAAAGATGTTGACACGCTTATTTAATTAGATAGGTATATTACAGCCAATTTGCAATCTTATATAAGAAATATTTATGTTATTCAAATTGATGTATATGCATTTTTTTCTTGCAAGTGGTGGTACTTGTGCTTCTCTTGGATTTGATCATAATAAGAGCACTTTTTTCATATCTCATTTTGTTTACTCGCACAGACTTATGTTATGGTAATTTTGAGAATGGTTAAGTACATTCTATATTTTATCTTGGTTTGGGTTTCTAATTTTAAGATCTAATTATGCTACTATTTTTTGGTATATGCATATGTTAATAGAGCATGTGCAGATATATGTTGAAGGAGTAATGTGAATGCATTGTGCCCTTTTTGGTCCCTATACTGTCTAAAAGATTCAAAAGAGTCTAATTGGAGCTTTGAACATAAGGTAATCTTTAAAATTTGGCTTTTCCTAACACAGACCACTAATATGACTCATGATTTGTTTTGAGGTTACTATAGTAGAAAGGATATGAAGATACAATTATTTCTCTCACTGACAAATGGATTTCTTGCAGGTAATTTTTTTTTAACTCCGCCAATGGAGCCCTATGGTTTCATTACCAACAATTCATGATGCTGGGGATAATGGGGACAAAAAGAAGAAGAAATTTATAATTGCTTCAACTATTATATACTGGTTAGTCAATCAATTTAATGATATTGATTAATTAAACTATATACTTTGTTACTCTGGTAATTTTTTTTCTATGAAGTTATAAATTTTTACACTTGGCTTCATGAATCCATTTTGGCGTAGCAATTAAATAGCTGAAGTTGTAGTTGGATCCTTGAAAAGAATTGCTTCTAGAAGGCTATTGTTATCCATTTTAAAAATTGTAGTAGTAATGTAATCCAGTAGTATCCTGAAAAAGGTAGACACAGTGTGCCTGTTGCTGCTGGTGCAGGTGATACCAATATATGTGGAGGTATCATTCAGCTTTGCTGGGAGGGTATCTTGGGAAGATGTATGGACATGAATGAAGAAGTTTGACAGTCTGCTCTTAAGGTTTATGGCTATTCTATTGATCTACTACATATCTCTTCATGGATTGATTTTCATGATAATGCTTCTATCTTTATACATGAGCCCCTTGCAAAAGTTCTCCTTGCAATTATGTGTACTAAAATGCCTAATTAACATATGTTTCCATCTTATGCTGATTATATTTCCAGTTTTATCTGAGGTTGATTGTGGAAGTTGTGTTGCGTCAAGGTCTAGTACATCCCAAAACTTGTGTTCCCTATCTCATAGCACTTGAAACGGATGCACAGGAGGTAAAATCAAAGTTGTCTCATCATTTTCTACTGAGCATGAATGAGAAGTGAGTCATAAGCACCTTATTTATCATTCAAAGTAACCTTTTCCATTGTTTGCATGATAATAAGTGCATAATGGCAGGCATCTTGAATTTTTTGAGAGTCGCTTGGGTGATGGACTTCAGATGTCATTTAATTTCATCCATTCTCTGGTGAATACTTCTCTGGAATACTCCAATCAAGGGAAGCCATCAGGAAATATGAAAGAAAAATCTGATGGCAACAATTTTGTTCATGCGAGGCTTGGTGTTTCCCGGATCTATTGGCTTATTTGGGGGAATCGTGTATCAAGAAACAAATTTGTGTCTTCAGTTGTACGGAAATTTGATTATCCAAGCTTTAACTAGTCAGTAATTCCTTTCTTGATGTAAGTACTTTTGTTGATGATATCCTATGATTCAATTTTTCTATTTAGTGACAGCTCAAAGTTTTGATTCCTTCTTTGAGGTACTACACTGAGATCCTAGCTTCGCTTCCATTCACATCACCTGATGAGCCTCTTTACTTGATCTATGCCATAAACTGTGTCTTACAAGTTAGATCTGGATCCATTGAGGCAACTATGAAAGACTTGAGTTCCCGTTCCATACAAGAAGATAAGCATATAATTTCATACAAGAATGGGGTACTTCAACATGATTTTTTAGTACTTCAACATGAACCATATTCACCTACACATTCCGTCTTTAACCATATCAAAGAAGAGGATGCAATTATGTGTTCTCCAACCTTGGGTGTTTCCTGTGGTATCTTAAAAGACAATCTGCAAAGTATCCAGGTACAGTTAGATCAAGAGTGCTACCTTATCTACTCAACAATCACAAATTATTTGCTGTTTAGATAATAGGCTTCTTCTCTATACCATGTTATAGGTGGTTAAACTTCTAGAGCATCTCTTTGATTTATTATTGCTTGGGTATCTCGCCGCACTTACTTCATAGATCTAGAGAGGAATAAAATAGAAATTGACCATACCTGTAATCATCAGGAGGCACCATTTTGCTAATCCTTTAAACAATTTTTTCCCAATAGAAGGTTTAAATGTGACAAAATTTTGCTGTATGCGCAGGCTGATTGTCAAGCAGCTATAGCTTGGCAGCTCCTCCTAAAGTTAAAGAGACACTTGAAGATTGCTTTTGGTCTAAGTGACGCCAGATACCAGGTAACACTGAATCCTTTATTTTTATCCTAACCCTGATTATGTTCAATGCTAAATCATTCATTTGTTAAATATAACTCCGTAAAAAACTGACTTAACTGTGCCATCAGCTTCATTTTCTTTATAGGAATTTTTACCAAATGATCCCCAAAAACTGGGAGAGGCTCTGTCTAGACAAAACATTCCTTTTGACATTAGTGAAACATATATCAGTTTGCCTACTTCTCATAAAGAAATAATTGAAAGATACCAGGTAACACAACTATATATTATGAACCCTTTTCAGCTTTCTTGTATTTTATCCGTTATATGCATGTTTCATAAACTTGAATCATATCGGACTGGATCCCTCTAACCAACTCAGAACTGGCCTTGTCTGAACTGATTTTGGGTGATTTTTTGAAAAAACATTGGATCGTTTTGGATTGTTCAAACTCGAACCAATTCGGTTGAGCTTTTGTAAGTCAATTTGGATCGTGCTAATATTCTCTAAGAGTTCTTATATTCCTAATTTACAATAAATATTGGGCAGGGATTAGTTTGATAGGAGTGACTTTCCATGAATGCAGCGCTGACCTTTTTTGGGGTCCTACTCTGCATGGTTTTTGAAGCTCCTCTTGCAATTTCAGGTTTTATTTTTAGTTTCCTTTGTACTTATTTATGAGAGTATCGGTTCTGTCATAAGATGGATCAGCACATTCCTTAAAGGCTCAATACTTTTGTTTAATGGAGATTAAATCCCTTCTTTAGGGATACTAATTCTTATACATTCATGAACCAGTATTAAACACCATTGTATCTTTTCATTTAAATAATGAATATGATAATGTAGTTTTTTTTTGTTATTTTACTCGTGGAATATTTCTTCTGGTTAAGTAGACCCTATCAGATTCTCAATAGGTGAAGGTCGCATCATGCGCTTCCATGTCAAATTTGTTCATAAGGTACGTATCTATTATGTTTCAATTATTGCAAGAAGAATATTTTTAAAAAATATTTACTTCACGATATGCTGATTTCTAACATGTTTAAGCTTTTCTTGAATTGGCTTAGATGTTTCTGCTTGCATATGTAAATCTCATGAACTCTAAAGTTAGTCTTTATTTTTCTACTCCAAATTGTAAGTTTCACTTCTGATAGTATTTTATTCTTTTTGCTTTCATGCCTATTTAAGGAAGAAAAAAATGTTAATACTTAATTCATTGATTTTAATTTTATGAAACAATACCAGTCTCCAATAATCTCCATGAACATGATTATTTAACCATGTACCAAATTTAAACTTTACGCCCCTCCTTGTTAAATTTCATTGAAATCAATTATCTTTCACATTATTCACATTTTATGTTTGTGGTTCCTCTTCTTTTTTTTGTACTTATCCCAGGTTCTCTATTGATAGCGAGGGTGATTGATATGTTAATATTCCATGAGTATATGATATGCAAAGATTTCTAAGGCATTTCAAAGTTTGGGTATGGAAATACAAAATGTATCTATTTTACATGAGAAACAAGCTCTTCGAAGAAGACTTAGCCTCCGAGATTGTGTTTAAGGATGGAGAAAGTTGTTTTATTACTAATTTTAATCTTATGTATTATTAACAATTTGTAGAATCCGGATAGCTAATATTTTTTGAATAATGATATTTAATAATTTTTATGAATAAAATTTTTGATTTCAATACAATATTGCATTTTTGTAATGAATCAAAATAGGGATATTTTTTTTGAAATTATTTATGATATTTACAACGGCTTCAGACGTCGTTTTTCTAACTCAATGTTAGCGACAAAAGCGACGACTTCACTTAGTCATATTTTGGCGATTGTTTTGGCTGACGTTATTAGATAATCGAGGGCATACTATATTTCAAATTGTTCAAGTAACATGGTTTCGGTGGGGATAAAACGATAGCATACTATAGTCTCATTTATGCGACAGACTGGTTTAGTCGATAATGTTTTGTTTGATTAGGGAAAAAATGACGGTTCGTGTTATCGCAATTTAGCGACGGGTGTGAGTAGTCCTATTGCCCTAAAAAAATGACTGCAAATAGTGACGCAACAAAATGTGGCTAGAAAACGGTGACGGGTAAAGCGACGGTAATTACCAATGATAGTGGAGGGTCTCTATTCAGTTTTTGTTGTCGTCGACAGGTTCTCGATGATGGCAAATTTAATTCCCAATTCTCGAAAAAATGACGCTTCTAATGTTGCTTACTTATATGTATAGGAGATTGTTCATCCATATGGTATTCTACGATCCATTATGTCAGACAGAGACGTCTGGTTCACGGGTAATTTTTGGCAGTCATTATGGGGAAATTTACGTTGTAAATTATAGTTCTCCAGAGCATTTCATCCTCACATAGAAGAGCAGACAGAGGTTGTTAACAGAAGTTTGGGTAACCTATTACAAACGATGATTGGGGATAGTCCAAAGGATTGGGTGCCCGCCCTTATTTAGGCAAAAGTTGCATTTAGCAACTCTATCAACTGATCTACGGGATTGGCCCCATTCATGATTGTTCAGGGACATTCGTCGAATACAGTTCTAAATTTGGCACCTATAACCCTGATGTTCTAGTTTCTTCCTCTACTGCAGAGTTTACTATTTTGATACAGCATATCCATGAGAGTGTATGAACACGTTTAGAATAGACATATACCTCCTATAAGGCACATATAGATACACGTCATCAACAGGTCAGTTTTATGCCCGATGATTTTGTTATGTTGAATATCGAGATGGTGCGTCGTTCCAGGGTGGGTTCCAAATTAGCCCTTCTGCGAACGGGTCCTTTCCATATTGTTTAGTGTATTGGGGAGAATTCTTATAAGCTTGACCTCCCATGGCATATGCGATGATCTCATGTTATTAATATGAGTCTCTTTTCTCATTTTGGTTGTAATCATGTGTTACCCATTACTTTATCGACTTCTCATCGGCAGCAACACGAGTTTAACCATATTGACATTGTCCTAAAGAGGAGTACAAATGAGATGCCAAAGAGAGGTGTTTATCATATGTATAAGGTGCATTGGGTGGGCAAGCCTGACTCAGAACTCATGGATATCATAAACATATCTTCAACAGAGGGACCCAATCATACCTTTCGATTACTCCGACCGGTTAAATTCGTGGTCGAATTCTTCTGCAGAGAGAGCGTTTGATGTAGCACATCCCTAGGAAGTGTCACGCACCACTGTAGTCGGCCTCTCTCTCTCTCTCTCTATTCCTATAAAGAGAGGCACTCTTTACTTTGTCCAGCAGTTTTAGTTTTTATTAAAAAAGTTCTAATTAATAAAATTAGGATTCTTCAAGGACCTAATTCATTTTCCCCAATTGATTAATTTAGGGTTCTTCGTGATTATTGGCTTCTGCGTAATCAATTTACATAAATATATTTATTTCCTGAATCAACAGTTCCGGAACTATAATCTTTTTTATAAATTTATAATCCTCGACTTGTCTTCAAATTTAAAATGGAAATTACCTCTTCATTGTAGCGATCTTCTCATCATCACCACTTCTAGAAAGCAAACCTTCCAAGATTTTTACAAGTAGCAATGCATAATTTTGTTAATTAGACAGCAAAGAATAGCATATGACAAACACAAAATTTAGAGTAATTCTTGGGATTTTACCAGACCTAGAAATTTGGCCCCAAGGATTCAATAGGTTTGAGCCAAAATCTTCTTAAATCAAGAATAGGACCAATAGACTTTGACAGATAACAAATCTTGCATTAATATCAAAACAGGTGGAATTCAATTTTAAAAATGGTTATAGTATCAAAGTGACGTGGATTTTATAGCACATCAGTATTCTACAAGTTTGAGATTCGGATTTTTTTTGAAAAAGAATTGTAGAACAAGTAAGAAAAGGACTGGCTAATTGTTAAAATATGTTAAATGAAGAAAAATGTTTTTATTAAACTGATTATTTACGTTTGATCATACACTAAATATATAGGAGAAATATATTAAACTACTTCTAAGAATAACGAATGTGGGACTAAAAGAAGATAATAATAGCCATGCTAAAACTCCCCCTCAAGCTGGAGAATAAATATCGTATTAGAAGTTATATTAGCTTATCTAACACTCCATGCATCTAGACATTATTTTTAGGGGCATTTTTCTACTTTCTCTGACATTAGATTATTATAAATAGAGACTCTCCATATTGGAGAGCTCATACAGTTCAATTCATTGTTTATCTTCGCTTACAATATGGTTTCTGAGCCAAATAAACCCTAGTAGCCACTGCCTTCTCTCTCTCTTTCCACCCCCACTTATCAACCCTATCTCCTAGAAAAGAAACCCTAACAATTGTATTTCTACGAGAAGCTTTTGTTAGGGAGGAAAACCCCCTAGGGGGATCTTTTTTGTTCATTTTATAATGTGATAAGAGTTGCCCTCTTAATTTTATTACAACTAAGGTTGCTTATATGCAGACAATTTCGACTCCATACTTCTAAACTAATCACAGTTTGTAATTCATTATTTATTATTCTGGGGTTTTCTAGACTATGTTAGCTTACCACATTGGTTTGAGCAGATTTGGGTCGTCAATTTAGGCAGTTACTGTTGCTAATTTCTTTCATGGATCTTGATTTTTTAGGCTCTACTTGATATCCCGGGAATCCCTCCATAAATCGAGGAATTCAGTTATTTTCCTCGATCTAACGGTTGGTAATGGCAAGATTGAAGGAGATTCCCAGAAATCCATAATTTGTGGAGGGATTTCCGAGATAACAAGCTTGATATTTAGGCAATAATCGTTGCATATTTTTTTCTGGATCTGAATTCTTGTTATATTTCTTGTGAAGTTTGATTGATATATTTATTAGAATCCTTGGAGTATTTACCACCTCGAGAGATACTATCGTCATTCTTTACGGCTATTCGTAGTTACAGTTTCCGGCTATGGAAAATGACGTGGGAAAAGTCAATCCTATGATTTCTGGTACGATACAAAATAAGGATGGGTTAAGTAATTTTGGTTAAAATACTCCAACCCAACGCATCACTATTGTGTTACTCGATGGGCGTAACTTTTCTTAATGGGCGAGATCTATGAGACTTTATTTACAGAGTCGTGGGAAATCTAGATGGCTTCTTGAGCTTAATAAGCAACCACAGAGCATTAAGCAACCCCGAAGAACATCTCTAGCAGTTGGGTGTGGGTTTTAATAACCTGGCCCACATGTCAGACCCACAAACCCAAACCCACACTCATTTCATTCCAGCAGTTTGGTTGACGTGGCTTTATTTATTTATTTTTTCTATAATCAAAGGACCCCACGATGTTCCCATTACCGCTTGGTAAACAGAATACCGTTATTTTTTGAACAAAACCAACTTGAATTCGTTCCCTCCCCACACTTTTTCTTCCTCCCTCTCTCTCTTTCTCTCTCATTTTTGCTCTAAACCCTAGAAAAAAATTCCCAACATTCACTTAATAAAATGAAAATGCTAGAGAGAGACCCACACCCCAGTACATTCCCTGGGTTTAGAGTGATAAGAAATTTAGAACAAACCGTAACTCGATCGAAGTCTGGAAGGAAAAAAAAGGGTTATATTTGAAGAGGTAGAACAAATTCAAGGCCTATCAAACCCAACCCATAATGAAATTCCACATATGTGGTATATTACTATGCTCCCAGACGGCATAAATCATATATATCACACTAGCAAGGATCTCATGGTAAGTTTTTGTTTAATGGTGACTTTGTTATTTCCGTTAATCAAATGTTTGACAAAATGCCCCAATGAACAGAATTGCAATTCGATACGTCCACACGTCACATTCACTTCAGTTATCAAAGTTTGGAACTAGATTTTAGAAAATTGAGATATGGATAACTACATTTGATTTCACAATGCTTACATCATTGCCAATCAAAAAATATCCTACACAGCTTTTGTATGACGACCGATGGAGTATTATATCCGAGGTGATGAAATTGCTCCCCCGCACTACATCTAATAATACAAAGAGTGGGAATGTCAGTATTGCATATCTAAAGAAGTTCTTGACCATCACAGATGATCGATCTAATGACAGTACGGTGGCTCATGCTTTTATCCTTTTCATGATGGGACATTTATGGCTCCAAACGGCCAAAGACACTGTTCCGCTTAGATATCTCAAAGCCGTGGTTGATTTGGATGAAGCTCCCTCATATGACTGGGGTTCTACTATTCTTACTTCTCTATACCAAGGCTTGGATACTGCAGTCATGACCAGGGTGTTATCACTGGATTTTTACAACTTATTAAGGTACACTAACACTTTTCCAATGATTTAAATCAAATATCTTACAAAAAATATCCAAAATAGAATTTTTTAATTTTTTTTTTTGTTGTTCCGAAATGTAATATTGTTTTTACGAGTATTGTGGGGTTGGTCACCCTATTGTCAGTAGTGCGCTAAAGATGATGTTGTATCCTCGCCACAAAGCCTGGGAAAAGGGGAACAGGAAGAAAACAAATGACCAGGATGGGAACTTCTTTACTATATCCAGATACATTTTTGACCACCGAACTATTGAGTCGATCAACAGGTGTCCTTGGGATATATTAATGGTTTTAGAGTTAGATGACGTACATATCGCGTCAACGATGTCCCGTAGAAGGATACCACATCAAGTACCAAATGAAAATTACGATTATTACTTTAGGGATAGATGTTAGATACAGTTAACTGACTATGCAGGTATTTTGATGAATTCTTCGTCCAACATGTTACCATATCTTAGTCTAGCTGTTTACAGGCTTTGAAAGAGTCCAGCATCATTGACTGTGATCAGTTTGTGATGGACGAGGAGAGGATGACTTACAATACATACTAGTATAGCCAAACTAGTGAGGTTGGCCACCTATTGAAAGATTCACAGAGGATGGGGAACATAGATCTGTTTGACCCCAGTGCTGTCACACCCCAAAATCCAATAACCGATAGCTAGACCAATTACTGAGATTCGAAGACATGCAGGTCAGGGAATCTAACCGATTCGCCCCCACAAATAACTGAGCCATAGAAAAGTTCAGGCTCAGTCATTCACAATAGTAATATCATCAGAGTAAAAAGAATAAAGCAGAAGCAAAACATAAATATATATAACAACTAAAAATGTAAATGTCACACCCAAAAATCCAATAATCAGAATAATGATTAAAACATGGATAACTGGGTGTGCAGGTCGGGTAATCCAAACCGATTCGCCCCAAAAACGACCGAGCCATAGACACGTTCAGGCCAAATCATTCACAATAACATCACAACAGAGCAAAAGAATCACAAAGCGGAAGCAAAGATAAAGAATATCAACGGAGAATATATCAATACAATATCTCAAAAAATATACAGATCCTAAATCAAATATCTCACATGAGAGAAACTAACACCAGATCAGAATCCACAATAGCCAACCAATACTCTAATGCAACTGATATCCTCAGCAAGACCTGCAACAAGATGCCACTGAAGGGGGGGATGAGAGAGTGAGCAAAACCATGGCTCACTAACTCTCAAAATAAGCTACACAATAATACCAACAAATGAGATGAATATATTAATATTAAGATATAATAATCGCTAATGATAAGTAATGAATATACCAAGGATATATAATAAATATGTAATTAATATATAAATTAGTCTAATATATCTAAATAAACTAAGCCATATGTATATATATAAGCATAGTGTGAAGGAGTGCTAAGACTATAAACTACACTCCAATCACACGGACTACAATAACGCCCCAATCACTATTGTGGCCCTCAACACCACACACAACTAACCTACCTCAGAAATACAAATAACATACAGGGGTAAAAAACCCTCGGCCAATTACAATCCAACAGGGTTATCCAAACCCCAACCAAGCATGGCCCCAAAGTTATAACAAGCTAAACGAGATCGCCTACAACCGGATACCAGCCTAAAGCTCACAGCAACCAACAAGACTAAATAACCTAATAAAAATATCAGATATAGAAGAAAGAGTAATAGATGCAGAGGGAAGAGGAAAGCTAAGGTTACAGTAAATCAATTAGGAGAAGAAGAATTTAGATTAGAGAAGAAGAATGTGATGAAATAGGATAATCCCATAATTATCCCAAATGCAAATGTTATGCCATGATGATGATATGATAAAATGGATAATCCCACAATTATCCCAAATACTAAGGATTCTACAATGATGCTAATGCAGATAGGTTAAGGATTTATAGCAGAAGAACCTATGAATAGAGAATATGCAGAGATGCAATAATGTGTGTTGTGATATGATGCGATGTAGAATGATTTGGAGATGTCAACCCGATAAACTATACCCTAAAATTAAGGTGGGTTGACAACTACTAGAGAAGGAAATTACTTTAAAGTGATCTTTGTTGGATGAAATGGGTACGATTAGTTTACAAGCTCGGCCACGCTTAGAATTTACACACGGAGCCAACGTCCGAAATAGTGTTTATGATTTCAAGGTATTTCATCCTCAAGGATAAGACTGGTGCCTAAGGAAACTGTCTCATACCATCCCACACTCCCGAAGGCTAATAGATATGATAGTGTCCAGCCAGAACTTTACCTACTATTTTAACCCGATGTAGGAATCCTAGGTCCTCTCGAGGGTCAGCTGATGTAGAGCTTTATTATGTATCCAGACCTCCTCAAGATAAGAAGAATAAGTTGTGATATCTAGAAGCAACTTGATCCTAAGATACTGAAATACAACAGCCGCTGACTAGGCAAAAACACATAGGATAACCACCTGCCACTGAGCGTGGGAAACAATCCTAACACAGATGCAAACAGTGACTCAACAGTCACAACATCCAAGCAAGATCAGTCTCTAAGATCTCCTAACATAACATGAATACCATCATGTGCTAGTGTACCCTACATACTATTACATATGGGGTAACCTACAAGTGTCCGACAAGTAGTCTACAATCCCCAAGGACAATGCTGCATCACAATCCCCTAATAACCATGTGCATAAGTATTCAGGTCGGATGTACAGGAACCCACAAGGAGACGACTTCAATGACGATAGTCTCCATGAACACATCAATGGCGACAGTCTCTACGAACACATCAATATAACAGGTGACCAACAGATTCCAACATCACGGGTGGCAGTACAACTTTACTAACCACCTGGTGTCATGGTCGAAGACTCATGAACGCTATGCTGCCTCGCTGCTTCCTAGATGACGGAAGGGAACACAGCCCTATAAGCCTCACACTAAGGAAAGGAAGGCTTAACGAGTAAGCTCTACTAGCTCTATGAATCATGAGGGCAATAAGTGTCACCACACGAAAAGGCAAACTATCGAAAGCTCAACACCCACAATCAACTACTAAGGACAACCATCAGCTCACCATCAACAGCTAAATAATCTATGAGATACCACACTCTAACATGGAAACTAACATTCCAAACAACCACCAAATCTACCACATAGCTCAAGGACCAGGCCTCGAGAACATAGATTACACCTAAGATAATCCTAAGACTAATCAGGACAATAACAGGTACGAGGACAAGCTCTGAATTGAAGACAATGTCTAGCGGAAGCTACACCGCCCAAGAGACTATCAAGGAACCAAGAATCACATATTAACAATTCGGGGAAGCTATTTCTAAAGGGGATAACTTTAATATCTAAATTATATACTAATAATAATAGCGGCTAAACCACGTGTCGTCCATGTTTATCCACTAATAGCCGAACCTAATTACTAGTGCCAAGAAATATGCTAGGCACCTTAATAACTAACCAACAATTTTATACTCTATAATTTATATATAAATTTAGCGACACAGAATCGTTGCAACACACTGAGAAATTCCTTTGTTCTTAACCTCAATGAAGAAAAGATTCGTGATAACCACCTTTAATGAAATCAGTCTAAGTGGAATCTCATGAGTTATCAACACACCGACGACAACTGAGAACAACTACCTATGACTAACCATAACCTACAGGTTCTATCTAGTAGCTAAACTCGTATTGTCGCGGGTTTTACTAACTTATCAAACCCTTAAGTACTCTCGCCTAAGGTATGCTAAACGGATTACCCGTAAAGGTGTCCTAAACAACTAACCATATACTAACCTAATCACAGATATAATTATACTGAACTATGCATTTCTATGACTCACGAATCAGCATAATAGTCTAGTTACTCAGGAAGATAAAACTTGCCTGACAAAGCCACGCTCGGAACGACAATCTCAGTGAAACTGTCCAAACAGTACCCCAATGGAAATGTGCTCAGGGAATCGACTTCCAGAACTCCGAACGAGCTACAAAAAGAACACGAACACCACAACATCAATCACTATCAAGAACCTAAACCCAATCACAAAAACCATAAAGGATTCTCACCCAAATTCGAAATCAAATCAGCACCATACCTGAATTCAGCAACAAAACTGCAACGAAACTCGCGATCCACCATGCTCGCTGCGCTACTCCGATCACCCAAATTCTACCAAACAAACTCTGATGCAGACCCAATCAATCACCACCATCGAGCACCCAAATCCTTAAACAATCACAGCCAACAATCAAACCCAATACCTGCGATAATCACAAGCGCCACAAACCCCAAAGCACCAACAATGTGAATATAAACAAACCCCCCCCCCCCCCCCACAATCAAAAACCCTATAATCAGCCCAACATCACAAGGGTTCTCACTAAAACCAAAATTAAACCAATGATGTGAGAGAGAGAGAGGAATTACTCACCGAGAGAAACGGCGAAGATCACGGCGAAAAATCATGTCGAATTCAGCGGGCAAGGCGAGAATTCGGTTTGAAGAGGGAGAGAGAGAGTGAAAGTTAAATGTGAGGAGAAAGAATGGAGAATGACATATATATAAACAAAAATTCGTTCGAACGGATACGAAAATCGTTCGAACGACCAAGAGGTTTTGGGCAAAATTCCAGGAAATAAGTCGACTCGTTCGAACGAAATTAAATCTCATTCGAACGACAATCTGTCCAAAGGCCAAAACGTCCAGAAAACACTGAGATACTGAAGGGTCCGTTCGAATTAATATAAAAATCGTTCGAACGGGAACTGGGACAATTAAAAAATTTCACTCTGAGGTCCTCCTGAACCACGCGCAACACCAAGACCATCAAAAGACTGGAACCACTCGAAACCACAAACACAACCCTATCATAAACCCACCACGGCTCCAAAAATCAAAACCCTACCTCCTCAGATCTAACAACCACCGAAACCATTAAAGCCACCGAACTACAGAAACCCTAGAAAAAAAATAACACAGAGCCTGCCAAATAGGAAATAATGTGCGGAAGCATAACGAAATACTAATATGTGAATAACAGTAATAATAATAATTATTAATAATAAACAAAAATTTGGGACATTAGATTCTACCCTCCTTAAATGAATTTTGTTTCGAAATTTAACATAACTTATAATGTATAGGATAGTATATTTCAAATTGCAATGTGTAACCATATCGTACTATTCGTTTTGCAACTCCCGAGGGTACTATTCGTTTTGCAACTCCCGCTCATGTGAGCACCCAGAAATTGACCAGACCAGAAAACTTGTCAAACGCCCATAGCAATTACTCCACCTTTCTATCCCATCGACTTCGCCAGATACTACCCCCCATATCGAATCTACCATTTATATCGAACTCGACGGCCCTGGTTGAGGAATATTCATTGGAACTTTTCTCAGCGAGGCTAACGCCTCGAGCTTACAGATTTCCTTCGAGCAAACACGGGCATCATTGTTTGGACATTTCAGGAGATGCCTGGTGTCAACCATAGTCTGTCATGCCATCGCCTCGATCTCATTCCTAATTCCATACTAGTCAAACAAAAGAAGTGTACCCTGACACCACGACTTTGAGAAGCTGTTAACCTCAAAGTAGACAAGCTTATAGCAGCGGGCTTTATCAGAGAAGTCAAGTACTCTGACTGGATATCGAACATTGTGCCAGTTCCTAAGAAGAATGAAAATATCTGAATCTGCGTCGACTTTACCAACCTCAATAAACACACACTGAAGGACAGTTTCCCACTGCCGACCATTTCAGCACTCCTCGATGCCACTGCTAGACACGAGCGTCTATCCATGATGGACGCAGCTTTGGGTTACAATCAGGTACCCCTCCTCCCAAATGATCAACTTAAAACTTCCTTCATAACTGAACAAGGCCTTCATTGTTTTCATGCCCTTCGGCCTTAAAAATGCGGGTACCACTTACCAGTGCCTCGTCACAACTATGTTTAAACACCTGCTTGACAAGTCAGCCAAAGTCTATATCGACGACATGTTATGTAAGAGTATACAAAAATTGATCCACATCTATGACCTAACCGACATCTTCTCAATACTTTGCTCCTATAAAATGAAACTCAACCCAGAGAAGTGCCAGTTTGGCGTCTCATCCGGAAAATTCTTGGGCCACCTTATTAGTAAACGTGGCATCGAAATCAACCCTACCCATATTCGAGCCCTCATTGACATGCCCTCGCCCACAACAAAGAGAGACGTCCAAAAGGTGGCTGGCAGGATAATAGCCCTTAACCATTTTATTTCTAAGTCCTCCAATAGATGTGCTTGGCTCTTCTTCCTCTTACGCAGTCAGGGCGCCCATAAAATAAGAAAGAAAAACAACCCTGAGATTAATTGGAGCCCTGAGTGCGAAGACGTATTTCTCAAAATCAAAACTTATCTTGGCCTCCCACCCATCAATAGTACCCCAATCGAAGGTGAAACACTATCCTTATATTTTGCAGCCACAGAAACTTCAATTAGTTCCGTACTCATTCGCCTTGATTCCAACATCGAAAAACCTGTGTATTTCATCAGCAAAATACTAACCCCTTCTGAAACTCTTTATTCCAAACTTGAGCGATTGCTCCTGATACTTGTTTATTCAGCCCACAAGCTCAAGCCATATTTTCAGGCCCACCCCATTCGTGTCATCACGAGTTACCATCTCTGCGAAGTACTTAGTAAAAAAGAAAAATCAAGACGAGTGCAACAATGGTCTGTATACCTTGGTGAGCACGACATAACCTTCGAGAAGCAAATATCTCAAAAAGGCCAAGCAGTAGCAAATTTCCTCGCCGACTTCCCGGTCGAAGATTACGACTGGGAAGAACACGAAGACGATCTACCGGAAGATCAACCTGAAGTCGTAGATCCATGGGACCCCCTTACCGGTTGGCGTTTATTCACAGATGGCTTTGCAGGACCCAATGGTTTACGAATTGGTATTATCTTGGTCACACCGACTAATGACTGTATAGAGGAAGCAGTTAAACTTACCTTTGAATGTTCCAATAATTAAGCAGAGTATGAAGCACTGATCCATGGTCTCGACCTCACACTCGATCTCGGCATTCCCAAACTTGCAATCTTTACAGATTCCCAACTCATTCAGAGACATTACTTAGGAGAAAATCAAGTTAACGGTCGTATGGCCGACTACGCTTTACTTGTGTGACAGTGCATGGGCCGATTTCCTAAAAAATCAGCAATTACCCATTATCCTCGAGAAGAAAACAGACATGCCGATGCCCTCGCCTAAATTGCAGCTATGCTGGAAAAGATAAAATCTCGAACCCTCCACATCAAAGTACTCGAACGACCAACTATCGACCAGATGGAAATTAATGCCATCAATACTGGGGGCGAGAGTCTCGATTTAGATGATTGGCGAACACCATTCCTTCGTTACCTATCAACGCCACCCTTCCCGATAATCCCAAAGCCAGACGTCAAGTATTAGAAAACTGTCGTAGATACACTATCCATAACAATGATCTACATCGCAAATCTCCAAATGGCGTCCTCCTTCGATGTATATCCAATACGGAAGCCTCTCGAATCTTAGCAGAGTATCACGAAGGCACCTGCGGTGCTCACACCGCTGGTCAATCTTTGGCCCTTCGAGCTGTAACCCAAGGATTGTTTTGGCCCGATATGAGAAAGCAAGCTTCATAATAAATAGCACATTGTGACAAATGCCAGCGTCATGCTCATGACATCCATTGCTCCTCTCAAGATCTTCATGTCAGCCAAGTTTCTTGGCCATTCAAAAGATGACCCATCGATCTCATTGGTCCGTTTCCAAAAGCTTAGGGTAACATAGAAAACATCATCGTTGCCACTGATTACTTTACCAAATGGGTCGAAGTTGTTCCCTTATGTCGAACCAGAGAAGAGGTAGTTATCAAGTTTTTATGATAAAGCATCATCACTCGCTTTGGCTGCCCCCACATGATTCGGTGCGATAATGGTCCCCAGTTCGTTGGCAATAAAGTAAGGAATTTTCTTAAAAAACACAACATTATTCTCTCGCCCTCCACACCTTACTGCCCCCAGGGCAACGCTTAAGTCGAAGCAAATAACAAAACTATCGTTGATGGTCAGAAGAAGAGAGTCAATTCAAAGAAAGGATGATGGGCTCAAGAGTTACAACATGTCCTCTGGGCCTATCACACAATTCCAAGAAAGTCTACCAGATACACCCCCTTCTTCCTAACATATGGAACAGAAGCAGTACTACCAACTCAGTTCGAAATACCCACTCGAGATCCTAACCTCCCAGAGAAAGATAATGAGTTTGAACTTGCATGTAACAAGTTATAGATCGATGAAACCAGAGACCGAGCTATCGCCAACCTAGGACGCTACCACGCATTACTTCAGAAATCTTACAGCAAGCAAGTTTGTCCGTGAAGTTTCAATATTGGAGATCTAGTACTCTGACCTGTTAATCAGTCGACGAGGCCTGCTAATGCTAGAAAATTAGCCGAATCTTGAGAAGGCCCTACATTGTCTACGATAAAATAGATAAAGGATCTTACTACTTGATAACAGAAGACGAAGAGCCTCTACCGAACTCTTGGAACATAATGCAGTTGGTCTCTTATAATAGGCCTTACCTACAATCATGTACTACCGATGTAATCCAGGATAATCAATAAACGAGGCTTTTGTCACCAATACTTCGTCTCATGTTTCACTTTGAATTTCTTGGTTTAACTCGAATACCATCTCAACCTTTGACCCAACTGGTACTCGAGGATGATCTCGACAATTTTCCAGTCTCCAAAATTCGAGCAAACTTGAGGGGCAAGGATGGTCGAAGGATAGGATCCTCGGGGATGCATGGGAGGCAGTTTGATATTCCTTCGCTGTGGCTACGACCTTCGAAGTACTATCCTTTTCTTGGTCTAAACCGGGTATCTTGTCCACCTTCGCCCACACACATACTTGGTGGCGACCTTGAGTTGCTCAAGATTCCAAAATTTGAGAAAACTCGAGGGGAAAGAATGGTAGAAAGACCGGACCCTCGAGGATGCATTTGAGGCGATTTGATATTCCTTCTTCCAGGCTCTGAAACCGACGAAGTACAATCCTTTTCTTGTTCTACCCTGGGTATCATGTCCACCCTCCCCCCGACAGATACTTGGGGGTGACCTTGAATTGCTAAAGTTTCTAGCATTCGAGCAAACTCGAGGGGCAAGGATGGTTGAAAGACCGGACCCTCGGGAATGCGTTGAAGGCGATTCAATTGCTTCGCTGTGGCTTAGGTCTTCGAAGTTCAGTACATTTTTGGTTTTCCCCTAGGTATCACGTCCCCTCGCCCCGACTGATACTTGGGGGCGACCTGGAAATGTTTCGAGTTTTCAACATCGTTGTGGCTTCGGCCTTCCATGTCCAAAAGAACACACTGAGTTTGATCCACATTATATCCACATTCTTCATGGATCGGCAATGCTACAGTCATGTAAACATCACGGAAGCATCTTACATATTATCTGTCAACGCAGCAGTCGCAGATCAAGCCAAAGATTAATCATCAACATTTCAAAGCAAGCAAAATCAGTAGAATAAGGATGCAAATTCCAACATTCCAAGAAAATACACATCAGCATGATCAGAATTAACTACAGAACTTCAAAGAAAAATAGCAGCAGCACAGTTCGACATATTACAAATCACCACATGTCAGCGGAAAACAACGAACAACCCCAACTATAAGTACCTCAGACCGGCGCGGTCTCACAATCTTGTTCTACATACGCTCCACCATCAGCAACCTCGGCGGCTTTATTCGAGACTCCGACAGCTCTACCATCAACAAGACCACTACTGGGTGCTCCAAGGAGAGAAGTATCTCCACCACCTTCAGTACTCCCACTGTCTCATGAACAACGGGCAACTTTACTTCCTTCAGCGGGACCCCATCACCCTTAACAAATTTTGGAGACACAGGGTACGGTTCAAGTGTATCAGGGTCATACCCCTTTTCAACTATGAAAGTCTTCAACCTCATAGTCACCTTACATTCGCCATCGTACTGTCCCTAGAACCATACCTTCTATTCAGCCTTCTCTCTCTCACACGCTACAAACTTCGTGGCCGACTCCCACTCCAGCCTCGACCGCTGAAATTCGAGTCTATCATCATAAGATTCGGTAATAACCCCAAGGTCATGCTTCAACTTCTTTACCTCAGACACCAATGATGCCTCCATCCCACAGGAAAGATCAAGATTCTCCCTTGCATGCCGCAACTTCACTTTTACCAACTTCATAGCCTTGCTGCACATTCCCACCCAAGAATCCGTCCGCTAAAATATTCAACCAGTCAGTGAACCTCCAAACTTGAAGAATCCGAAAGACATTTCAGAATATCACAATAAGGAGCAGTATATAGTTACCTGAATCATGTACCGCTTTACTTCCTTCGACACCTCGTCTGGGTCGTCCTCCCAGAGTTCGACCATCGAAGATTGCTTAGCGACAGCCTGCTCCTGTCATTCTGCCTCTGTCATTTCTTCATCCTCCTCCTGTGTATCATCCTCCCCCAGTACCCTACGCCTCTTGCGCTGGCCATCCTTCGATTGTTGTAATTTCGGGGCTTCGGGAGCAGCACGACTCTTCCCTTTTTCAACATGAGTCGATACTAGCCTTGGCCTCAAACTCAAAGCATTGACAGTAACTTCAGGCACCGTTGCCACTTGGTTCGACCCCTTGCGAGGTCTCGGCACAAACTGATAGTTCCTCGGTAGCTCTTCTCCTCCCATTTCCTTTAACCACTTGGAAGAACCTTTATTTCTTTTTCTCTTTGCAAGCTTCGGCGTAATGGGTATGCATCGAAGCAGGGAATTAGCCTTCTTCCTCCTTTGCCTCTTGATTTTGAGACTGTCAAAAACTGAATTTACCCAGTCTTCACTAGCCTTGAGCAGATTATCAATGTAATTCATTGGATTATCCCAAGTCAAACTTCCCCGACCTGCAATAGTAAAACAAAACACAGTTATTACTTATTTCAGAAACACATCAACAACAAACCTATAGACAGCAAACTTACTTTCATTATATACCGTATGATACAATTTATAAGTGTCATCCTCGTCTACATTCTCGAAGTTACCTGTCACTATCAACAAATCTTTATTCCACCCCCGACCCGTCGAGCACAGATCAAAGAACCAAGGTTTCTCAGGGTGACATTAGATGTGATAGGTCCCTGGGTTCTGACTTGCCTTCCTCGAGTAAAAAGTAACAATATCAAACCACTTAATCAAATTTCGGCCCTCACCAGCCAATTTTACATTCATCCCTTCTATCACCTTCATTATCTTATAAAAATTCTCGTTCATTTGCACTGGAGCCACCTCCCAAAAATTCAGAACTTCTTTCAGCAGCCTTCGGAGCGGTAACTCCATCCCCAATTGAATCTGGCCCCTATAAGCCATAATCCCGCTCCCAGGATTCGATGTAAAGGTCAATCCCGCCCGTACAACACTCAAAAATATCCCCACCTTCGACAGTTCTAACTTAGCAGCAAACTGTTCTAACCTAACCCTATCCTTCGCTGCAACGAGACCCCCAACGCCATCTGACTTAGTCGAATCCCCGTTATCGCTACAATGCCCTTTATCTCCCCCTCTCTCACCCAAGGGACCTACATCATCCCACTCCCCCTACACTTTTTCCTCCTCCTCACTATCCTCAGTTACTATCGTCCTTCGACGCCTCAAAACCACAACCCCCTCAGCAGGCAGTACCATTGATAATAGAACCTCGGTTCCTACATCTAAAACTTCTACATCACTACCATCACCCATTGGGTCTCGTCCAGAAATACTAGCTTCGATTTCTTCAATCTCTTGATCTATCAATGCCCGTCTCAAAACTGGACGGTTATCCATTTTTAGCCTACAGAAGGAGAGGCACATAATAAGATTGACAAACTCGATAAATTTTGCGACCATCCTATTTACCCCCTCCAAAACAATCCACAGACCAGATCGTAACCCAGACCTTTCCCCTCTCCGACCTCTCGAGTGCCATTTCTAAACCACAAACACATATTGTTCCGCCTCTACTATCTAAACAAAAAAACATAGCATAGTTCACAGAGATAAAATGCCATACCTAAAATTAGCAGAACTACCCCCAAATTAGAAAGATTACAGCCTCAGATACTCTAACAGCTTCCACATTCGCAATAGCGCTTGTCCTTCTCCTTCTTACTCTCTATGATTTTCACAGCAGACTAGCACAGTAATTCCTCATCATTACTTCCCAGATCGAAGCTAAACAGTCAGAATCTAATAGTCACATCACCACCTTTTTCGTCAAATGAGTAAAACATAATCATTACTTCCCGACACACTACCCTAAACGCACGTACCACTCTGACAGACTAGCCGTTTGGATTGTTAGATCGGCCAGTCAAATCAAACTTCACCTTTGATACCCTATCAAACTTCACCTTCGATACACTAACAAACTTCACCTTCGATACACTATCAATCTTTACCTTCGATACACTATCAAACTTCACCTTCGATACACTATCAAACTTCACCGACGTTACACTTTCGGACTCAAACATTTGACTAGTCTACACCTCGAAGAATCTTCAACAAACTACCTCAGATTTATTAAATCTCTCATACTAACAAACCCCCCATTCGATCAGTCAAAACATCATGCCTTCAGACAAAATTTTCCGTTTTGACAAAGTATATATATATTTTTTTATCCCAATAAGTTCAGTTTTATATTCCAAATATACAATCAATAGAGTTATACTACCGACCTCGTACCGAACAGTATTATATTCAGAATTCAGATTCTACTACCATATCCCATAGTTCACAACAATTTCTATTAGTACTATCAACAAAAGTACTTTTCATTCCGACAACGAGGAAAACACTACAAAAGTCATGCAAAAAAAAATGGAAAGAAGAAAGAAACAGAGCTCATGAACGCAGCAACATGAGAAACTACAAAAGGGAACCCTATCAAATTAGCAGGTTGCTCCTCTACAATAGTGGCCATCGCAGCTTCATTCTCCTGATCCACAATATCCTCCGCGAAGCCTTTGAGAAGCGACAGCCGATAGCCGGGTAGCGGCCCTATCATTTGCACTATTCCCCACCAGTACGCAAAGGGCATATCATAGAGAGGTGCTCCAGGTTTGGCTTTAAAGAGATCTAGCATTTTAGCGATAATGTTTTCCTCTATCTCGAACCTTCGTTGAAGACCTAGCAGGGCCTCTTGAATCTTCCTCGCCCTCATGGCCGTTTGATCTTCAGGAACCGGTACGCTCTCAGCCATATTGATAAACAGGAAGTACTCAGTTAGAAGAGAAGAATGCTGCAAGACAGATAAAGAAATCTCTCCCTCCTTACCCCTTTTATACCTCCAAACTCACCAGAACTTTTCCTCTTCCCTAACCGAATTAATGGTAACCTTCAATTCCCAACAACGAAAAGTCAACATGTAACCTCTCCAACTTCCAAGACGTAACTAATTCGTCTGTACCTGCATTGAAACCTCTTCCCCAACGACTCCCAGTTGAACATATCTTCAACATCGAACATTCGACCATCGTAAGACTCGATCTTCACAACAGCCCATCATCAACCTTCTATCATAATTTTCTTCGAGCATATCTTTAATCCTCGCGCCTAGAAGAGTAGTCATTTGCATTCGTCTACATTATCTAACCAAATAACAGGAATACAGACACGAGCAAAATATTTTATCCATTTCAATTATCGAATCTAGAAAAACAAATTACATTTTTCCCCTACCACCCCAAACACAAAGCAACTTCCTCCCACAGGACAAAACAGAAGCTACCCAAAATAATACCAAAATATTCACAACATCAAACAAACACCCAACTTCCGAAAGAACCAGCTTTGCTCTCCGCATGTTCCTCCTTGATGATCTCCTCTACACAGACAAGGCTTTCAACTAATACCATCAAGAAAAGATAACGTTTCTGCTCGGTCGTAATGTACGACCTCAATTACTCCCAGAGATAGGCGTATGGTTCGCCATTGATGAACTCCTCAGGCCTCTCGTCCACAAGATCCGGTATGTCCCAATTCAGGTCATGTTGTCTGAAAAGCCTCATGTGCAGCTCCGCCATTTTCTGCCCCACACGACGATCACGGACAAATCCCATCCTCTTCTGATAACGGGTATTGGGTGGGCTATCCATTCAGTTATCCAGAATGAAGAACAGAGCAATGTTGAAGATGGAAGAAGATACTGAATCCCCGAACAAGAAAAAAATTTATAGCCTTCACCCCATTTATTTCCTTTTACCCACTTAGACCTCTTAATTCCCCCCCCCCCCATTAATTATTTTCCCAAAAATCAACGGTCAAACAAGAACAGGTTCCAAGACAATAGTTTTCTCAGCAAACGCCTCTCTACCTGGCTTCGAGACCCTTGCTGAGAGGGGGCAAATATTGTAGCCTACTTGCAGCCTTCGACCTCCTTACTCGAAGTCCACTTCGTATCCTACTCGAGCATATCGAAGACTATTTCGACTCAGAATCAAGCCCCTCAAGGTACTCTTGTAGTCGAAGCCTCGACAGCAGATAAACCTTCGAAAACGGATTAACACATCATAGCAGATAAACCTTCGAGAACGGATCAGTACATAATAGCAGATACACTTTGACTGAACGTTCGAATAGCAGAAGTGTGATGAGACTAACAGTAAGCTCAAACGGATTGGACGACACATTAATTGGTCTCTTAGTAACAGTTACAGGGATGTCTGTAATAAATGTTGCCGCTGGAAAACCCAGACAATAATCATGTAGCCTGGCCCACTCTTGGTGACTCAGCCACTTATGTCTTTATAAATAAGAGAAAGGGGAAACCAAGAAGGGGTTAGAAAAATCCTCTCCAAACCCTATGATTTTTACGTTCGACCAGTTACAAACTATATTCGATCTTTATTATTACTCATCAGTAATAGAATCACAATTTAAAAATTCTCATCAGAGGTCGTAGAGAGTCACATTCGGGCCTCTACGCAAGTATTTGTCTCTAATTAATCTCTTTTTAGGCCATATACTTGTACATCTTTTATGAGAGGTTGACCTCCATGTTGTAAGAGCCATCTTTACTTCGCAACGAAGATCAGGCCCCTACAATTGGATATACCAAGGATGAATAATAAATATCTAATAGATATATAAATTAGTCTAATATATCTAAATAAACCAAGCCATATGTATATATATAAGCATAGGGTGAAGGAGTGCTAAGACTATAAACTACACTCCAATCACATGGACTACAAGTACACCCCAATCACTACTGTGGCCCTAAGCGCCACACGCAACTAACCTGCCTCAAAAATAAAAATAACACACGGGGGTAAAAACCACTCGGCCAACTACAATTCAATAGGGTTATCCAAACCCCAACCAAACACACCCCCAAAGTTATAACAAGCTAAACGAGATCGCCCACAACCGGATACCAGCCTAAAGCTCACAGCGGCCAACAAGACTAAATAACCTAATAAAAATATCAGATACAGATGAAATATGAATAGATGCAGAGGGATGAGGAAAGCTAAGGTTACAGTAAATCAATTAGGAGAAGAAGAATTTAGATAAAAGAAGAAGAATATGATGAACTAGGATAATCCCATAATTATCCCAAATTTAAATGCTATGCCATGATGATGATATGATAAAAAGGATAATCCCACAATTATCCCAAAATACTAAGGATTCTACAATGATGGTAATGCAGATAGGTTAAGAATTTCTAGCAGAAGAACCTATGAATAGAGAATATGCAAAGATGCAACGATGTGTGTTATGATATGATGCAATGCCGAATGATTTGGAGATGTCAGCCCAATAAACTAGACCCTAAAATTAAGGTGGGTTGACAACTACCAGAGAAGGAAATTACCTTAAAGAGATCTTGGTTGGATGCAATGGGTACGATTTGTTTACAAGCTCGACCATGCTTAGGATTTACACACGGAGCTAGCGTCCGGAACAGTGTTTATGATTTCAAGGTATTTCAACCTCAAGGAAAAGACTGGTACCTAAGGAAACTATCTCCAACCATCCTTCACTTCTGAAAGGTAATAGATATGATAGTGTCCTGCCAGAACTTCACCTACTATTTTAACCCAATGTTAGAATCCTAGGTCCTATCGAGGGTCAGCCGATGCAGAGCTTTGTTATGTATCAATACCTCCTCAAGATAAGAAGAATAAGTTGTGCTATCCGGAAGCAACTAAATCCTAAGAGACTGAAACACAACAGCCGATAACTGGGCAAACATACATAGGATAACCATCTGTCGCTGAGCATGGTAATCAATCCTAACATAGATGCAAACAGTGACTTAACCGTCACAACATCCAAACAACATCAGTCTCTAAGATCTCCTAACACAACATGAATACCATCTTGTGCTAGTGTTCCCTACCTGTAAACACATACTAGTACACACGGGGTAACATACAAGTGTCTGACAAGTAGTCTACAATCCCCAAGAACAATACTGTATCACAATCCCCTAACAACCATGTGCATAAGTCTCTAGGTCGGATGTACAGGAACCCACCAGGCGATGACTTTAATGGCGACAGTCTCCATGAACACATTAATGGCGACAGTCTCCACGAACACATCAATGTAACAAGTGACCAACATATTCCAACATCAGGGGTGGCAGTACAACTTTACAAAACCACCAGGCATCAAGGTCGAAGACTCATGAACGTCATGCTGCCTCGCTACTTCCTAGATGACGGAAGGGAACACAGCCCTATAAGCATCACACCAAGGAAAGGAAGGCTTAGTGAGTAAGCTCTACTAGCTCTAAGAATCATGAGGGAAATAAGTTTCACCACACGATAAGGCAAACTATCGAAAGCTCAACACCCACAATCAACTACTAAGGACAACCGTCAGCTCACCATCAACAGCTAAATAATCCAGGAGATGCCACACTTCAACATGGAAAATAACATTCTAAACAACCATCAAATCCACCACATAGCTCAAGGACCAGGCCTTGGGAACACATAGCACACCTGGGATAATCCTAAGACTAATCAAGATAATAACAGGTACGAGGACAAGTTCTGAATCGAAGACCATGCCTAACGGAAGCTACACCGCCCAAGAAACTATCAAGGAACCAAAAATCACATACTAACAATTCGAGGAAGCTATATCTAAATGGGATAACTATAATATCTAAACTATATACTAATAATAATAGCGGCTAAACCACGTGTCGTCCATGTATATCCACTAATAGCCGAACCTAATTACTAGTACTAAGAAATAGGTTATGCACCTTAAAAACTAAACAACAATTTCATGCTCTATATTTTATATATAAATTTAGCGAGGTAGAATCGTTGCAACACGCTGAGAAATGCCTTTGTTCTCGACCTCAACGAAGAAAAGATTCGTGATAACCACCTTCAATGAAATCGGTTTAAGAGGAATCTCATGAGTTATCGTCACACTGACGACAACTGAGAACAACTACCTATGACTAACCATAACCTACAGGCTCTATCTAGTAGCTAAACTCTCATTGTCGTAGGTTTTACTAACTTATCAAACCCTTAAGTACTCTCGCCTAAGGTATGCTAAACGGATAACCCGTAAAGGTGTCCTAAACAACTAACCAAATACTAACCTAATCATAGATATAATTATACTAAACTATGTATTTCTATGACTCACGAATCAGTATAATAGTCTATTTACTCAGGAAGATAAAACTCACCTGACAAAGCCACGCTCGAAACGACAATCTTGGCGAAACTGTCCAAACCGCACCCTAACGGAAATGTGCTCAGCGAATCAACTTCTGGATCTTTGAATGAGCTACAAAAATAACACGAACATCACAACATCAACCACTATCAAGAACCTAAACCCAATCACAAAAACCCCAAAGGATTCTCACCCAAATTCAAAATCAAATCAACACCACACCAGAATTCAGCAATAAAACTTCAACGAAACTCACGATCCACCACGCTCGCTGCGGTACTCCGATCACCCAAATTCCACCAAAAAAATGTTGATGCAGACCCAAACAATCACCACCATCGAACACCCAAATCCTCTGACAATCATAACCAACAATCAAACCCAATACCTGCGATAATCACGAACGCCACAAACCCCAAATCACCAACAATGCGAATCCAAACAAACCCTCCCCCCCCCAATCGCAAACCCTAAAATCAGGCCATTATCACAAGGGTTCTCACCAAAACCGCAATCAAACCAATAATGCAAGAGTGAGAGAGGGAGGATTTACTTACCGAGACAAACGGCGAAGATCACGGTGAAAAATCGTGTCGAATTCGGTGGGCAAGGCGAGGAGAGGATTCGGTTTGAAGAGGGAGAGAGAGACTGAAAGAGAAATGTGAGGGGAGAGATTGGAAAATGACATATATATATAAGTGATAAATCATTCGAACGGATACGAAAGTCGTTCGAACGACCAAGAGGTCTTGGGCCAAATTCTAGGAGATAAGTCGACTCGTTCGAACGACAATAAATCTCGTTTGAACGACAATCTGTCCAATGGCCAAAACGTCCAAAAGACACTGAGACACTGAAGGGTTCGTTCGAACGAATATTAAACTCGTCCAAATGGGAACTAGGAAAATCTAAAAATGTCACTTTGAGGTCCTTCTGAACTACGCACAACACCAAGACCCTCAAAAGACTGGAACCACCTAAAACAACAAACACAGCCCTATCAGAAACCCACCACGGCTCCAAAAATCATAACCCTACCTCCTCAGATCCAACAACCACCGAAACCACTGAAACCACCAAAACTACGGAAACCCCAGAAAAAGAATAACACAGAGCCTACCAAATAGGAAACAATGTGCGGAAGCATAACGGAATACTAATATGTGAACAACAATAATAATAATTATTAATAATAATAAACAAAAATTTGGGTCATTACAGCAAATACAATATTTTGGAATACTATACAGCGTCAAAAGCTGAGATCATTCAAGAATAATAATATAAGAAGATACTGCCACAACTAACTGCTCTAGCCCAGCTGAAGCTCTCAGACAAGCCAGCAACTATTCTGCCTCTGAATGGGGGGAAATTAACGAAAGTGAGCAAAGCCATGGCTCACTGATAACCCAACAAAGCTAAATAACTTTCTAATCAAGCGGTACAGAGGAAGAGGTGAATGAGATAAGGATGTTTAAAAGATACAGTAACATACATACCTATGAAGAATAGAAGAATAGAGAATAGGAATAGGAATGGAGATATGAGGAATCGATGCAATGATGTAATGATATGATGATGTTTTAAGAGTGATATGATATGATATGATGAACTAGGATAATCTCATAATTATCCCAAATGTTGGATGATATGAATTGATCTACTATAATTCTAATATTGAATGGTTTGATGCTATCAAAGAACAAGACCATATAGTTAACAACATTGGGCTGATCAACCGTTAATGCATAATAACCTTAACGAGAATCTCAGTTGGATGCAATGGGCGCTATTAGTAGCGAGCTCGACCACGCTTGGGATTTATCACTTGATCAGAGTGTTCCGGGATTTGCAACCCACGGAGCCAACGTCCAAACTTTATTTCATTTATTCCAAGGGATTTCAACCTCACGGAGGAGAAAGATGGGGACTAAAGGAAGATGTCTCATACCATCCCACACTTCCGAATGGGTAATAGATATGATAACATCCAGCTCGAACCTCACCCACTTATTTCAACCCGATGTAGGAATCCCAAATCCTATTGAGGGTCAGCCGATGTGGAGCTTTGTTATGTATCCTGACCCTGTTAAGTTAAAAGAATACAAAAACCTATACTGCAAATCGATCCCAATGATCAAAACACCACAGCTACCAACCTGGACAACACACATAGGATAACCCCTGTCTCAGAAAGGGTAAACAATCCTAGCACAACCGCCCTAACATGGCCAGCACACACATAGGACAGCCACCTACCTCAGAGGATGGTAAACAATCCTAACACAGATGCAAACAGTGAATCACCCATCATAACATCCAAATAACATCAGTCTCTACAAGACTGAAACACAGTATTCAAGGACAAAGCCACCAGAATAACCCCCAAATGTACAACCTCCTAAAGGACAAGGAGAAACACACTCCTACATACCTAATAATAGTAAAGAGATGCACTGAAACAACAACCACAAAAGAATACAATATGGGCTATAACTATATCACAAACACCTCTCAGTCCAGAGTAATACTCTAAATCAGCACTGATTAAATTAGTAAAGGAATTTAGCAAAAAAGGGAAACTCGCCTGATAAATGACAAACCACAAACCAATAATTGACACGATAACCCAACCTCAACATCACTGGCAATAACCATACCGACGCCAACGACCCAACACTGAAGAAAGTGCGGCTGAGCTCGGAAAGGAATCACAACGAATAGGCGAGAATTGGAAGAGAGGATTTAATTTGGGAGAGAGAGTGAGAGAGTGGTGAGTAAAAGAGAGAAGAATACAAAGCCAACCACAGGCACCCAAAACCTCAACTCAACCTCCTCCGTCCAGCAACCACCGAAACCACCGAAACACAGAAAAGAAGAAAGAAGAATACAAAGCTCTGATAAATGTAATGAGTTGCAGATGCATGATGAATGGTAATGTGTGCATGATAAAATGATAATAATAAACTAAAATAATAAATAAATAAAATTTGGGTCACTACAAGTGTACTCAGGTCTAGTATCAACAGAGGTTCATAGCTTATCCCAAGACTTCAGTTTGGAGATTGGGCCAGACTTGGGGTGGAACATAGAGTTGACAGGGAGATGTCAAACAATCCCTACTATCGCTTGAGGGAGCCACCCGCCATGCCTCGTTCCTATGACTCATAGAAGTTGCGGAACTTGAGTCTGGGTATGTGGCAAGCCGCCCTTTTGGAGTTTACGCGAAACACCGAGACAATCACATCATTACCTGACGAGGGGTTATGACATTATCAATGACCAACTATATCAGCATGTAACTAATTTATTTATTTATTTATGTTTACTTTTTAAGGTCATATTTATTTTGTCCAAATCAAAATAAATTTTATTTGCCCTATTCGGAACCTATAGCTGAGGGGGACACTGACTGTACCGAAAGTGTTAAGACTAGGCACGGGACTCGTAGAGGGAAATCTTTATTCCTAGTGTTATAAGCAAGTATTATCTAAGAACTTTGTTTAATTTAATGATTCTTGTCATACAAGCTTATAAATTAATGATTTATTATTAAACAAGTTATTGATATTGCATTAATATTGTAGTTTCTTTAACTCAATATTCTCGAAAAAAAATATTTCTTCAAAAGATTACATTCTTCAATAGCAAAGTACATTCTTCAAACGAATACATTATTGGAAAGTAAACTATATTCTTGGAAATTAAACAACATTAAGCAAAGTTAAATTATATTTAATAACCTAAACCGGTACTTGGTCCGCCATTCTTGTTGAGACGTTCCATGACCTCTCCTTGCCTTTGCTGATAGTATTGCAATATATGTCCGGAGAGATTATTCAGGTCTTTATCCATGAATTTGCGATCTTCCTTTGTTGGTTCTAAATCTATTTTTGCTTGCCATTATTGAATAGCTTCCACTCTTCTTCTTTCCTTTTCTTCCTTCGCTTCTCTCTTTTCCAACCTCATCTCCTCCAGTATTACTGCCATACTTTTGTCGAATGCAATAATTTCATCAATGCCTTTGATTCTTGCAATGCTTTTTTTGAAATGTTTTTGGCCGATAGGCCTTGTTCTACCCTCTTACAATGAACCATCTAATTCAAAATTTTAGTAGGCGAATTAAGGTATAGGTGGACTATTGGGATCCTTTAATAGGTTTTTTGATTCAATTGAGTTCCCCGGAGAAGAATTGTGCGATGTTCTCAAGGCCACATTTCAAGGTAGATTCCCTGCATGGTTCAAACCATCAACCTTTAGGCTATCCCATCGCGGTTCAAATACAAAAATCTTATACGCTTTATGGTGTTTGAAGTCATTGCTGCCATTCATACCTTGAAAGATCTTGTGTGCATCTTTTTCCTGCAATTCCCAAAATTACTAAATACAATAAATAACGTGTATATCCAAGAAAAATAAACAAAATTGACTTAAAGCAAATTAGAACGTACCCGATCTTCATCGGTTTTTCTACTCTAATGCTGAAATTGTACTTAAGCAACTATCCCCTTGTATATCACATATTGTGCATTAAGGGGATAACACTGAGCTTTATTTTACTCACATGATCCTCGTGTGGGGATCCTGAGGTCTCTATTAAAGGCAATATTGAGCTTTTGATTAAAAGTCAACCCTTTGTACGGCCCATGGTCTGGATTGAAGCCGTTACCCATGCCCTTGCGAGACACATGAAGTCTGAATCCGCCCATTAAAGTCTAGCATCATCTGTCTCATCGAAATACTTGGCATCATCCAAGACTTGCATGTTTTGTCTTTGTTTTTCTGGGTGTTTTTTTCTTTCTTCATTTTCCTTATTCTTTCCCGGTCGTCGTAACGTCAACAGGTATTGGAGAATTTTGGGAACCTACATTTAACTCATTAGATTCACCATTGAATAGGTAGTTCTAAAAGTAATTTGAAGGTTAAAAACCGTGAGGTTGAGTCATCGGATAGTATTAATAGTATGGGCTAAACACCTAAGGTTGTTGTTGAGAGAGTGTAAAGGGATTTTTATATTTTCCCCCGAAGGTATCCTCTTGCGACATGGTAAATAGAAGTGGGGTATGTGATTAGAATTACGATTGGTTATGGTAGAGGTATGGTGCGAATTGTGATGATGGAAGTTGAGCGAATGGTACTGAAGGTGGGTTCTGGAAGGATGGGGTCGACAGTGTTGAGTTATTACAGCTGGTACCGGAGTTTTCCATTTGGGATGATGATTTTTGAAAATAGCAAAAGGTTCTCTTTTCTTTTCTTATCTTTAATTGGGTTAGAGGAGTGAAGAAGTAGCCAGGAGAGAAGTTTGCCAACCATAATGGATAATAGGACTTTTAATTACCGCGCGGTATTCTGTTTACGACCTAAAAAATCTGGGCAGTAACCAGAACACCGCGCGGTTATTAAAAGTATGCCAAACTCAATTTTATTGAGTTTGAGGAGCTCACACTTGGTTGGGTTCTTACAGAGCCACGTAAGCCAGCTCAAACTCAAAAGATGACTATTGGAAGGCGTTTGGGTGTGAATTTGGGTTTGGCTTAACAAACACAACCCAACCCAAACAAAAAAAATTACTGCTGGAGATGCTCTAACATCTGACCCTGCGTTCCCTCAACGGGATGTCGATAATTGTATTATTTTAGCTCCATGGATCAGAGGATATATAATATGTTTATGTACCATGATACTGTTCAAAGCTTATCGTATGCACATTCTCTAAATTGTGCTCACAATTATGAGTTATATAAAGACATTGCTTGGGCAGCACAATGTTCTTAAACTATAGTAGATTATTTTGGGTACCATCAGACACGTTGGGAGGAGCTTGCTCATTATGAGTTGGTGTTTTCTTCTTAAAAAATTTCAGCAGTTGAAAAAAATATATAGCTGGTTTCATATTTGTTTTGTTGTTAAAAAATTATCCAAGCTCATTTTTTCAGCACTTCTTATTAAGCACTTGAGAGATGTTTAAAAAAAATTGTACATATCTCCCCTCTTTTATTCCAATTTTCCCTTCCTTCTTTATCTATAACCCCTCGAAGAAACCTTCAAAGAAATTTCAAAAAACGGCGAAATGATTGTTCTCTTTATCTCTACCATTAATTTTTCATCTCTCTCTCTTTCTCTCTCTCAGCACATTGTGAAATTGATTTTAAGTTTGAAATTCTAAGAAAATCCTCAACCCTTAAAAATGCATGAAATTCTAAAATTGTAGCATGGACCGATATAGGCTAATTTTAGAGTAATATATTTTATGGTGCCATAGTACTTTATTATAGAGAGGTGCTGCCAATTTTGAGGTAATGCAGTTATATTCTTTAATAACAGGGGTATTTAAGACATTTACCAGTTTTCAGCACTTCTTAGAAAATAAATATTATAACTTATTCGGAAATTATGATAATAAATACTAGTTTTTGCCATCTTTGCAAAATCTGACCCAAGGAACAATAAATTCCAAAATCGATACTAGCAAGAGGAAAAACCATATTTGCCCCTACTAAAGTTGTAATATTACAGCAGACAACCACCTGTTTTTGGGCTCCACGTGTACAAATGTCACATCCGGTGTAATAAAAAATTGTAAAAATTATTTAAGTCATTTAAACCTATTATATCAAGCGAGGTGCACGAGGAAGGCTGACATTGTCACCATCTCATGAACTACTTGTCATTTTTTTAGTACATTTTATACTACCTTTCACCAGATTTCTTATTTATAATAAGGCAGACTCTTTTACCAATTCTGTTACTATTTCTCATCGTTTATGGTTAGGTATCACCTGCGGTTCACAAGAGTTTGTCTGGTTTTTGGCGCCAAAAGTGATCCCGATTCTTTGAACAATTTCTTCTTCTTACTCAATCGTAAAAACCGTCCCGATTATTTACCACAAACCATCTGTGTGACTACTGCCTACTAAGTATTTGATTAAAGACTAGTACTCTACTTCTTGGGCATAGAAGAAATGATGGTACACGTAACTCTTATAGTAGGTACTCTACTGTACTCAACTCGTGGAACAAACGATGGCAAATCGTCTCTGCGGCTGCTGCAAACCGAACTATGTCATTTATTTAGTTAAACTCTGGCATTCTTTCAGGCATTTATGTTATTTGGTAACAGCAAGTTGTCATTTATGTTATATCACTTTACCATTTGTCCAATCTTCTTTGTTATTTATTTTAAACAACGTTGCCATTTGGTCTAAAAAATATCAACTACTTAAATATTGTAATAGGTTTTTAGGCCGTGGGTTCTACAGGTAAGGCAACAGGTAAGGTCCTGGGCTCCAAATGTTCGTATGTCACTTCCTAAATAATATTAAAAAAATTTAAATTATTTTAAAATATTATTATCACGCCACGTGTCAAATTTAAATAATTCCTCGCTGTACACGTGTCATTACTATTTCAAGATGTGACCAACGTCTCTACAAATTTAATAAACTATGTCTAATGGAGAAGGATGTCTCCGGTGAGAAGGCCCAAATGCTGAAAGAGCATTACGAAGACTTCAGGGAGAAATTAGGAGCGTTCGATTGTATCCAGGATAAACTATATCAAACTATAACAAAGAGATATTAGCGTTTTGAAGAGTTCAAGTTCTATATGTACTTCTTGGAAGATCAGCTCTGCCCCATAAAGTTGGATCGGGATGAGCACAAGAAACTGTAGGAAGAGTCAGCTTATAAGATTAGCTATTTCGAGCAGAAGATCCAGTCTTTAGAGAACACGATCTGGAATACGCGGAACGTGATCAGGAGGAGTTGTGAACATTTATTTTTTTGGTGTTTAGTTTCTCCGTTTTTATGGTAACTAGTACTTTGCTTTTGTATGAATAAAAATATTTTTTGTTTTGTGCTATTTCATTTGGTTCTTGCTGTTAAGTAGTGGTTTTTGCTTGATGATATAGGGGAGACAAGTTTAATAATGAACTTAACAAAACTGATGATTAAAATTCAACAGACAATGAAAAATTATTGGCGCACAATGATATAATAGAAACCAAGAAATGCGAAATTCTTTGAGAACAAATTATAGTTCCGAGGAAAATAATGATATCATGGAAACAAATAAATGAGAAAGTATTCGTGTACAAATGACACTTCAGAAGCAAACAATGATATCATGGAAATAAACAAATGAGAAAATATTCATGAACAAATGACACTTCAGATGCAAACAATGATATCATATAAACAAACAAATGAGAAATTCTTCATGCTCAAATGACAGTTCAGTGGCAAATAATCAAATAATGGAAACAGACAAATAAGAATTTTTTTAAATCAAATGATAATTACATTTAGAAAAATGATGAATTTAACCAACACTCTCGATAAAGATCATACTAAACTGATCGCAACATCTACTTCTGGGATGATAGGTGGCTCAGTGCTCATCGTAAAACACGGTGCCGTTGTCGGGCGTGTATTGTCATCGGATGGGATTGGCAGAAGCTTACAAGAACGACGATTGTATTTATTTTTTTGGTACCTACTACAAAATATTAGTTTGGTGACAAAACCAGGCATTTTTCCCTTTTCTTCCTTTGCGTGCGAGGACGACTGGCTCGAACTGTTGGAATAGGAGCACGAATACGTGGATCAATTTTTAAAAAAATTTAATGCTCAATTCCTCTTATAAGAATTCATATAGGTTCATAAACGGCCTTGTATGTATCGTTTGTGAAATACTCAGAGACACGTATAGTTGGATCAACATTAGCAAGTCCCTTAGCACGTACTCTGTGTTCACAAGGTATACCCATCATTTGCCACCAACGATAAGAACAAGTACCATATTCAATATTTACCAAATCGATTCTGCCATAACTAGTAATTTAAAAATGGTGACGTGATCTACGATTCCTACAGGTTAGTGAATCCGCCACAAACTTTCTACTTTCACAGTGATCCGTAGCCCATGGCGTTAAGCGAGCTTTACTCTTCTCAACTTCCTCCCTATACGTGTAGGACATTTCTGAACATATTCTACGCAATTCCTTTATAAACACATGGATAGGGAGATCTCTTACTTTTAAAATAACGTTATTCCAACTCTCGACATGACTTGTGTAAGCGACTCTGTATCTGAACAAATGACAAACCATTAGAATCAAATGCCACATGAGCATAAACAGATGGCAAATGGGACAAAAATATGGCAAATAAGAATGTAAATGGAGTAATAATGACTAATCCTACTATAACAAATGAAAAGTTGATCAATATAGAGTGACAACGTACCTACTCATTGGAATGTATAGATTATACCATGTTTCCTTGGGAATAAATAATATGTATCGGAGACCCACTGAAACTGTATTCTGGATAACATTCATGTGTTTATTGAAATCAATGCTGGTTAGGGCCTCTGCTGCCATCCTAAATGGGATCCTCGTGCTTTCGAGGGTAGTTTAAATGTTGTTCGATATGTAAAAGGCACAAAATGTATGGATTGCAAATAGAAACACCTTGGGTGCAACATTAATAATTTTTGAGTTCCTGTCAGAGATGATGACGAATCAAGTGTCATAACCGTGGAAATTAGACCTAAACATCTCCAGGAAGTATGTCCAACTTTCGGTGGTCTTCGAGTCTATTATCAAAAAAAATGATTACTTGGGTCAATGGCAATGGCTGTTAGTAGAGTCCCACGATATCTCATTTTTAAAAAAGTTTTACCAATTACAGCAACTGGTCTCAATAGTTTATAAGTTTTTTTGGGAGGATAAAAACACCAAAAACACCTTGTGAATCTCTTATCCTTACAACTAGTAGTTTGTATGTCAAATATAAAATCTGGGTCACCAACCTCACTTCAGTAAAGTAGCTCGTAAGTAGTTGGTATGCGTGCTCAAATCTGCCTCGTATCTGAAATAATTAGGTAGATCAAATGATATTGTATAGTAGACAAATGATAAATATCACAGTACAAATGATACAGTGAGTCTAAAAAATGATATGCAATAAAATGATAAATATTGTTGTACAAATGACTGGTATGGGGGAACAAATGACATATAAAGTGATGATACCTCAGCGTGGGCTTTTTCTTTTGCACGTCAGGCAAGATTGTATGTTACATCAATATTGTGACGAATTTGCATATCATCAATAATTCTGGAAGGTTTGTAGTTTAGGTTTTTTTGTAGTTTTTGCTTGATTATAGAAGCAACCCATCTACTAGACGCTGCCTTATACGCGTTCCCACCGTCAGTTTCTACTCAGATGCATGTATGCACGGAGCAATAAGTACTTACTCGAAATAGGGCAGAACCGGGCTACCTTATGGCCTAAATCCTCCAAGAACATTTATGACCTTTGGAACGTACCAGGATTTTAAATTCGTTGCTCAGAACGTGTTCGAGATTGAACTTGTTTACAACTACATAAGTTCTTATGTGATTCTTTAGTTTAATCCTATCTCGTTATATATCGCCAATGTTAAACTCTTTACTAAAGTCATAGGGTTCCTCCGTGTACACAACAGATTTAAACCAAAAATCCAGGAGATCTTTCACCTGTTCGGGCTGTGGCTCAAACCGAAATTCATCTGAACAAATGAGAAATATTCTACTTAGCATAAAAGAAAGTGGATAAGAAATCTTAAAATTCAGCACATAAATGATAAATTTTGTGAACTTACCTGAAGTTTTAGTTTGTCCAATGATAGGTTCGGGTTCAATTAAAAGAGGAACATTAGTTAACATAGGTTCATTTGATGGAAGAATATTAGTTAGCATAGGTTCATTTGAGAGATAAATATTTGATTGAGAAATATAAGGTTCATTTGAGAGATGAACATCAGTAGGGATAGTTTGAAAATGTTTATTTGATTGAGAAACATTAGTTAACACATGTTTATTTGAGAGATGAACATTTGATTGAAGAATACTAGGTTTATTTGTGGGAAGAACATCAGTACAGATAGTTTTGAAAGATTCATTTGATTGAGGAATATCATCATCATCTACTAAAGGTCCAAACCTGTGTGTCAAGCCCTCTGTCGCTTGTTTCAGGGTAACCCCCGTATTCAGGTTTAGGATCAGGAAATTTGTTATGCCACAAAGGTCCCCCCGTTTTGGTGGTGGACAAGCCTCTACCTGAACCAGTATCTTTGGTGGTGGACAACCCTTTACCTGAAGAACAGAAATCAGAAATAAAGTTCTGAGAGTTCTGGGAAGGTACCCTAAGCTCATTAACAATCCATATGTGAAAGGGTGTGCCGGGATTGGTTTTATGCATATTGATCATTACGGTAAAGTCCTGGACCGATGAAATTGCGCATGCATAACCATGGACGAAGTTGTACAGCTTATAGTCCTCATGACAGATTTCGCTTATTTCTTCAAGGAGTGTAGCGAAATCTTTTTTATAACGAGTGCGCTCTTAGTGAGGTAAGTTTTGTACTTCCTCCAACATAACTAATGATTGATCCGATCTTTGGACGTACGATATCCCCACCAAAATGAACAATGTTATAAAGCTGAACTCCATTCATCCCTGAAACAAATGATATAAATAAACAATTATAGTGATAAAGTAGCAAAAAAAAATGAGAAAAATGATATTAAATACAACTTCAACAATCCCTAAAATAAATTATAGGAATCTCGAAATAAATGATATCAATGAACAATTTTGGTAATATAGTAGCAGATAATAAATGTTAAAAATGACACAAGAAAAATGACAAATGATAAAGTAGCTGAAGACAAATGATTAAAACATCAAAGAAAATTTATTATGTATAAATTGTAACGTCTTCCATAACATTTTTCTTAAGAAAAAAGGCTTCAAATCATGATGCGGATACACAGTGAGAGATGATTGATACAGAGTTAGAGATGATATTTACTGCAACGGTTACTTCAACGGTCAAAGTGAAAGATAACAACGATCTTTGGCAACGAGAATAACATATGATAGCAGCGATCTTTTCTTCCCCAATGACCTCTGTGTGAGGACTTTAGCGAATGCAGAATGATAGTTCGAAGACTTGGCACATGAATGAGACAAACAATACATCAAGGAGAATCTGCTTTGATTTTTGTAGAAGTTTTGTTGTTGAAGAAGAAGAAAAATAAAAAGAAGAAACTTTGATTTTTAAGGTTGGTTGTCTATTTAGGGGGGAATCTTTCCTCTTATTACTGTTCTTACTACTGTAGCAGATTAGACTACTCAATAACTCCAGTGGGATAATTTCTCTTTTTTTTTGCTTTATTTATCATTTTCTTTGCCCGAACGTTACCATTTGATGTGTATATCTTTGTAATGGTTTTGTTAAATATTTGTCATTTGTTGAGTAATCTTTATGAGTTTGTAAATTTATTATTGTAGCAGATTAGACTGCCCATCAACATTTAATGATAAAGAATATGATGGCACCTAGGGGGTAGTAGGTGGGACCATTATCGATTTGTTAATTTTAGTATCGATTTTGTAAGTGGCTTGCCTAAGTATCGATTTTGTAAAGATGGCAAAAATTATTATTTATACTCATAATTTCCGTAACTTATTCAGCACTTCATTATTAACCATTCAGTACTTTAAAACATTCCGCATTCAACACTTAAAAATTGTATCCAACATTTAGCACTTACTAACTTAAAAAAAAATATATTATAAATAAATAAATAAATAAATAAAAACGCCCCATGAGTCTTTATCTGACCATTTTACAGAAGCTGGTTGTAAAACGTCTTGAGCGCCAACAAACTTATTAGTTTCTCATGGGCCTACGACCTGAGTTTGAGTCACTCTATACTCAGATTGTGAATTTTTTACCTATGCCTTCTCTCTTTGAGGCCTTTACTACTATTGACGGAGATGAGCGGGGATGAGCGACGACGACAGGTTGTTCCTAACCGACCGATAGAGACCTCTTCCATCTCAGCTACTGATCAGATGGCTCTTGCAACCAATTTTATTACATCTTCGTTTCCAGCTTTCGTAGTACTTCTTCCGAGTTTGAGATTTTCCATGACTGGTTTGAATGGATCACCACCGCCAACTACAACAGCTGCCGAGTCCCCTGTTTTATCTGATGGTCCTGTTTCTTCACAAGGACTTATAGATATGCGATAACTTCATACTCAGATTGGTTCTATTACTCGAGATCATTTATCTGCTCAAGCTCCTCCGCCATCTGCTGCTTCTACTACAACATCATCAGGTATCCCATCTGCCTACTATATCTCCTTAGAGGGTGCCCCTCCCACTTAGGTTATTGATTCAGATGCGACCGATCACATGAATGGTAAGTCCTAGTATTTATCTTCTATGATAGCGCCTGCTACACACAATAAGATACGGCTTGCTGATGGTTTGCGTACTCCTATCCTCATCAAGGATACTGTACCCTTATCATTTAGTTTGCCTTCGGATTTAGTTCTTCACATCCCCAGCCTTGATCTAAATCTTTTATTTGTTGTCGTTTGACTAAGTTTTTGAGTTGTTCCATGACTTTTTTTCCTGACCATTGCATTTTCCAGGACCTGATTTTGGGAAGACTTTTGGCAAGGGGCATGAAAGGGACGGGTTGTACATATTTGACGATTCTCTGACTCTTGCTACTAGCTTTGCTTTACCAGCTACTGGGACCCACATTTTCACCCACAAAACTTAGATTTATGGCATGCTCGCTTAGGACATGTTCATTTTCAGTACTTGCGCCTGTTATTTCATGCTTTACAAAATGCTTGCTAAACTCATAATTTTTAATGTGTTGCGTAAAATTTCAAAGCATACTCGCACTAGTTATATTTCTCGTATGCATCGTTGTTATGCTTTATTTGATTTAATCCATTCGGATGTATGGGGACCTTCTCCCGTCACTGCTTGTTTAGGCCATCGCTATTACATTACTTTCATTGGTGATTATTCTAGATGTACTTGGGTTTATCTGCTTAAATCCTGTAATAAGGTTTTGCCTATTTTTACTCAATTCCTAAAAATGATTCAAACTCAATATAATACCACAGTTAAGAATGTTTGATCTGATAATGGAGGAGAATGTGTCCAACTCATTTCAGTCTCAACTTAACAATCTTGGAATTCTTTAACAGTTGACTTGCCCCTATACACCCGAACAGAATGGAGTGGCAGATCGCAAAATCGTTATCTCATGAAAGTTATAGGATGCGTTTTTTGTGGTATGCAAGTCCCAAAGGCTTACTAGAGAATGGCAATTATTACTGTAGCCTATTTAATTAACCAAACTCCTAGTCGGATTTTAGGTGGTCAGGTTTCCGTGTACTTGCTGCATCAAGACTGCACTTTGCTTCCCATCACTCCTCGTGTGTTTGGGTGTACTTATTTTGTCCAAGACCGTCGTCCTACTCGTACAAAGCTTGACGATAAAGCTATTCATTACATCTTTTTGGGGTATTCGACTATGTCAAAGGGGTATTGTTGTTATGATCCGATCTCTCATAAAATGATTCATTCTCCTGATGTTACTTATTTGAGATTACTCCTTATTTTAGTAGTTCTTCTCCTTTGTTGCCTTCTCCCCCCACTCACTTGCAGATTCTTTCGGCTTTCGTACGTCTGACTCATTTTTTTGGATCGATACCTTCTACACAGCTTGAGAATTCTCGACAATAACATCCTCTTAAGGTCTATAAGCGTCGCCCATGCCTACCTCCTGCTGTTTTTCCACAATGTTCCAATACTTCAGGTATACCTTCTTCTCCTATTTTACTTGTTGATTCTGCCTCGGATTGACCTAATTTTGACTCTGAGTTACCGGTTGCTGTTCGCAAAGGTAAACGGAGATGTGTTACTAATCACCCAATTGCTCAGCTTGATTCTTACAAGGGGACTTTCTAATTCTTATCGGTCGTATCTTGCCATAACATTTGTTATTTCTATTCCTCGATCCATCACCGAGGCTTTGTCCGACCCTCATTGGATGGCTGCCATGAAAGCTGAGATGGATGCTTTACTGAAAAACAAGATTGGGATCTTGTTACTCTGCTACAGGGGGAGAAGACTGTTGGTTGTAAATGGGTATTTACAGTCAAATATCAGGCAGATGGTACTATGGATTGCTATAAAGCTTAACTTGTAGTGAAGGGATTTACACAAATTCCAGGGAAACATACAATGCCATATTTGCACCAGTAGCAAAGCTTACTATTGTTTGGCTTCTTATTTCTTTGGCAACTTGTTACTCTTAGCCGCTTCACCAACTAGATGTAAAAAATGCATTCCTATGTGAAAAATTATCGAAGACGATATATATGGACCCCTCCCCCCCACACACACCCCGGGCTTTCGACTTCAGAGGGAGTATTCTGGAAAGGTATGCCGCCTTTCCAAATCGTTGTATGGATTGAAGCAATCTCCCCATGCTTGGTTTAGTCGCTTCATTGATGTTATTATGTCTATGGGATTTACTCGTTGTCATTCTGATCATACTTGTTTTATCCACCGGAATCAAGCGAATCATTGCACGATTATTCTTGTTTATGATAATGATATTATAATCACAAGAGACAATGCACCTTATATTGACAAGGCCAAAATAGTTCTTTGACATGCATTTGAGGTTAAGGACTTGGGGCCCCTCTGATACTTCCTTGGCATTGAGGTTGTCCGCTCCTATCATGGTATTTCGCTATCATAACGGAAGTATACATTGGATCTTCTCCATAATACAGTTATGATGGGGTGTCATCCTGCCATTTCTCCAATGGACATTAACCATCGATTACATACCGAGTCTGGTTACCTTCTTTCAGATCCTTCCACTTATCAGCGAGTGGTGGGTCACTAAATTTATTTAACAAATACTCAACCAGATCTTTCCTTCGTAGTTAGTGTTGTTAGCCAATTTATGCATACTCCCCAGACTTTACATTTATATGTTGTTAATCGTATTTTGCGATACTTGAAGTCGTGTCGTTGCTTGGGACTTTTTTATAGTACTCGTGCCAAGCCCTGTCTTTCTTGTTATACCGATGCAGACTATACTGGTTCCCTTACTGATCGTCTATCTACATCTGGTATTTTTATTTTTCTGGGTGATCATCTCTTTTCTTGGAAAAGTAAGAAACAAGATGTTGTTTCTCGTTCTTCTGCAAAGTCCTATTATCGTGCTATGGCTCCGGGCTCGTGTAAGATTATCTAGCTTCGATCTTTTTTTCTTGAGTTAGGATTTCCTGGCACTGATTCGTCTACCATCTATTGTGATAATTGGTTTGCTATCATGCTTTCTTTAAACTCTGTTCTGCATGAAAGTACAAAACATATTAAGGTGGATATTTACTTTCTCCGGGGGAAAGTTAAATCTGGTTCCGTTACTAAAGTCTCCATTTCTTCTATAGATCAGCTTGCAGATATGTTCACAAAGGCATTTGGTTCATCCCTCTTACACTCTGGAAATGCCAAACTGGGATTTGTTGATATTTTTGCTCCAGCTCTAGCTCCAGCTTGAGGAGTATTAAGAGTTATATTAGTTCCCCAAACTTTACCAAAGCAGTTGGTCTATCTCTCTTACACTCCATGTATCTAAACATTATTTATATGGGCATTATTGTACTTTCTCTGTCATTGGATTATTATAAATAGAGACTCTCCATATTGGAGAGCTCATGCAGTTCAACTCTTTGTTTATCTTCTTTTACAATATATCCCACATGCCTAGCTTGGACAAAGCATCTGAAAATAATATGCTACTAACGGCCTTCATGAAAAATCTACAAGCGGCTGCAAAGTTGAAATATAGAGAACCTGAATTTGTCGAGATTTAAGCTTCTCATACAGGAAGCACCAATCAACCTCAATATGTCTAATGCAATCATTATACACCGGATTAGGCAATATGCTAATAGTAGACTACTAAGTAGAAACATAGAGAGTCTGAATTTGTCCAGATTTAAGCTTCTCATGAAGGAAGTACCAATAAACTTTAATGTGTCTGGTACGATCATGCTACAACAGATTAACCAATATGTTAATTGCAGATTTGTTGTCATAATGGAGCATCATAGGAAGAAAGACCAGTATCCGAGCTCTTCTAGAAGACTCTTAAGACATATCAGCTTACACACACCTTAGCAATGGCCCTGTAATCCGTTTTTGTACTGGACCTGAAAACAACATCTTATTTATTACTTTACCATGTAACCAAATTACCACCAATAGTAGTACAATACCCAGAAGTGGAGCGACGACCGAATAATGAACCTGCATAGCCAACATCAGTCCAGGCCTTAACTCGAGAATGACCATGATCTTAAAATAAAATTTCACGACCAGGACACCCTTGAGATATCGAAGAACACGGATAGTTGCCTTGAGATGGGGAAGACGCAACTTGTACATAAACAAACTAAGAACTCAACCACATATGCAATATCAGGACGGGCTAGAGAAAGATAAAGGAGCTTCCCAAGGAACCGTTGGTACTGACCAATCTCCCCTAGTAATTCCCCCATAAAGTCGGTCAGGCCATGATTATGCTCTAGAGGTGTATCAGTAGGACGACGCGCAACCTGTCCTGAGGTAGAAAGAAGATTAAAATTATACTTTCTTTAAGAGATTGAAATACCAAAACTATATGAGCAACCTCAATCCAGCAAAAATAATGTAAGGGACTGAAATCTTTCACTTGAAAGCGGGTACAAAAATAAGATTTCAAGTCACTAATATCCAAAATATCATTTCCTATAATAATAATATCGTCAACATAGACAAGCAATGCAACAGTATTCCCTCCAGATTGTCAAAGAAACAAGGTATGATCAGCATTACTCGAAACTTAACCAAAGTTAACCATAGCAGTACCAAATATATTAGCCCAAGTACGAGGTGACTGCTTAAGGCCGTAGATGGAAATTGTTACGTTACATACCATGCCTGAAGTAGAAATGGGGCAAATACTTGGAGGTGGAGGAATATAAACCTCTTCCTGCAATATTCCATTCTGGAAGGCATTTTCACATCCATCGGAAAGGAGCCACAATTTTGACGCAGTAATAGAGAAGACGACTTGAATAGTATTCAACTTGGCCACAAGAGCAAACGTCTCCTGATAATAAACACCATGTATATGTGCATGCCCCTTGGAAATTAACCAAGCCTTGTACCTTCTTATCATTCTATCTGGATTTTCTTTAACTATAAGCACCATTTATATTTGACTGTTATACATCTAGGCAAGAAAGAAACAAATGACTTGGTATTATTGATCTCCACTGCATGTAATTCCTCCAACATCACAGTCTTCCAATGAGGTTTTGCTAATACATCTGCTACTGTACGTGGTATATCAACCAAAGAGTGAGAGGCTAGAAAAGCTCTGTAAGTAGGAGATAACCGATGACCTAAAGTATAATCAACTATAAAATTAACCATTGTATCAAAATATATATTTGGCTTCCCTACATTGCGCATCATTTTTCGTATAACAATAGGTCTATCATCATTACTATAAGAAATATGTGAATTATCATCAATAGTAACTGGTATATATGAGGTAGGAGAGGGCTCAATACTTGACAAAGGCGAATCAGTTGCACGTGGCAGACCTGGAGATACAAAAGATGCTTGGCAGTTTGGTATCCAAGATTACGTCGAGTATAAACTTGTAAAGGACGTAAAACTAAAGGTGAGATTGCATACTCATACGCAACACTCAACAAAAGTGAATCTGAAGGAGGAAAAGATAAATCTTCTAAAGGAAAAGGAATATGACGAACTGAAAACTACTCCCCCCTGAGATAGAATACCGCCCACAAAGAACAGAACATGTTCGAAGAAAGTAACGTCCATAGAGGTAAAATGTTGATGGGATGAGGGATGAAAACACCTATAACCCTTTTAAGCTTGAAAGTAACCCATGAACACATATTTTAAGGTACGAAGATCAAGTTTAGAGGCTGACCCAGTTACTTGGACGAAACAGACACCCAAAAACACGAGGTTGAATCTGAAAATAAACAGATTAGGATAAAGAATAAAATACGGGGTGTGAAAACCAAGAACTTGAGATGGAGAACGACGGATAAGAAATACCGCTGTAAGAATAAAGTCTGACTAAAAATACGTGGGAACATTTGTGCTAATACACATAGCACGAACAAGATCAAGAATGTGATGATTTTTCCTTTCCTATTTACCATTTTGATGCAGATTTTTTGTATTAGAGGTTTGATGCTCAATGTCATTGATATTGCAGAATTTGCAAAAACCTTGGGACATATATTCTACATAATGATTGGAAAGAATTTTTTTAAATAGTTTTCCTAAACTGAGTACGAACCATTACAGTAAATGTCTGGAAAATAAAGGAGACCTCACCCTTTTATTTTATCAAATAAACCTAAGTAACGGGGACAGGACCTCAAACATCCAAATGTACAATATCAAAATATGATGAAGTTATTTTAATACCCAACGGATACGTGCTACAACGATGTTTAGCCTATTCAGAGTTATCCCAAGACAAATACCTACGCGGTGATGCTAATGTAGTATCCGCTTTACATTTATACTACTAGACTTAGACTTTAACTAGAGAGCTTAAGGAGATATAGGTTAGACAGGTCCATCCAAGAAATAAAGACCACTCTCTTCACGTCTACTGTAAATCATCTTCAGTGACACCAGATCCAGAAGAATAACATTATCAGTATAAAAGGATATACTACAGTTTTTATTTATGGTAATTTTACTAATATAAAGAAGATTAGTATCCAACTGAAGGACATGAAGAAGATCGGGTAAAGAAAGGGAATCTATAATTTGGATACAGCCCTTCCTGGCAATAGGAGTCTCAGTTCCATTAGCAGGACAAATAGTCCATTGCCATGAACTAGAAGCATAAGACCGAAAAAGAGAAGACATACCAGTTAAATTATTGGTGACACCCAAGTAAAAGGCGAAGTTGGAGATGTAGAAACACTATTTGTAGATACAAAGTTACAGGCATGATAATCTGCTGGTGTAGAAGACATAGAAAGAAGTTGGCTAAATATGATGATTTCATCTTGAGAGAGCACTAAAGGATGATGAATTCGGCGCACTAGAGTTGGCAAATAAGTGTGTTAAAGGGTGAGATGGGCGGGGTTGATAACCTATAGGACGACCGTGCAAAGCAGGACAAGTTGTCTTTATATGTCCCCACTTACCACAATAATCACACTTCTTCCTCGGGGGGCGAGAGTTACCGAAAGCCGCTGGTAATGGAGAAATGCCAGGTGACGATATATGCGAAGTCTGTAAATAAACTGACGATAGTACCAGATAAGCATAACAAACTACTATAATAGAAGTCTTTGAAAAGATCCCAGAAATAGGAGGCATTAGTGACCGAGGACTGTGATCGGAGATAAAATATGCGTGTGCCTCCTCAAGAGTTGGGAAATGAGTCCTATCAAGTAGATGAACTCATGCATACTCAAAGTCAGGATTGTGCCCTGCTAGAAACTAAGACACCCGAGTCTTCTGTACAATCTTTGCATAGATCTTTGTTGTCGTAGGTGGAGTATGAACCTTGCTACTTGGTGCGCTAGCTGGCCACTCGATGAAGCTATCGCACTGAGATAATTCTTCTCCCAACTTGATAATACATTCCTTAAGTCTGAGTACCCTATTTAAAATTCCTAATCTCATTAGAAAGCTGGAAGAGCCTAACATTATTCTTTCGCTGAGAATATACCTTACGAAGTAATTCCATAATCAGATGCTCATTGTTCGTGAATAAGTACGTAACGGAGATCGTCGGATGCATAAAATTAATCAACCAAATTTTTACCATAAAATCATCCGAGAATTACTTTGCATACTTTGGATCAGATTCTGTAGATTCTTTTTATGTGGGAAGAAGAAACCCTATCTTTCCACAGTCACTAACAAATAATTTCATGAATTGTAACCAACGAGGGCTTGCACAGTTGGTACAACTAGTGGCATGGAAAATGAAAACCAAGAGGTCCTGGGATCAATTCCTACAGGCAGCTTCCAACTCAAAAATAAATAAATTACGAATTGTGCCCATCAAACATAATTCAAGCAATCTAGTAGCTGTGAGGTAATCTTCAAGTTCATATTATAATGAATAGAGTTTAAGGACTTAACATCTTCACTCGTTCCAATCGACGAAACCGTCGAACTCAAACTCGATTTATCATCGATAGCCATCACAATCAATTATTTTAAATAAACTAAAAAGATTTGAGATTCAGATCAACATCTATAGCATCTTGCGGTCGGATCCAAAAAACAAAAAATTGCGGAAGCTTAAGATGCGATCAAAACAACGCTACCAAAGAAACAGTGATAATCGTCGTTCTTTAAAATAGGTTTGAGCAAAAATATTCTTAAATCAAGAACAGGCCAATAGACATAGACATATAACAAATCTTGCATTAATTTTATTCTTTTGCCCAGGTAACCAGGGATTAAGGAATCCCATAACCAATGAATAATAAACAAAAAATATTACAATGTAATAGTGACTATGCCCCTAGCTTCCTTCTCTAATATGACTTGCAGGTCTGTATAATAGGAGCTAGGGATAAGCACAATTTTACCCTTATAAGGGAGATATGAGGCTAAGTAGTCAGAGCTTTTATTGGTCTCTCTAAATTTAGGAAACATATCAAACTCATCTAAAGTAGCCACATCTCCCCTAATATTCTGCATCTTGAAGTAGCAAGATCAAAGTGGCTTTTTCTTGCTTTTGATGTACTCCAACATAGCAGTAGAGTCATAATAGATCCAGTATTCCCACTACTTTTCTCAGGCCGGCTTCAATAGCTTGTAGCTCATGCATAGTGATAGTAAGAGGCTCAGTGCACCCTGCATAACACAAAAAGCTGGCACCATTACTTTCCCTTATAGTTCTAACATACCCTCCTCTATCGTCAGTTAAAGATCCATCAGTATTGAGAGCCCAAATCCCATTAGGTGGGTGATCCCATTTATAATAAATAGGTATATGAAGAGTAAAGAAGGGGTGTGGATCCCAAGCTGAAACAAAGTTTTTGTTGCTAGGATTATCTTCAATCTGGGAAACTAATCTATTCAATCTGCCATGAATACCAAACCAAATATTTATGAAAATCACATCTTTATGTCATGTTTCTTGTCTGAAAATTCTATCATTTCTCTCCCTCCAAATACTGTTAACAAATCCACATAAACTGGTATAAATGATAGTAGTTTGCAACTTAGGCTCACACAAGTTTATTATCCAATCAATTTCAGAGATGAAGTCAACACAAGACTACTCACTCTGCACATTCTTAACAGTCATCCCTATAGCTCCATAGCATATTGACACTCCATAAATGGATGTTTTGTACTTTCATGGTCATTTCTACAAAAAACACAAAGAAAAAGGAAGATAACCCCTTTGTGGACCAGTTGGTCTTAAGTTGATAAATTCCTTTGAGCATCTTCTAAGTAGTAAATCTCTGTTTGGGAATGGCTTTATAAATTCGGCAGATTTTGCTCCAGTTGCAACTGGGTCTCCTATTCCTTATAACATTTTAAGTATCAGCACGGTGGTGTTTGTTTTTCAAGTGCTGAATGCTTAAAAAAATTTCAAGTGTTGAATGCTAAATGTTTTGAAGTGCTGAATGCTGAAAAATGAAGTGCTGAATAAGTTATGGTATTTTTTTTTCTAAGAAGTGCTAAAAACTGGTAAATGTCTTAAATACCCTTGATATAGAAGAACACATCCTGGAGAATCAAGTTAAAATTAGCAAAACCTCAAAATTGGTAGCAGCTCTCTACTATAAAGTATTATGACACCATTGATGGATATTCACAACTTGAAAATGGACAAAATGGACATACAAAATTGTAGCATTACACAAAATGGACATAATGGTAACAGAAAATAGACATACAAGAGGCATCATTGCACAAAATAGATATACAAAATGGAGATACAAAATAAACATACAAAAGGATTCATTACACAAAATGAAAAAATGGATATACAAAATGAACATACAAAATGGACATACAAAGGCATCTTGCACAACAATAGAAAAAATGGATATACAAAATGGTTTATACATATCAACAAAATTAAAGATAGCCTGAATTGCGAATCTTAAGATAACACAAACCAACATTGTCCAAAATTGTAAATAGTCCAACATCAACATAGTCTTTAAACTCCGAGAAAACAAGATAATCCAAAATAACAAACTAATACATAGAAAACTAAAATCCAAGAAACTGCAACAAGTAGTTTTTCTTTCATTCAAGCGTAGCCAAGCTCACAATCATGTCAGCATATTCTAGATATTCAGTTAACTTTAAACATGCTTTAGTCATTTTAATATTTGTCAAATACCCTAAAAGCCCTATTTATTGAAGAATAACCAATACATCCGAAAGTTTCTTTCCACGCGTATCTTGTTTTGCCAATTCTTCTCGCTTACACTGCATCTTTATAACCTCAATCAACTCATCTAACTTATCCAAAGTATCTTCAGCTTTACGTTTGTTCTTCCCACTGCGGCGACTACTTTCTGATTAAGAAACGTATGGAATTGGTTGTGGTACAAACTGTGCAAAGTGATAAGGCATAAAATACTCTGGCTAAGGGATTGAGGGCTCAGCTTGAGACCAAGTACAAAATTAACCCCCAGATGGTTTAATATGATGATCGGTCAAGTATGTACCAGTATCTTCTTCTGCGAGGTCTGTGGGCACATCATTTTCATCTTCAATATTAAAATTGGCGGCGACATCAGAAGTAGTTGTATCAATGAAATTATCTCGAGCAGGACCCATTGCATATTGACCAATAGCCACTCTATTTGCAAAAATAGCATCTTGCAAGTCTTCATAAGGTAGCCCACCTTTCCTTAACGTACTGACGTTATCATTTATCTGATGTGTATCAAGACAAATAACATTCATAAATTTATAATATGACTATACATATGAACATAATAATCGAAAGACTACAATACCTTAATCAAGGTATCCCACTCTTCGGGTAGAAGATGAAACGTGCGAGTTTCTGCATTAAAACCATTCCCAGTTCTCCTCAAAAGCCATGTCTAAGCATTTTACTTCACGATTTGGTAAAACCAGACATTACTAAAATATTTAGGTCCATGAATTAGGTAAATTTTTGCATTGTACTCCTCCCTAATCTTTACCCAAGAGGCTTTCAAAACTCCAAACCCCGTATCTTTAGTTGTTTCAAGTTCATGCTTGCATAATGCAAAATAAGTGTGCAACATCTCACCATTAAGTAGCTTTGCCTGTTTGGGAGTATCTTGGCTTGGGTCACCCGTCACTTCTTATTGAGCCTTCTTATTTTTTGGAGGCATGGTAAAACGTAATGAACAAATCAAAACAAAAATGTCAGCAATATATTCCGCATACATTATATCACAATGTATCAAAAAAATTGGATTCCAAATAACCACACACACAAAATACTATATTTTTCTGATGTTTAGATATGATAGGAGTTGAACAAGTAAGATAATTTATCATTTGCATCCATTTCCTGCCAGCTGCCTTGAGTCGCAATATACGAAGAAATAAAGATAACAGCCAGAAAGTAAGATAATTTTGTAAGTGAGAAGGGGCTAAATTTGAAATCTAATGTTAGTGCATCCGTTCTTAGTGAAAATAGATCAAATATGAAGCAAAGAAATAACGGATGCAAAAAGAAGATAAATCGAATGACATAAGGATATCTATGAAGTTACAATTATTTCTCTCACTGACTAATAGGGACAACTCCAATCCAAACAAGGAAAAGGAGGGCCTGAACACCAGAGAAAAGAAGATTACAAAGTTGATATCAAACCACAAAGTTAGATAAGGCTGGGATAGCCTAGATCTAAAATGTAAAAGTAGACCACCAAGCCAAGTTAAAGAAAGAAACAGCAGTTTAAAGCAGTTCCTTGAATGAAAACATAACAAGCAATAAACACATGTAAGTACCTCCTTAACTGCTAAGTCATAGTGTTCAATTAGAGCTTTAAGAGTCAGCCAACCCTGCAGAGCTTGAGTCAATAGATATACCATTCACATGCCTATTCTGAATATGACATGCAGAGATAGTGATCAGAATTGTATATGACATGCCTTTATCTGAATCTTCAATGCCTTTTATGAATTACAGGACTAAGGAGGCATCTTGATGGTAGTAAAAAAGATGCCTTTTATGAGCTAAGGAGGCATCCTAAAGGAGGAATCTTCAATATTCTTCAATACCTTCAATGCCTTTTATGACATGCCTTTTCTTAATCTTTCAACAAGGAAAGAAGGACTAAAGATGCATCTTGATGGTAGTGATAGTGATTAACATTGATAGAAAGAGCTACCTTTTATGAATCTTTCAGCTAGAGCTGCATATGGAGCCATCTTCAAGTTGAAGAAAGAGAATCTATTTAACAATTTACATATGGTAAAAACATAACAGTATACATATGCTAAGAAATAACATTTATTTAACAGTTGAAGAAAGAGCATCTACTGCCAATATAGCTAAAATGGACAATGGACAATGGACATATGTTAAAAAATATGGCAGTTTACATATGCTAAAAAAATTTAAAAGTATACATATGCTAAGAAAAAACATCTATTTAACAGTTGAAGAAAGAGCATTTATTGCCAATATAGCTAAAATGGACAATGGACAATGAACATATGCTAAAAAATATGACAGTTTACATATGCTAAAAAATATCACAGTATACAAATGCTAAAATCTGGCCATTTCTCTACTTAGAAAAATATAGCTGAGACTGGCATAAAAAATCTGGTCATTTCTCTTCTTTTATGCTCATTAGCGCAAGGGGAATCTTTCGGTTCTGTACTTATTTGTTGCCTTAAAAAAGAATGCTAAACTACTTTCAAGCTTATAATTACAAGCTAAACTACTTTCAAGCATATAATTACAACTTCCCTTTTTCAGCTACCTAAGCTGTTAAGATCCTAAAGATGCGAGTTCATAAGCACCTCTAGGCTTCAGTGTAATAATTGGTATTACAGCCCTACTAAGGTTTGAATATCTGCAATAGATACATTAGTTAGATAGGCCCAAAGGGTGCCTGAACATGAGTGTGGGGGTTAATTTTGGGGATTATGTCAAATGAAATACCCGGTGTCCAGTTCTCTGAAGCCTGATGGAATGTTAGGATCCAAGAAATATGCAAACACAAAATGGACAAAAATGGAAAAAATTGACATACAAAATTAACATTCTCATAATGAAATTTGTTCAGTATAGATCATGCAAATCACAACCTCTTAATGAAATATATATGACAAAAAAGCCAGGCAACACAAAGAGGATGTAGCGCCATATGCAGATACCCAAAAAAGCCAAGCAACAAAAAGATGTTGTAGCCATATAAAGTACTAAACAATAAGAGTTTCATTAGTTGATAGCGGCACATAATAAGCAGCTAACTTCTCTGCAATACGAATCCTTTTAGTTCTCATAAAGCACTGCTCATTTGATCCAAATAACTCCTTGAAGTGGTCGTCATTATTTACTTGAAGTTGTACATTTCCAAGATCCAAGTCTTCATTCTCAAATACCATAAACAACTCATCATTCAAAGAAATCCGGCGGAGGTAATTATTTATAGCCATATATGGAATGACCATGTTTCTCTGAGTTGAGAACTTGTACTTGGGCATTGCCTTTAATATAAGGAATCTTTCTTTAAGAATACCAAATGTCCTCTTGATTACATTTCTTAACATTGCATGTGTACGATTGAAATGTTCTTCTGTAGTCTTAGATTACCTTCCCCTCTAAAAATCTTTAAGCCAATACCGCACTACCCTAAAATGACACATAAAGTACTTAGTATGCACATATGCTACATCACACAAGATGTACATGTCTACAAAACAATTAACATACTTTAATTAAAATAAAGCAATAAATTAGAAGATACTTTACTATCGTAACTTCAATTTAGATGATTACATTCAGTATGAGGCAGGGGGAACTTGTTAGCTGGGTCTCCAACTATTAGAGTTAGGGCATTCGAGTCATTAGCAGTACCTTCCGAACCTCCTTTGACATAGATGAAATTCATATCAAAATCGCATACTGCCATCACATTCTGAAAGCAATAACCCTTCCATCTTTCCCTAAATGGAATTTGTTTCGATTTAGAAATTTGTGCACTAATCAAGGTGCCATCTATTGCTCTAATTGCCCCTTTGAATGGGTTTTTTCTTAACCATTTATGAATACTAATTTCTCCTAGTTTTTGAAAATTAGGAGGCACTCACTTTCTTGCTAAGGTGAAGCATTCCTCTCAACATTTCGTGAAGACACTTACTAATAATTACTCCTGAATGTTAATATTTATGCTTCATTATGCGGTTTCTCACTGAATGCTATGGTTTCTAAAAGAATAGCCATCTTCTGCTCCACATCTATGTGTTGTCTACCTATAACCCATGCCCTAGCTCTGAAATGTCCACTTAATGAAACAAATGCATCTTTGTTCATCCTCAACTAAACTTAAGCAGCTAGATTCTGGCCACTAAGAATCTCATTCATGCGTTCTCTACCCGTTAAGATAGGCATACACAACATCTCTCTTTGTTTTTTAGCTAGCATCCTAAGTACGAATGCTAAAGATGTTAACAAAATAATGGTTCACTATCTAGGATCTATATTCACTGTAATAAAATAATTTATACAAAAATTATATACTACTCACAAATTACGAATGCCAAACACAATCCAAAAATACGTTACATAGTTCACTCCATATTATACTTTTAAAATCCATACATAATAGTCTCAAACATAATCAGAGTAATATAAATGCTACAAATTCAATAACTACTGCCAATATAGCTAAAAGATAAATGATGTGAGAATCGAAGCTCATGTATAGAAAAAGCATGTTCTGCTTCCTCCCTCACAACTAAAGAAATTAGAACTGCTTCTGGTTTAGGTTCAGTTCACAACTTGAGGGTAAGAAATTTAGCAAGAGTATACTCTGCTTCCTTTATTGTATCCATACATTGATATATATAGCACATGGATATCTAAAAACCTCTAGTCCACACTCTGCCCATGTTTGGTAAATACCAGGATGTTGCCCAACAAACACAACATACATTTTCCCCTATGCACCTTTAGCCATTTTTTTTTATCTTATATCAAAGACAATGCTCATTATCAAACCCAATACTCCAAAGTAAAACTCTCTATTAGAGAAACTAGTCTTGAGATCAACTACCAAGATAAACACAACATTCTATAAGATGCAACATGTTTTTCTAATACTATATTCCTATTTTTTTGAAGGTTGGTACATTATTATCTTTTCTATTTGTTTATTTCCTTTTGATGATGCGTAAGGAATTTGTGCTCATCAAAATTATTAACAAAAATTTCAACCCAATTAGCCCAGCCATGTACAAATACTGTAATGGCCTAAATCTGTGAGCACGAAGTGGTCTGAAATTAGTCCTTACACCAATGTACCTGTGAAAAAAATCTAATAGACAAGAAATGACTCAGGTGTTTAGCGTAGAAAACCTATGAATAGGTTATAAACTACAACCTTGTGTTGAGGGTTTTTGCAATAGGGACGTTCATTGCTTGAAGCTGATGATATCTTATTACAAATTATTTCTAGATTTAGGAATGATTGACCTTGTGAGTAAGAATTTTGGAATTTTGAGAATTCTAGAAAATATAGTCTTTTTGGTGATTTATCCTGTAATCTTCTGGTCCCTGTCTCTTCTGGAACATTTTCTTTATATAGGCCTCTTCAGTAGCTCTTCTTCATGTTGAAGCATGTTCTCTGGACAATGTGGTTAGTGGCTATTTGACTGAGAAACTGCTGAGTTCGTAAGAGATGGGTAACTTTGACTTGTTTAGTCTTTTCAATTTGAGCTCGACTCACATTTTTTAACAGTTCGTGGAGTACGTGGTGATGTTGAATGGAGAAGTCGTGTGAAGAATGCGGGAGTCTGACAAAGAGGTAATTCAAACTAGTGATAGCTTAATTTTAGGTGAGATCGAGGGATAGGCCCTTATAATTGCCCCCTCATAACCAAAGTCACGAGTGGCTTTGGCCGAGAAAGGATTTGGATATATGGCTATGCGTGTTTTAAACTTTGAAAGAAGTAATGATGTTGTTGACTATATATAAAATTGCGCGTATAAGAGGTTGATGGACGTACATTGAATGTTGATGGTAATATTGATGTATGTGAGGATTAGGGCTTAAAGGGTTTTGTCTGTATTAAATGAAGACGCTTGGTGAAATATTTCTGTATAATGAATGTAGGGTTATATAAAGAGTACCTGTACCAAGGATTGTGAAAAAGTACGCTTGATCTGTTACAAAAATCTTTGCCATTTTGGAAAATGGTGAAGACTCGTAGAATGGTTCTTGAAGAGCGAATCACTTCGGAAATACTGAGGTTAAAGTTAAAGTTTTTTGGGGATCAATCCTTGGAGGATCCTGTTCCATCTTCTGCTCCTCTAACGTACAGAGGCATGTAAGAGAATGAAGCGGTTGAAGCTGAAAAAGAGTTTTGCTGCAGATGGAGGTTTCACTACATTCTCTTAACAGACGAACAACATTGTGTTTGTCTCCGCATCCTTGTGGAAGACAAGGTTAGGGGGGCAGATGTAGGGATAGGCGTAACTACAGTGCAGTTGCATTAATTTCTTGTGTCGTAATTAATTCTAAGGTCGTGCCCTCTTCATCTCAACCAACTCTACAGAGGTGGTGGTTTTAGAGGAGGAGGTGATGGTAGTTGAGGAAGAAGATGAAAAGTGGATGTTTGTTTCTGTATTTCCATCACTTTTTTGCGCTAAGAAGACCTTCTATTTGAAGAGGTTGTTCAAGCACTGAGTCTTCTACTTCCATAGTTTCAATTTAAAGTTTGCATTGACTTCGACCAAACTAATAGGAGTGAGCATACTCGTTGTTTCCAATTTCTACTTTGCATCAGGGTAAAAAATCACTAAAGCAGGACGAACTGAAGGATTTGATGTGTCGAGTGCCTGAGGGACCTATTAGTTGTAAAAGCACTGAAGAACATGTTATCTATAAAGTACCTGAAGTTGAGTACTGGACTGACTTGGTATCTGTAAAGTACCTGATATCGAGTACTTGAAAGACTTGTTATCTATAAAAATACTTGTAATATGTTTTGTGATGAATAAAGTTTGCTAACAAATTTAGTGCTGATATAGATATAGAATAACTCTAGAAATCGTGCTGTATGATCTAAAGAATATATGAAATATATGAGTGCAAAAAGTTTAAACATTTGTAATATTCGAACTATTCTAAATTTATTTGTGAAAATATGTGCCAAGAGGCGAATATTATTCTGTTTGCAGAAATTTGTAGGAATGTTTAGAATGAAGATTCGATGTCATAGAGTAGCATCGACCTAAAAGAGTAGGTCGACATTAAATGATGTGGAATGATTTAGTTCAAGAGGAAAAGATAAGTTGAAATGGTTTTTCTTAAGATTCTGGGTTTTTGTTATAAGATAAAATGATATTAGCACCTTTTTGTGGGAATCGGTAGTAAAAATATATAAATAAGGGTAGAATTATCTCTGAATATAGGAAAAGAGATAAGAATGGTGCGGACTCGATCCTAGAGAATCCGTAGTGCCGCTGAAGGATGATTGGCAATTAAGATCGCTATGGAAAAGAATTATAGGATCGTTGGGTTATGATGTTGAGTTGCCAGTAAGGGAGTGTCAGTTTGAAGTATTTGATTGAATGGGTAGGGAGCTTGAGTATGCCCATTTTATCTTTGAGGGATTTTTTCGTGAATTGGTGAGGGATCATGCAGATTGTGAAGAGGTAGTGGGATTGATTGCTGAAGTGGAGATCAAATTTGAGGATATGATGAGCGCTATAGGTTAACCTATTGGTTGTAGTTTTTTAGGTCATCAAGGCTGCTTTAGATGAATTTATATGTGAGGTGAAGGGAGTGAATATAAGAATAGGTGTAACAGAGTATAACTGCTTTGAGTTTGAATAATTTTAAAGAAATTGTTGTTGAATAGATCTTTTATTTTGGTGAATGTTGTTTGTGATTGTTGTATAAAAGATGAATTTAAAAATATTTAAATTTTTTTTATGGGAGCTTTGGAAATGATGCCAGAGCTGTTATAAGAGTAGAAGAAGTATGTACAGAAGAAGTAGTAAGTTTCTTAATTTGTTTCTTATGGAAAAGTTGTGAAAACTCGATTACGTATAAGAGTATGTCAAAATGAGTGTATTGGGGTCAGAAGGAGATTTGGAAAAGAGAGATAAAAATAGATTAAAATATAAGGGAAAAGGGCAATGAGGGGAAGGCATTTTTTCCAAAAAGGTGTAAGACGTCTGACATGGACAGTAAAAGGGCTGCCTTGGTTCCAAAACCGAGGGTGGCTGGTATGAGGCTCAATAACTGCCAACAGTTAGAGAGAGAAAATATATATACTACTTCATCTTCATCAATCAAATGTTTTTCAACTTCTGAAAACTTGAAGAACAGTGTGCGAGGAAGGAAGAAGAGAGGAAATAAAAACTCAAGCAATTACGAAGATTTAAGCAAAAGGGATTATCGGTCAAAGCGTGAGAGAGTTGCTGAATCAAAGTCACGAAGGTGGTTATATAGTAGCGTGGTGAGGGAAGGATATGGCGCTGCCTCGGATTCACTTTCTAATATAGAAGGTTATATATATGTGATGTATGTGTGTGATTTTGAAGTTCAATTTTTATTACTAGGAAAAGTAATAAATTACTATTTATAGTAATCTAAGAAAATCTGCTTGTTATATGGGATATGAAAGATATTTGAATGTGGTTGACAAATATATATATAAAAAATAACCATAGATACCTGGACCTTTATGTAGGTCAACCGCGAGGAGTATTGTCTAGGCTAAAAAATCCTTTCATGTAGTTAATATGAGGAATTTCCCTGTAAGTGAGGTATCGACCGATTGAGTCTAAGATTGGAGCGTCTGGAAGTGAGGAAGAAGTAGGTGTTGATCAATTTCTAGATTTTCCTAGAAGATTGGTGTCCTATTCTCCTCGCTCGAATACTTTGTAAAGCCAAGTCTTCTATAAGAGGTAGATAGGGATATTGCATCGAATATGCCGGTAGGCAATTTTGGGGTTATACTGTAGCAATGGGAGAAGAATATTTTTATCTGTTGGCTTATTTGGCGAATGGGAAAGGGGATAGAGGTATAGAGGGATCGATCTCTATGGAGTATTATGATGGGAATGTTCAGAATAAACTTTCTGAGGGCTTTTTATGTTACCTGCCTCAGTTGGAGTACGGGTTGAGTCTTCCCCTTAGCAATCTGGCTAAAAGGATTACGAATCTTTTCGGTGCATTCCCCGTTCAGATGAATGGGAACATGTGGGAGGTGATAAGAACCTGCAAAGCTTTGAATATACAGTGGAAAGGAGAGGGTAGAAAGAGGAGGATATCGTCTAAGGATTTATTGTAGTTTTACAGTGTAAAAAATTATGGTACAAGTGGAGGGGCTTATTTCATTTCAAAAGCAACTCGATTTTTCTTCTTTGATCTGAACACACCAGGTTGACCTTGGAACGATAATGTGATATAGGTGAAGGGTGACTGCCTTCAGAGAGATGATGAAGAACCCATGGAACTTCTGTTTAGAACTGTAAAGCAACGTAAGTATAACAATGTATAATGTATGAGATTGATAATAGAAATTGTACGATGCTCATTGATGTTAACGTTTGTGTATGACACATCCTAGGTCGTAGGTAACGAGGAAGGAGTCATTGTTGGATAAAGTTGCTCAAAAGGAGACAAAACTCGAGGCTGTACTATTAGATCTCGGCATTAGTGGGAAGAAGCATGTTAACAGCCAAGTAGAAAGGTTTTAAAAATATTACTCGGCAAGGCTAATAACGAGCACTGACGGTGGCAAAAATAAGGGGACTGATGTGAAAAGGTGAGCGAACTTTCCTAAGGCCCCCGGAGTAGACACGGGATTACCAAAGTCCATTACATCGAGCAAATTAGCTTGAACGTTCCCCAAAATGAAAATGCTGAAGCGTCCTACAGCGTCGGGGACCATGGGAAGTGGTGAGGCGGTATAAAAAGTTAAAAAGAGAAGGGTCAAACCTTCAGAATTATCGAGGAAGGGGAGGTCATAAATGATTTGCCTGATATAGAGGACGATTGGATAGAGGTGGAGAAAAAGGCTAGGGTGGCGGCTCTCCACGGGGAGGAGGAGATGAGCAAAATGGTAGGTTTATATGCCCGAATAAATTGATTTTGTATTTTAATTCAAGCTAATCAATAAGGTCGATTTTGTTTGATTTTTGCTGGCTACTCGGTTAATGCAGGGGATATGCCTCAGGGTAGAAGAGGGGAGAACTGAGCTAAGAAGGAAGCAGGTCGAACTCAAAAAGAACGTAGCTCGATTAAAGTCAGATTTGATCAAGTAGGGGAAGCGGCTGGATGCCCAAAAGGCTTCCCAAGTAGTAGAGATCAATAAGCTACGGGCTGAGGCGAGGGTAGATTTTGATGAGGCGGTAGCTGTAGGTGATAGGCTCGGTCGGTACCTTCTGTCCAAGGGATACTCTAAAGATGAGGGGAGGCCATTAGGGCTGACACCTATGTGGAGGAGGAGGAGGTTGAAGATGATGCTGCTGGGGTTGTTAATGGGTTGGATGGTATGTCTCCTCGGACTGTGAGAGACAACCAAGAGGATGACGGTGAACGCCCAGAGGTGGAAACTGAGAAGGTAGGATAGTGAGATGGAAATGCTATTGTATGAATGTTTTAGAATGTTGTAAACTGCTTGGATATATTTTGGATAGAATCCTCTAGGCTAAGTTATTTTTATAAACATTGCTGTAGGGACTTTAGGATATACGCCTCAGAATAAATGATTTAGAGGCTGAGCTTGCTTAGGAGAGAGAAAACTTAGCATCTCTACTGTCTTTATTAACGGAGTTACAGGTTAGAATAGAGCAAGAAATATTTTATTTGTATGCTTCATTAATATAGAAGCACAAAGTAATATATAGAGTGTAGAGACTGACCAAATGCACTTTACCTGTATAGGTGCAAACGGCTTTGGAATGGTGCGTATAAAAGATGCTAGTCTTTCGCAAAAAAAATATCGAGAATGTGCACCTTAGACTTGGAAGTATATGTATTGAGCATTCATCCGAGATTGTACTTCGACCTTAAGTCTAGAAGTAGTTTTACACAATAGATGTCCAAATTTTAATATATTGTTAGAAATGAGTCATATTTAGTCATTGGGTTTTCTGAATCAAACTTGATTTCATATAACTGCAATATACAGGTCAAATTGGAGTCAGTTCGCTTACGCGAAGATGAAGCTTGTCAATGTAACCAAGAATTTGCAGAGGAGTTCTATAAGATGAGAGAGGTGAATAAAGATAGATAAGATCAACATGTGAAAGTGCACTTCAAGTTTGTTAAGGCAATACAGACTGCTGTCGACCTGACTCAGAAGATCGGGAAGAAGGATGCCAAAATTGAAAAAGGGCCGAAAGAGCTCGTAGAGTTAAAAGATTAAACAACGGAACTCAGAAACTAGAATAACATATTGGTGGTAAAGAGCAGGGAAGCTGACACGGCTCGTTACCGTATACATACTCTAGAATGATCGGAGGAAGGTTTAAATCGGTCGATGGCCGGTTTAAGAAATGATCTTGCCAGGAAAACTCATGACCAAGAGTAAATTCAATTTGATCTGGCGAATAGCAGGAGCAAGCTGGGGCGATTGAAGAAGAAATTGATTGATAAAGAGAATGAGCTAAAGGGAGCTCGAGAAGATTTATCTGTGTCTGAAGTTACAGCCGAAAAATTGACTACAGCTTTTTCTGTAAAAGATATAGAGTTCAGGATGGTACAACGCAAGCATAATAAGTTGAATAAGATATTGGCTTAATTGAAAGCCGATTTGGCGCAAGCCAATTTGCGTGTCAGATGCATCGAGGCTGGCGAGCGTTCGAAGAAGAATAAAAATGATGTCAGAGTTTTTCTTGTTCAAGGAGATGCCGTCAGTCTGTCAGCACAAATAAGAGAGTTGGAGCGGGACGTTGCTCGAATTCAAGGGCATGTGCGTAAAGGAGTTAAGCAGTTATAGGAGTGTCAAATAAAGCTGGACTCTGCTCTTGTTAGGGAGAAAGGGTTAGAGCGTATTATCCGAAGGAAGGAGATTGTTATAAAGGATAAAGAATAATTGTTAAAGAAAATTCTAGATGTGAAAGAACAGAACAAAGAGATCGAGATACTTCGTTCTCAGGTGGTTGATTTGGTGGCGATTAATCGAGCTGAATTAGCTAAAGCTGACAAAAAATCTATAGAGAACATAGCTTTTATAGATCGAATAGAAAAAGAAATGGAGTGTCAAAAAGTACAGTACCGGAGGTTAGAGGATCACCTTTTGAGGTCAAGGACGGTGTTCTCTCACTCAGTTGTAACTCAGGCCTAGCATTCAGAATTGCTAAAGTTGGTGATTGCTTATTTTGTAGAAGAAGTAAAAAGAATTGAGTTAGAGGGAGATACCTTGTTCGACTTTATATGGGAATAGGGATGATTCTGCAAGGTTGATATAGATCGAGGAGATTGTATGAACTCCATGGGAACAGATTTGGGCCCTCAATTTGCTGAATTGATAGAGGAGGGCAAGATTGTTGTGATTGCTCGAGCTCAAGAATTAATGGGTAGTTGATCTCTTGTTGTAAGGGTAAGCGAAGTTGACATCCTCACAGTAGAACAAATTCTATTGTAGTGGTTATAAATAACCTGAAAAGAAATAGTATGTGCCGCAGACATGTTGAGAGACGAAGGCTAGTTTCACCTTTGCTTTATCTTATGTCTGGTTGAGCTCTTTGATTGAAAACTAGTATCGCAATTTTTTTAACCTCAGAGTCGATTAGAGTTAGTCGAACCAGGTATAACCTAAATTTAACTGGAAGAATGTCTCATACATATTAAAGGAGATGAAAGCTAGTTTTTCCTTTGCTTTATCTTATGTCTGGTAGAGTCCGTTAATTGAAAACAAGTTCTACCTTGTTCTAACCGCAGGAGATTTAGTAGAGTAAGCCAAACCAAGTATATTCTTGAATTAACTGGTATGATATCGTAGACATATTAAAAGAGATGAAAGTTAGCTTTACATTTGCCTTATCTTATGTCTAGAAGAATCTGTTAATTGAAAGCAAGTTCTACCTTGTTATAGCCGTAGGAGATTTAGTAGAGTCAGCCAAACCAAGTATATTCTTGATTTAACTAGTATGATATTGAAGACATATTAAAAGAGATAAAAGCTAGTTTTACCTTTGCCTTATCTTATATCTGGTCCATTGATTGAAAACAAGTTCTACCATGTTTTAACCGCAAAAGATTTAGAAGAGCCAGCCAAACCAAGTATATTTTTGATTTAACTGGAATGATGTTGATTGAAAGCTAGTATTATATATACTTTAATCTATGTATTGTCTATAAAGTAGAGAGATGTATGAAGAAAACTTGTAGGTTTCATTGAATTTTGAGAAAGGATACAAATTAGATAGAGATGGAAATCTTACTTCTAGAATGAAAAAGCGAGAAACTAAAATGGAGTAGTAAGGAACCTAACGATAATATCGTTTTAGTCGCCTAGTGTTCCAAGGACTCAAAATCTAGACGCCCTCTTCTATCCTTAGGTAATATGATCCCAGGCCTGAGAGACCTGTGATAAGGAATGGACCCTCCCAATTATCTGCTTGTTTCCCAGCACGAGACTCTTTACGGTGTTGAGGTATCTCTTTGAGGACGAGATCATTGATTTGGAAGGTACGGCTTCTGACTCATTTGTTGTATGAACTGGCAAGCATATGGTTATATCGACCTAGGTTAGGAAAGGCGCGTTCCCTGGTTTCATCGATCCAATTGAGGTTGCAAGCTAATTGGAACTCATTTTCCTCATCAGTTAGCTCATAATCTTTGATAGGGTTATGGTATTCAGAGGGAATGACGGCCTCAGTGACATAGGCAAGGAGGAATGGAGTACAACCTGTCGACTGACGTAGACTGATACGGTATGCCCATAAGACATAAGGAAGCTCTCGAACCCAATTCCTTTTTTTTCTGAGAGTGTAGCCGCTTCTTGAGTCTATCCACGATGGTTTTGTTGGTAATTTAAGCTTGGCCATTGCCTTGAGGGTAGTAGGGATTGGATGGTGTATGAATGGTTTTATGTTGGTTGAGGAAAGCTATGACTTTTTTACCAAGAAATTAGGGCCCAGTATCAATACGAATTAGGTAGGGGCACCCAAACTAAGTGATGATGCGTTCCCTAATAAAAGAGATGACCTCTTCTTCTCTAGTTCGACAAAGTGGAATTGCTTCTACCTATTTTGTAAAATAATTGGTAGCTACGAGGAGGTGGCGACAGTTACCTGGAGAATTAGAAAATTTACCGACAAGATCGAGTACCCATCTTTTGAATGCCCGAAACACCTTGCTTGTATGGAGATTGAGCGTAGGGGCGTGTTTCATATTTCCATGTCATTGACATGCATCACATTTTTGTGAGTACTCATCTTCTTGCTTGCGCATGCCAGGCCAGAATACTCCTTGTGCAATGGCTCTGCTTGCCAGTGATCGACCTGTGGCATTGGAGTTATAAGTTCCTTCATGTAAATCGTGGAGCATCTCGCCCACTTTTTTTTTGGAGAGGCATTAAGGTATGGGCCCGTGACTGAACGGCAGTACAAGGTACCCTTTTGGTTTGTGTAGCACTTCGAGCTTTCTATCAGCTGTCGGCGCTCCTTCGGAACTGTTGGAAGTGGTCTTTCACATTTGTCGCTGATACCGAGATAAACTAAGAAAGGCTTTCACCAATCGTCATCTTCCCCTTTATCGCCCCCAGTGTTGATCGTGTATACAAAAATACGATCAATGCTGGGGGTTGAAATTACTTTGATCTGGAGATATCGAGTTTCGGTGCCTAAGACCCCGGCTAGATATGCCAAGGAATCGGCGTGTCTGCTTTTGTGCCGAAAAAGACAATCAAGAGTTGATTTTGCAAACTTTCTCATCCTATCTACAGCGAGGGCTGCGTATTCAATCATCTTGCCATTCTTCTTGTATTGCTCAGAGTAATGGTGGATGATGTGTAGTGAATCTGTGTAAACTGAAAGTCTGGGAACGTCGAGCTCAAGAGCGAGATCGAGTCCATGAATAAAAGCTTCGTATTCGGTAATAATATTTGAGGCCTCGAAATCCAGACGGATTGATTTGTCAATTCTGCCGTTGGAAGGGGTAATCAATGCGATTCCAATTCTTGACCCTACGGGTCTTGTTATCCATCTGTAATAAGTCTCCACCCTTTCCTTGTAATTTATTCAGCTCACTCGTCAAATGCTCTGGGGGGTGGATCTTCTGTAACCTTCTCTAAAAGGTCAGGATCGTGTTCCTCCCACTCGGGATCTTCCACTGGAAAATCTGTGAGAAAATTGGCAACGGCCTGCCATTTTATGGAATAACATTGTTCGAACTTGATATCATGTTCTCCCAAACTTACTGACCATTGATGTACTCTTCTTTATTTTTCTTTCTAGGATTGAACTTCCCGAAGTGGGTAGTTCATCATGACTTTGACTGAATGAGATTAAAGGTAGTGCTTGAGTTTCTGTGAACTATGAACAAGAGCGAGAAGAACATTCTCAATTTTAGAGTACCTTATTTCTGCTGGAGTGTGGGTTTTGTTGATAAAGTAGGCTGGCTTCCCGATTTTACCTTCAAGTCGAATAATAACCGAGCTGAGTGAAGTATCTGTAACTTCAAGGTAGATAATCAGTTTCCCTTTATCTATCGGGGTGTTCATGATGGAAGACGTCCCCAAATAGGTTTTACGATCCTGAAAAGCTGCCTCGCACCCCGATGTTCATAGAACCTCTGCATTTGACTAAACTTTTCCTCATTTGGTGCAACTGTGGAGTCCTAAGAACAACCAACGACAGCGTTCTGATTATTTTGAAATAAAATGGTTGATAGTGGCAATTTTGCTGATAAGTTTCTGAACGACATTTGTAGTTTTTAAAAATGGCATATCGAGGAGAGCCCGAATCTTATTTGGATCGGCCTTAATCCCCTTCTTACTGATGAGGTGGCTTAGAAATCAGCCTGGATGTACTCCGAATTGACACTTATCAGGATTTAGACGCATCCTGGATGATCGAGTTATGCATAATATTGTGTTGTGATTTGAAATGTGATTGATGGACTATACACTCTTGCACAAGAGATCGTCAATGTAGACTTCCACAATTTTCTCGAGATGTGCTTCAAACATAGTAGTCATCAATCTTTGATAAGTTGCACCTGCGTTTTTGAGTCCAAAAGGCATGGCTTTGTTGCAATAAAGTTCTCTTTCAGTGTTGAAAGTGGTCTTTTCTTTATCTTCATCTATGAGTGGAATCTGATTGTATCCTGAAGCAGCGTCCATCATAAATAAGAGTTCGTAACCTACTGTGGAATCTAGGATCTGATGAATGTTGGTAAGAGGGAAATTATCCTTTAGAGTATGTTTATTTAGATCGGTGAAATCTACACAAACCCAGACCTTTTAATTCTTTTTAGGGATAACGATGATGTTGGATATCCAATTTGGATATTTGGCTTCTCGAATGAAACCCACTTTAATCAATTTCTCGATCTCCATGATAACTTCATCTCAAAGTCGTGGTAATAGGTATCGTTGTTTCTATTTGACTGCGGGGGCGTTGATGTTGATTGCCAATTTTTGACATGCCTTGGCCGGATCGACTCTAGGCATTTTTACGAAAGACCATGTAAAAATGTCTCAATTTAGCCATAAGAACTGAATTGGAGCGTCTTTTTCGTGTTGAACCAGCTTAGTACCGATGAAAGTACCTCTGCAATGTCCAACAATGTTGATATATTTGGTGGGCTCCTCCATTGAAGGCATATCATTGGGGTGATCAACCTGCTATAATTACTATGCAGTATACTTGTCAGAGGTATCTAAAATTGCAGAGATGGTATTTTTGCAAGCTTGAGAGAGCTTTTGACTACCCCTGATCTTATCGATACCATCGTTATGTTTGAAGTAAAGTACATGATGATAGGTGGAAGCGATTGCTTTCATGTTATGAATCCAGCAATAACCCATAATCCCGAGATAATGAGATTTGGCATTAATCACATAGAAGATAACGTCGATGGTGGCTGGTCCCGTGGTAATGGTAAAACAATTTTCCATACTCACTCTTCTTGAGAACCAATGAATCTACTGATATTGGTGTCACTTTTAATGACTTGATCGGCCAATCCTATTTGCTCGATAGTGCTCCGAAAGAGGATCTTGATACCGCTATCCGTATCGATCATCATTGTGTTTATGATAAGCTTCTTCATCTTGAGCATTATGACTAACGCATCATGATGTGGATATTTGACATATCTAGTATCGCAATCATCGAATAATATCCCGAGCCCACGATTGCTCGACTTAGGAAGAATTTGGCTTCTTTATCTTGAGGTGTGAGATCGTAACATTTTGACAGTCTCGATCATCTTGCTATGCCGCATATGGTAAAGATGCTTCTCCTCAGCTTGATCTTCAGCCCGGATAACTTCAATCTTCTTCTTATAGCAGCCATCCTTGTATGATTTCAGGTCGACAATATATTCGAGCATCCGTCCTTCCTTGAAATTGTATTTGAGCAACCGCTGTAAAGCATTGCAATTGTCAGTAGAATGAAGGTTTACCTTGTGGTGCATGCAGTACGGTCGACTTTCGATTGGTTCCAATGGTTGGGAGAGACGGTCGAGCTTATCTTTTTTGTGGATTGGAAAAATTATGGAGATTCAAACATTTATCTTTGGGTGGACTGGTGTGACTTGTGAGCTACCTTTTTGAGGGTTGTCGGTGTTTCCCTTGGCGCGCTTTTGGTCACCCTGATCTTCTTTTTATTCAGTGCTTTGATCTGATGAAATTTTTGGGGAAAGGACGGATTTAGTAGATTTATGCCATTCGGACATCATCTTTTCCTGGTCGACATAACTATTGACCTTGGTGATCATATCCTCCAAGGTTGTTGGTTTATTGAGGAAGAGGTGTTATTTGGCTTTACAGTCGAGCTAGAGCGTGTTGGTGAAAGCAGTAATAACAGTTTTCTGATCGAGATTATCCACTTTACACGTGCGCTCCAAGAGCATCTTTGCAAATGCCTTGAGCTTCACTCCGTATGACTGCTTGAGACTGATAAGATAATCTAAATTTTTCTCTTTGTCTCTATTGTGAGAATACGTCTTGATGAATTGCTTCTATAGCTGGCTGAATGTGTATATGGAGTCTTCAGGAAGGGAGTGGAACCATCAGAGTGGTTCCTCTTACAAACTTGTGATGAACAGACGACAATGAATGTGGTTGAGATTGGAATACAACACCAATGAGTCACGGTATTGTTGAATGCGCTCCTTTGGATCAGTACCCTTGTATTTGCAAATTTTTGGAGTATGGAAACTTTTTAGAATATCCATATCGAATAGTTTTTTGGCAATTGGACTTCCTTGCTACTTGGTAAGGTCGTCGGTCTTGCCCAGAACCTGTGCTGGAACTCGAGGCTGAGGCCTTTGTTGTTCCTTTTGACGTATGGTACATTGATAACCTCGGCTGATCTCAGATTAAACTTGCCCCTCCCCCCAAATGAAAGGAAGGTGGAGCATCATTCTTAATATGTATGGAAATAGCTTTACTGCTGGTTCCTTGAGGTCCCAATCTTTCCCACGCAGAAACCCTAGAGGCTTCTGGCACCTGATTATGATTTCGTATTGGAGGAGTCTGCAGAGTATCTTGCAGAGCTTGCAAGGTAGTTTACATTGCTATCATTTGATCTTCATGTTGTTTGAGCGCTGTCAAATGAGCTGTTCTTGGCGTCGAGCTCCTTCTCGCAGAGCTCTCGGTCGCGAGTTAACTGTCGTTTGAGCTCGTTGCATTTCTCCGTTTTAGTATTGAGATTTGCTCATAACTTTGTAAGTTGTTCCGGCTCAACTGAGACATCGAGTTGGACTCTGGTAGCTGGTCACCTGGATGTGACTATGATTGAAATGTTGTAGTAGATTTACTGAATGCCTTATGATATCGTGGAAAAAATTTATTTTCCACAGATGGCGTCAAATGTAATGGCCTAATTCCGTGAGCTTGAAGTAGTCTGAAATTAGTCCTTACACCAATATACCTGTGAAAAAAATCTAATAGACAAGAAATGGCACAGGTACTTAACGTGGAAAACCTATGAATAGGTAAAAAACTACGACCTCGTGTTGAGGGTTTTTAAAATAGTGATGTTTATTACTTGAGGCTGATGATATCTTATTATAAGTTATTTCAATATTTTGAAATAATTGACCTTGTGAATAAGAATTTTGGAGTTTTAGGAATCCTAGAAAATATAGTTTTCTTGGTGATTTCTCTTATAATCTTTTGGTCCCTGTCTCTTCTAGAACTTTTTCTTTATATAGGCCTCTTCTGCAGCTCTTCTTCGTGCTGAAGCACGTTCTCCGAATAATGTGGTTAGTAGCTATTTAACTGAGTAACTGATGAATTCGCGAGAGATAGGTGGCTTTGACTTATTCAGGTTTTTCAGTTTGAGCTTGACTCACGTTTCTTAACAGTTTGTGGAATACGTGGTGATACAGACTGGAGAAGTCGTGTGGAGAATACGTGAGTCTGACATGGAGGTAATTCGAGCTAGTAACAACTCAATTTTAGGTGAGATCGAGGGATAGGCCCCTACAGATACCCTCAACAATTTTTCCACAGTTTACAATTTTTTACTCTCTTCTTTGTAATTCTACTCCCCTATTTTGCGATAAATTTTTTTCCATCCATATACAAGTTCAAACACAATCAACTTTTCAATACCGAAACGCCAAAGAAATCCAAAACCCCAAGTAATCATCATTACAAACAAACATCACATACCTAAAAAATTTAACTTTAATAACATGCTCTCCTTGTACCCGACTCATTCAATGAATTTCTACACAACCCTAAACCATAAATAGATTTAAATTAGGGATTTTCATACCCTAAACCCAAATCGAAATCTTCTTCACCACCATAACCAAAACATGATTTCTACAAATCCCAATAACTCCAATCACAAAATTAACAAAAATTCTTTTATCTAATAAAAAAAACCTACAAAGTAGATAAGAAGGAAAAAGCAAAAAATTGGGTAAAAGAAGTAAGCTAACCTGGTAACCCTTGACTCGTCCTCATAACAAAATTTCCTTCTCCCAAAAGTTCTTTCTCTTCAGTAATAATTTCTTTCTCCCTCTCAATTTGGTCTTAGAAATTTGGTTGGAGAGGAGAAGGGTATTTTTGTCATCAAGAGTCTTGTGTGCTGCCGAAAAAAAAAAAGCTCAAACAAGTGCTGAAAAAAATTTACTGAAAATTTTAGTCTTAATTTTTTTTCAGCAGCAAAAAGAACACCAAACCGATGTGCTTAATTTTTTTTTCAGCTGTTGAAAAAAAATTCAGCAGTGAAACAAACACCACCCAACTATATATCTGCCTTCAGAGTTTGGGGTCCATACCAATTTATCATAAGTGCCATGGCATTTAGAAATTGTAGGTAAGGACTTACATATATCGCTAATATTGTTGACATGATATTGGGGAATCTTTCACTTCCCTCCCCCAATAACAACACTCGTTTTTGTGTCAATATCTAAATAAGAGTCATATCTGAGGCATTGAGGGAACTGATTTAGTAAAATACCCTTAGGATGCCAGTTATCTCTCTAGAACAAGGTGTTAGTACCATTCCTTATCAAGTGCAGGCAGAAATGCTGAGTCTTCTCTCTAGATTACAAATTTTCTCCAAATCCAAGAATAATTAATTGGTATAGGAATGCTCCAAAAGTTCCACCCCCTTAGCAGATTCTTGGTAGCCCATCTCACTCAACTGTTCCCCTCTCCAGAAGCAATTCTCCAAGTATGTTTCATAATAGCTTCATTCCACTTAGTGAGATCTTTGTGCCCAAGACCTCCCTCATTCTTAGGGTAGCAAAGCTCACTCCAAGCTGTAGACTGTAGACTATTGGGACACATCTAGAATTAATAGTAGTTTAAATCTAGAATTAATCTTCAATTCTTCGATTTATAGTTACGAAGAGTTGATCTTGCCATGACAACTCTAAGTTACTACGGATATGAGGAAGATGCCGAATTAGCCATATTCAACTGTTTTTACGCTCAAAGAGAATTCTAAATCACTTGAGTTAATACTCTCCATCTAGCCATAACCCTAGATTCGATTGTCTATGAACAACAAAGTTCTTACCTAGGATTTTATCCAAAATCCCTAGATCTTAGACCCGGATAGACCTAGCCATGGCTATCACGTACGGATAGAAGCAACCGTTTTTCTATTATTTTAGTAACCTAAGTCAAAGGAGTCCGAAACCTAGGTTCTTTTCTCTATATTCTTACCAAGTTAGTTATTTAGATTTATGTTTTAGACCAAAACCTTTTTATCAAAATTAGTTTAAATTCATTTATTAGTTAATAGGAATTTTGATTTTTGATACATTTACTCCCTGTGGCTTCAACCCATGCTTGCCCTTAAAATATTATGACACCTATATTTTTTGAGCGAGGTATTTAAAGACCGAGTTTTTCTCATATAAAAATTGGCACTGTTGCCGATAAGACAACGGTCTATTAGTAATTAAGTTTTCCGCTTTAACAATTTTATTTAATTCTTCTTTTAGTTGTTTAAAAAAGAAAAGAAAAGATTTAATCAATAAATTTCTTGCTGTTGTGTGAGCTTTGGTTTTTACTTTGATGTTATTCGATTATGTCAATCTTCTAACTTGCTTCTCTTCCTAATTTTGGCTCACACTTTGATTTGAGAGAGTACATCGGCTACCAAGACAAACTTGGACCTCCACCAACTAGCACTTGTAGTGCAGTCTTTTTTATTTAGATCCTTGTGATAATTTCTGAGGAGTTCATGGCTGATGAGCAAGTTATCACTTATGTTCCTTCCATTAACAAAAATGGCTTGATTGGCACTGACTAGCGGACTAAGAGCGTTCTTTATCCCAGTGGTAAGAATCTTGAATATCAGCTCGTAAATAATATTACAACAGTTTATTGGCCTATAGTCACCAAAGTTGGAAGGATACAGCAATTTAGGGATCAATCTTAGTGTCATTGACTTGAGATAATAACTTAATTACCACTTTTGAAGAAGTTTTGTATCCCTTTCACAAAGTCCCTCTTAATGGCATTCCAGTTGAATCTATAGAAGTTAGAGTTTAGACCATTAGGCCTGGGGACTTAAAATCATAAGTAGAGTTAAGGGCTTCAAGGATCTCTTCTTCTGTTACTACTTTCTCCAAGATCTGGTGATCACAAGAGCTAACCTTCTTTTTGTAATCTTGTGTACCAATTAAAGATTTATTAATAGGTTTAAGGCCGACCCCTAAAATATGTTTGAACTAACTTACAACTATTTCTGCAATAAGTTTAGAATCACAAACATTGGGGCCATTTGCATCAACATAACTGAGAATGTCATTCCTTTAGGCTCTCCCCTTCAACACTTTATGGAAATAAGGAGAATTAACATCACACTCACTACAATAGCCAGTTGATTCTAGACTTCTGTCTTATGAGATACCATTCTTTGTAAGCAAGATAGTTGTAACCTTTGACTACATTTCTTTTTAAAATAGTTAGCTCCTCATCATTTGGGATTGTCTGTAGTTTTGACTTAATATCCATGAGGTTATTTCAGGCCTCCTTAGTTTGCTGGCTTACACTCCCCAGATTCTCACTCACCCAGTCTTTTTTTGCTTTCTTTGTATAATTCTAATCTGAACATAACATTTCCCTCATACCTAACCTTCCAAGTTGCGCAAACCATCTCCTTGAACCCATGTTCCTTTGTCCAAAAATTGAAGTATGAGAAATTTTGTAAACCATCATTTTCTAAACCCATGTTCCTTTACCCAGAGAGACTGTGACTGACACATTGTAGGATCCAAGTTTCGTTCAGGGAAAAACTAATTCTTACACCTCGAGGATGTCTTCGACTAGGGGACTAACCAAGCATCAAATATAATAAAATACAATATTACTATACTAAAACACTTGCGTAGAGTCCTAGAATGGGTTACTCCACGACCACTACAAAGGATTTTTAATGGCTGATGATATATATCGAGTTTAGGTAACAGGTCGAATAGAGGTTGATTATAGGGTGGTCGAAGGTAATTTTTGAGTGTTGATGGGAGTGATTTTCTAACCTTTTCATAGTGCCTCCTCCCTCCTATTTATAGGATATAAAAATGGCTGAGTCGCCATGGGAGGTCAGGTTACATGTATATCCTTTGGGGATAATTGTCTTGCACCCAGAGTTGATTTTGACACTGTAGCTATTATTTCTTACAATGTAGTTATCGAGTGGCTTGTTTCACTGTTCTATCTTGTGAGCTGGCTATCAGACGTGTCTGCCTTCGACCATGAATGACCATGGTCAAAGTATTTCTGGTATTGATGCTGAGTTCTGGCACTGCTCATCTATCTTCAACTATAGCAATTAGCTTCGATGATTCCTTTGAGTGTTCGATTAGTCTCGGAAGGCTTTATTAACTTAATTACTGTCTTGTTTGGCTTCGAGTCTCTAGATAGGCTTCGATGTAGCCTTCGATTATTTGACTTGTGCTAGAAGGCTGCGAGTAGGCTACTACATTCGCCCCCTCGCACCAGGGGCCTCGAAAATTTGTATAGATGGCACGTGCCGAGAAAAATGGCAGGGCATGGGAAGTTGTAGAGTTGACCAGTTGACTATGGTCAATTCCGAGGGGAGTAATTAAGGAGGGTTATTAAAAGAAGTGTTTATTAATGGGTAATAAATGACCCTTAATCCAAGTATAAATAGGGGGTGCTAGGGGGGGGTTTAGACTATCTTCATCTTCTTCATTGTATAACCAAAGCCATGGAAACTATACCAAATGCGATGTACCAAAAAAGAATGGTGGCGAGGGAACGGAGTATAGAGGAGAAAATGGACTCGCTGAAGGAAAAGTTCTTCGGGGATTATGGTCTGGACTGGGAGCTGGCAGAGTTGGTGGAACTGGAACTGGGAGAGCCTTTCTGCGAGATTTCATACCAACATTGGTGGAGGGTGCTTTAATGGTTGGGTTCCAATGTCTGTAATTGATACTACCTGCTGAAAAGCTTGGCCGAAGGCCTGGTGGATACTAAGGACATGGTTGATGATGAGGCCGGGATCTGTAAGAATTACCCCGTATGCAAATAGCGGGGTTCTCTAAAAAGTTGTGGTAGTGTAGGTATTGTTTTTGGTGGTGTTATTTCTATTTCTATCTTTGCTTTATGTTTTTTGTTGTATGCCAGATGGTTTTGTTGTTTTGAAATATAAAACATGTTTGTCAAAGTATGATAGTCGAACCATGGTAGGCTTGGTAGACGAGGATAATGTTGGCAGGGTATTTGACTCTCGAACTTTAAACTTAAGTAACGAACGCGATTAAAAATTATAAGAAACTTGAGTTATGACATATAATAAAAAAATATTGACCAAAGGTTAGAGTACTTAATGCGTATGTACGATGGGATGAAGTAGGATGTAGACGATGGTTTGAAAAAGAATGCATGATCAGGAATTAGCTATCACACCAATGAACCTGTAACAATATTCTAATGGAAAGTAAGAAATTGGAAATAGGTGTTTTTAGCGTGGAAGACCTTTGAATAATTAAAAAAACCACGACCTCATATGGAAGATATTTGTACAAGTATCTTTATCGCTTGAAACGGATATCCTTATTACAAGGGATCTCTAAATATAGAAATGCTTTCGATCTCGTAAATAAGAAGTCTGTATAATTTTTCTTACCCCTGTCTCTTCTGGAACATTTCCTTTATATATACTTTTCACACAACACTTCATCGTGTCGATGCACATTCTTAAGTAGTTTGTGGGGCTGGTTGGAATGTTTACTGGAGTGTTAAGTGTTAATAATGCGTTAGCCTAAGATGAAGGTAAATTGAGCATCGTGAGCTCGATTAGGAGTGAGATTGAGGGATATGTCCCTACAATTTCCCCCTCACAATCAAAGTCAAGAGTGGCTTTGGTTGAGAATGAATGTGTTACAAGTTTAGAATTCAAAACTGAGTTATGATGGCGTTTGACTAGATGGAAGTTACGTGATATTGGAAAGTGATGGGTATTAAATGATGATGCGGATGCAGATGTATGTGACGGTTGTATTTAAATAGTCGCGTCCGTAATGAATGATGACGCTTAAGAAAACATACCTGTACAATAAATGTAGGGTTATATAAATAGTACCTGTAGCAAATCTTTGAAACAATTCCTGCTTGCGTTACTTTTTCTAAGATGGTGAAAACTCGGTGGATGGTTCTTAAAGAGAGGATTGCATCTGAAATGTAGAGGATTAAGTTAAAATACTTTGGTGACCATTCCATGAAAATGATGATTCCCGTTCCTATTCTACTGACGTATCAAGGCTTGTCAAAAGAGGAAGCGGTTAAAACTAAGGAAGATTTCTACTATAAGTGTAGATTTCATGTCTTCATTTAGCAGGCGAGGAACGGTGGGCCTTTCTTTGCACTCTTGCAAAAGACAGGGTTAGGGCTTCATATGCAGGGATAGGTGTATCTGCGGGGAAGATATGCTGATTTCTTGTGTCACCATGGATTCTAATGTTGGGCCCTCTTCATCTTTACCAGCTCTTCAGTGGTGGTGGCTATAAGAGAGGCGGTGATGGCAGTGGAGGAGGAGGATTGGAAGGGGGAGTCTACGGACGCATTTTCATCGTGTTTTCGCGCTCAGAAGACCTTCATCTTGTTTTGTGGGGGCCACCACTGAGCTTATTGCTTGCATAGTTTCTATTTGAAGTTTGACTGGACTTCGACCAAACTCATGTGAGGGAAACTTTTTGTTGTGTCCAATATCTTCTTTGCATCAGGGTGAAAAATTACTAAATCAAGAAAACTGGAAGACATGACGCCTTGGATGCCTGAATGACCTGTGACTTTTAGCAAACAGGGAAAACTTGTTATCTGTAAAGTGCCTAGAGTTTGGCGCTAGACGGATAGCATTCTGTTATATTCATGAGGTCGATGTGGTGAAAACTTGTTATTTATAAATCATATCTAATATCTTTGACATGTATAAAAGTTGATATTTAATCAACTGTATATAGATAAAAAAATTAATCGAACTGAATTGTGTTGGGTGTTGGTTGAATAACTGCTTATAAGTGATGAAGCAATGATGCAATGTTGCCCGAATTGAGATAAGTTCGTGCTGACAATGTTGTGTTGATGTATAAATGATTTATGTTTATTAGGAGAGGAAGAGAAATTGCAGAAAATATGTAATCGCAAAAACTTGAGCTATTACAGGTCAATAGAGATACTACTCGTGGTACCGTAAGGTCGAGTATAGTAAGTGTGTACTATTGAGGGGTTAAGTTTAAATAATTTATTCCATGATTTTGGGATTTCTGTTACGAGATACAAGGTAAAAATCACGTAATTGAGGGGAAAGTGTGTGAGAAATGTATAAATATGGGTAGGATAAAAGAAAAGCAGTAGAGAGATTAGGATGGTACGGCTCGATCTCAGAGGATTTGTGTTGAAGTGGAAGGACGATTATCTATAAAGATTGCTGTTGTACGTGAGAGGATCTTTGGTCATTTGGTTCTGATGCTAAGCTATTGGGGAGGGAATATGAGCTCGATTTTGAGTGAGATCGAGGGAGAGCTGGAGTATGCTCATTATTTCTATGAGGTGTGCTTTCGTGTATTTGTAAGAGATTTGGTAGATCGAGAGAAGTTGGTTGGTTTGATTGCTAAAGTTGAGACCGAATTCGAAGATCTGAGGACTGACGAATGATGTGATTAGATGATGTTTGTTTAGGCTACTAAAGTTGTGATGGATGTTGTGTAAAGTGTTTCTTATGAATAATATAATTGTTTTGCATGTAATAGAAATAATATAAGTCAATCGGATCTTCTATAGGGGCAAATCTGTTTTGAGATTATTTTAGCTAATATTTTGAATAATTTTGAACATTTGCATAGTTTAGAAAATGTCGTCAATCACTATAAGTATGATAAATAAAGACAGAGAAACAAAAATATGAAAATGCAGGAACTTCTAGTTTTATTTTGTATGCAAAAGGAAATAGAACTCTGATATCGTACAGAGTGAGTCATCATGAGTGTGGGAAGGTTAGGAAAAAATATGGAAATAGGGATAAAAAATATGTTAAAAAATGCGGGGAGTTGTAATGATGGAAATGTGGTTTTATTGAAAAGGTACAAGCCGTCTGATATGGAGAGTGGAGATGACGCCTCAGTTCTGGAATTGAGGATGGTTCGTGCGAGGAGCAATAAATGTTAGCCGTTTAAGTGATAAAGGATAAATAGTACTTCTTCGTCTCCAATCAAACATTTTACAACTTCAAAAAATTTAGAGAACACTCAGAGAGAGAGAGACAAAAGAAAGATCAGGGGATTTGATAAAGAGTTATCCAAAGGTGATAATGGTTTAAGAGGGCAAAAGATTTTGGATCTCGTAGGTGGCTATACAGTAGGGTTTTGAGGAGAAAGCTTGACTCAACTGCCGATTCTCATTCAGATACTGAAGGTTAGTAGTGATGTATGCAATATATGTTGACGTATATATATATATATATATTTTAAAGATATATGTTATGCGTAAATGATTGATCAGAGATATATGTTGAGTATATATATATATATACATAGATGGAAGAATGATAAATACCTTAACCTGTATGTAGGTCAAGAGTGTGAGGCATCTGTATAGGTCAAAAACGTGCCTGTAGAAATTATTTTTAAGATGGGTAGTTCATCTGCTAATGAGGTATCGACCTCTGGTCAGACGAATGAGTCTGATAATGAAGGGGAAGTAGGATTGGAACAATTCCTGGGTTTCCCTGGTCAATTGGTATCTTATCCTCCTGGTTCTGATGCCTTTAAAGTGTTTTGTAAAGCCAAGGTGGCTGTAGGAGGGAAGTAGGGAAATTGTGTAGAGTTTGCCGGTATGCAGATTAGGGGTTGTACGGATACGGTGAAGGAAGAATATTTTTACTAGTTGGCTGATTTGGAAAGGGAAAAACGAGATAAAGGTATAGATAAATCGATCTAGTTAAAATATTTTGATGGGGATGTTCGGAGTGACCTCTCAGAGGATTTTTTGTGTTACCTATCTTAATTAGAGTATGGCTTGAGCCTTTCCCTCACCAATTTGACGAAGGGGATTATGAATGCAATTGAAGCATGTCCTGTTCAATTGAACGGGAATATGTTGGAGGTAATAACCGTGTGTGACCATCAGAATGAAAAATGGGAAAATGAGAGAAAAATGAGGAGGATAACCCTTGAGGATGTTTTGCTGTTTTATGGGATGAAGAACTATAAGGCCAGTGGGGGGTCATACTTCTTTGCGAGCGCAACTCAGTGTCGTTTCTTTGATCTGAATTCAGCAGGTCGAGCCTGGAATGACAACATCATATGGGTGAAGTGTAATTGTCTTCAAAGAGATGACGAAGAACCTTTGGACCTTCGGTTTAGAATTATAAAGCAAAGTAAGTATAGACATACATAGATAGAATTATTGTTACGTTTTGCTGACAATTGTTTTTGATAGTAAAAATGTTACTATTGTAGGTGTGAAGTCTATAGTGGAAAGGAAGGAATCCATGTTGGATGAAGTGGCAGAGGAGGAAACTAAACTCGCACTTGTATTGGAGGGACTCGGCCTGAGTAGAAAGAAGAGGGTTGATAGTAGGTCGAACAAGGTTCAAAAAGCACAGTCTACCAGATCGATGGCGGGGGTTGATGAAGGAAAAAGACAAGTAAGTGGTGAGGAGGCTCGAACTAATCTTTCCAAGACTCCTGGAACTAGTAGTTTGGCTCAGCCGAATCCTATCAGGCCGAGCAAGATAGCTCTAAAACATCCAATGAAACGGATGTTAAAGGCTCTGCCGGACACTGGTACCACTAGAAGTGTGAGGTTACGAAAGATAAGAGGAGGAGGGTCAAACCCTCAGGGGAGTCAGGAGAGAAGGTCGTTGAGGGGCAATCTCCTACTTTGGATGACCTCAAAGAGGTCGAGGAAAGGGCCAGGTTGGCGGCTCTCCTCGGAGAGGATGGCACTAGCAAGATGGTATGTTTTTAATATCATAAAGAACTACTTAATACGCTTCGAGCTAATCGCTGAGATTGATGTAATTTTTGTAGGTTGCCCGTCTTGTTAAGGGGATATGGATCGGTATAGAGGAAGAAAAAAATGAGCTGAAGAAGGCAAATGTCGAGCTAGAAAAAGAATTACCTCGATCCAGGACTGACGCTCTTAAGGAAGTTAAGGCAGCTAAAGGCTTCCCATGCCGTGGCGATTGGTCAGCTGTAGGTGGAAACAAAGGACAATCTTGATGAGATTGTTGAGGAGTGTGATAGACTAGGGAATCATTTGATGTTGGAGGGCTATTTTGAGGAGGAGGTGGATGCCATAAAGGCAGACACCTACCCTGAGGAGGAAGATGAGGAGGAAGCGGAAGCGGCAGGGATCGCGGACTGTCTGGACGGTGTTTTCTGCCAAACGGTGCTCGACAATCATGGGGATGATGTCGAGCTCCCAGATGGTGGTAGTCAGAAGGTAGTATAAACACGTGTGTTTGTATCAATACTTGTAAGTTGTTTAAACTGTGTGTGGGGAAGAAAATTTTGTAGATTGACTTTGTTTTATAAACCTTTTGCAGGCATTCAGAGAGATGAGTCTCAGAATAAACAATCTAGAGTCTAGAGTTACCAGGGAAAGGGAGACCTCTAAAGCCTTGCTGTCTGCGCAAGCAGAGCTGCAGGTTAGATCGGAATAGGTCTTTCTACTTGCATGTTATACCAACGTTAAGTTATCAAGTAAATAGGATATAGATGCATGGTAAAAATCTAGCACTATTAATATAGAGTAGTATATCGAAAGTATGTACCTTGTACGCCGAAAGAAGACTCATGATGCGTTTATCTGATAATGAACTCCAAACTTTTAGTCTAAAAGTATTTGGAAGCAGATGTTTAAAAATTACATAGTCTCTTTAGAAATGTAGTATGTATATATTCAAAGGCTTTCCTGAATCAAACTGTACTAAAACTTGTTATATTTTCCAGGTCGAATTAGATTCATCTCGCTCACGTGAGGACGACGTACACATGTGTAATCGGGAATTTGTGGAGCAGTTTGATAGGATGAAGGAGGCGAATGAGAATAGAGAAGATCAATATGTAAAGGCGCATTTAGACTTGCGGAGTTGATCCAGGCCGTTTCCGACCTGACTCTTCAGGTCGAAGAGAAATATTCCGCAATAAAGAAGGGATTAAAAGAGCTAGCGAAGGTAATAGAATGAGTCGAGAGGCTTCAAAGTCGAGTTGACGCATTGGCTGTGAAGGGTACGCAGGCTGACAAGGCTCAATACCGTAATCAGGCATTGGAACAATTAGAGGAATGATTTTGATATGATCTCCAAAGATGTAGGAACGAGCTGGAGTGAATGAGATGAAAAATTCATCAAATAAGATGATTTGCTGAGGGTAGCTCGAGAAAATCTATTGGCTTCGAAAGCCGCAGCTGAACATTTGCAAATAGCCCTACCTACCAAGGATATGGAATTTTGGGAAATGCAACGAAGGTGTAATGATTTAAATCAGAGGGTTGCACGACTTAAGGCCGAACTGGCGCAAGCCATTGCGGGTGCTAAGAAAGCCGAGACTAAAGAGCATTTAGGGGGAATTGGAACTGATGTTAAGACTCTTTTAGTTCGAGGGGATGTAGTTAGTCTCTCAGGTTGAATTAGAGAGCTAAAGAGTGACGTATCTCGTATTCAGGGGCATGTCCAGAAGAGAAATGCAAATTTGATGGAATGTCAGCATAAGTTCGATGCTGCTTTTATCAGGAAGAATGTTTTTGAAGGGGAGATCAAAGCGAAGGAATCGCTGGTAAAGAAGAAAGAAGAATTATTGAAAGATATGGTAGCTAGGGTAGAATTGAACGCAGAAATTGGGAGACTTCATGCTAGGGTAGTAGTCTTAGAAGCCATGAAACTTGCTGAATAAGAGAAGTATATAAAAAAGTTGGAAGAAAATGTAATCTATCATGCTAAGGTCGAAGCAGAAATAACTGAACAGAAGAATGAGTATACTAGGTTAGAGTCATGCCTCGAGAAGGTGAAAACGAGATTTATAACAATGGTCATACCTGGTTCGTCACGATTTGACCAGTTAAAGGTGATTGCTGTATATCTTGTAAAGGAAGTAAAAAGACTTGAGTCAGAACCAGATACCTTGTTCCAAACTCTGTCGGATAAGGGATGCATTTGTGGAGCTAAGATAGATCGAGGGAACTGTCTTGGCGTCATGGAGACCCAACTTGGCCCTCGAACTGCTGAATTGCAAGAATCGGGTAGAGCTGCTGTGACCCGCAAACTGAAAGTTCGACCACTTGATATTGGGGGAGGTACTGCTGACTCTCCATCAACTGAAAAGAAACCCTTGTAATAAGAATTTGACCTAAAAATAAATAGTATATGTAACTGACATATTGAAATAGATGAAAGCTAGTATGACCATTGCCTTATCTTGTGTCTGGTGGGGTCTTTGATATAAAATATTTTTTTTACATTCATTTCAATTGCAGAAATGGGTTGAGTTAAGCCAAGTTGAAACTTGATTTGAACTATAGAAATATCACAGACATATTGAAAGAGATGAAAGCTAGTATGACCTTTGCCTTATCTTATGCCTGACAGAGTCTTTGATATGAAACAAGTTTCTTCACTGGCTACAATCGCAGAGATGTAAAGAGTCAACTAAACCAAGCGATATCCTTGATCCAGCAGGTAGAAATGATCCAAACAAGTTGAAAAAGATAAAGACTAGTATTACCTTTGCCTTATCTCTTGTTTGACAGAGTCTTTGATATGAAACAAGTTTCTATACTTGCTACAATCGTAGAGATGTAAAGAGTCAGCTAAACCAAGTGATATCCTTGATCCAGCTGGCATAAATGATCTAAACAAGTTTAAAAATATGAAGACTAGTATTACCTTTGCCTTATCTCTTGTTTGGTAGAGTCTTTGATATGAAACAAGTTGTTACACTTGCTACAATCGTAGATATGTAAAGAGTCAACTAAACAAAGTGATATCCTTGATCTAGCCGGTATAAATGATCCAAACAAGTTGAAAAAGATAAAGACTAGTATTACCTTTGCCTTATCTTTTGTTTAATATAGTCTTTGATATGAAACAAGTTATTACACTTGCTACAATCGCAGATATGTAAAGAGTAAGCTAAATCGAGTGATATCCTTGATTCAGCCGGTATAAATGATCCAAACAAGTTAAAAAAGATGAAGACGAGTATTACCTTTGCCTTATCTCTTCTTTGGTAGAGTCTTTGATATGAAACAAGTTTTTACACTTGTTACAATTGCAGAGATGTAGTAAAAGAAGCCAAATCAAGTGATATCCTTTATCTAACTTGGATAAGATTGATTGTAAGCTAGTATTATCTGCGCTTTAATCTGTAGAATGTGGACGAATGTTCAAGAAGAGAATGATATTGTTCAAAAAACACTTTCATTGATAACTTCGGAATTTACATTGGATGGAGATGAGAATCTCACTTTTGGAATTGAAAAACAAAAGGCGAACAATGGAAATAGAGTGGTAAGACGCCTGGCGATAGTACCGTTTCAGTCGCCTAGTGTTCCATGGATTTGAAATGGGGACTCCCTCTTCTATCATGAGATAGTATGATCCCAGGCCTGAGAGACCTGTAATAATGAATGGACCCTCCCAATTGTTGGCTAATTTTATAGTCTGAGGCTTTTTGTGATGTTGAGGAAGTTCTCTGTGGACGAGATCTTTGATTTGGAAAGTACTGCTCTAGACTCGGTTATTATACGATCTGGCAAGTATATGATGATATCAACCTAGGTTAGCGATGGCGCGTTCCCTGGTCTCATATATCATATTGAGGTTGCAAGCCAATTCAAACTCATTTTCCTCATCATTCAGCTCGTGATCGCGAACCGGATGATGATATTCAGAAGGAATGACAGCCTCAGTACCATAAACAAGGAGGAATGGGGTACACCCAGTGGATTGTCGGGGAGAGGTTCGATACGCCCATAGGACATGAGGTAGTTCGCAAACCCAATTTCCTTTTTTCTATGAGTAAAGCAATTTTTTGAGTCCATTCACAATGGTTGTGTTGGTTATTTCGGCTTGGCCATTTCCTTGAGGGTTGTATGGATTTGATGGTGAGTGGATGATATTTTGGTGGTTTAGGAAGGTTACAACCTTATCTCCCACAAATTAGGGCCTGTTATCGATGCAAATTAGGTGGGGAAACCCAAACTGAGTGATTATGTGGTTCCAGATAAAAGAGATGACCTCTTCTTCTCTGGTTTGACATAGTGGAATTGCTTCTACCCATTTTATAAAGTAATCGGTAGTTATGATTAGGTGACAGCGATTACCTGGAGAGTTAGGGAATTCGCCGACGAGGTCTAGTGCCAATCTTTTGAATGGCCAGAAAACCTTGCTTACATGGAGCTCGAGCATAGCAGTTTGTCTGCTTTTGGCTTGGTGCGGCACTTGAGGTAAGGCCCTGTAACGAAAAGGCAGTAAAATATACCGTTTTGAGTAATATAATGCTTCGAGTTGTTGATTAGCCGTCGGCGCTCGTTTGGATTTGCTAGGAATGGTCCGTTGCGATTGTTGTCGACACCGAGGTAGGCTAAGAAAGGCTTTCGCCAATCATCGTCTCCCCCTTTATCTCCCCCAGTGTTGATCGTGCATACAGATATACGATAAATACTGGGGGTTGAAATGATTTTGACCTGGAGATATCAAGCTTCTGTACTCAAGACCCCGGTTAGATATGCCAAAGAATCAGCGTGTTTGTTTTTACCTCGAGGAAGATATTCGAGAATTACTTTTGCAAACTTAGTCATCCTATCTGCAATGAGGGCTGCGTATTCGATCATCTTCCCGTTCTTCCTGTATTTCTCAGAATAATATAAAACGATGAGTAATGAATCTGTGTAAACTGAGAGTTCGGAGACATCGAGCTCAAGTGCGAGATCGAGTTCGTGAATGAGAGCTTCATACTCGGTAACATTATTTGAGGCCTCGAAATCCAAGCAAATTGATTTCTCGATTCTGTCATTAGAAGGGGTAATCAAAATAATCCAGATCCCTGACCCTGCGGGTCCTGCTGATCCATCAGTGAAAAGCCTCCACCCTGACGTAGTGATCCAGTCAGCTCGTTCGTCGAATGGCTTGGGGGCTAGATTCTCCGGTGTGTCTTCAGTAAGGTCCGGATCGTGCTCCTCCCACTCGGGATCTTCCACTGGAAAATCCGCGAGAAAATTTGTAACGGCCTAACCTTTTTCGGAAGGACGCTGCTCGAACTTGATATCATTTTCTCCCAAACTTACCAACCACTGTTGCACTCTTCGTGACTTCTCTTTTTTGGACAGAACTTCCAAAAGTGGGTAATTTTTCATAAATTTGACAGAATGTGCCTGGATGCAGTGCTTGAGTTTCTGCAAAGTGTAAACAAGGGTGAGAAGAAGTTTTTCAATTTCAGAGTACCTTTTTTTCGCTGGTGTGAGTGTTTTACAGATGCAGAAGACTGGTTTTTCTATTGTCCCTTCCAGGTGAATGAGAACTGAGCTGAGAGAAGTATCTGTGACTGCTAGGTTGATTATCAGTTGCTCATTACCTATTGGGGTGCTCATTACGGAAGACCTCCCCAAATTGATTTTGAGATCCTAAAAAGTTGTTTCGCATTCTGGTATCCATGTGACTTCTGTAGTTGGCTAAACTTTTCCACGTTTGGTACATCCACAGAGTAATCGGAATAGCCAATAGCAGCGATCTGAAGATTTAAAGACAGAACAATTGATCGCGGTAATCTTATCGGTAAGCTTTTGAACATCTTTTATTGTCTTTGGAGAAGGCAGGTCGAGGAGAGCCCAAATTTAATCTGGATCGGCCTCAATCCATATCTTGTTGATGAGGTGGTGTCCAAGAAAGCGGCCAGAATATACCCCGAATTGACATTTATTAGGGTTGAAACGCATTCTGTAAGATCAAAGGATATTGAATATTACGTAGAGATTTGAGATGTGATTTTCTTACTGTACGCTTTTGCACAAGAGATCATCGATGTAGACTTCAACGATTTTCCCTAGGTGTGCTTTGAACATAGTAGTCATCAATTGTTGATATGTGGCACCTGCATTCTTGAGCCCGAAGGGCATAACTTTATAACAATAATACTTACAGTGATGAACGTTGTCTTCTCTTGATCTTCTTCCAGAAGTAGGATTTGATTATACCCTGAAGTAGCATCCATCACAAATAGGAGATCATGGACTATTGAGGAATCGAGGATCTGATGAATGTTGGGAAGAGGGAAACTATTCTTTAGAGTAAGTTTGTTCAGATCTGTGAAATTTACGCAAACGAGAACTTTTCCGTTCTTCTTTGGGATAACAACAATGTTGGATATTCAGTTCAGATTGTTGACTTCTCGAATGAATCCCAATTTTATTAATTTATCGATCTCAGTGTTAACTTTATCTCGAAGACAAGATAAAATTTGTCATTATTTCTATTTGACCGCTGTGGCGTTGATGTTAATGGCTAATTTGTTGCAGGCCATGGCCGGATCGACTCCAGGCATTTCTTCGAAAGACCATGCAAAAATGTCTCGATTGAGTTGCAAGAACTGAATGAGAGCATTTTTCTCATGCTGAACCAGCTTGGTTCTGATGAACGTACCTCTGATAGGTTCATCAATGTTGACATATTCAATCGGCTCTTCTATAGGTGATTGATCATTGAGGCGATCACTTTTCTGTAATTGTTATGCGGCCAATCGGTCGGAAGTATCTAGGATGGTAGAGACAGTATTTTTACAAGCTCGAGAGAGTTTCTGACTTCCTCTGATCTCAAAAATACCGTTGTCGTGTTTAAATCGGATTACTTGATGATAGGTGGAAGCGATTGCTTTTATATTGTGTATCCAGCAGCGTCCAATAATCCCAAGATAGCAAGATTTGGTATTGATCACATAAAAAATGATGTCGATAATGGTTGGTCCTATGGTAATAGGTAAGATAATATTGCCTACTCATTCTTCCCTGGAGCCATTGAACCCACTATGTCTGTGTCGCTCTGAATAACTTTGTCGGCCCATCCCATCTGGTCAATCATACTCTAAAAAAAAAATCAATACCGCTTCCAGTATCGATCATAATTGTGTGCATCTTGAGCATTATGACTAATGCATCATGATGTAGAAATTTGACATGGCTAGTATCGCAATCCTCGATGGAGATTCCGAGTCGGCAATTGCCCGACTCGGGAAGAAGTTTGGCTTCTTTGTCTTGAGGTGTAAGATCACAACATTTTGAAAGCCTCCAGTGCCTTGATCGGTTAGAATTGGTGATCTGGCTAATTTTGATCATGTTGCTGAGGTGCCTATAGTAGAGATGCTTCTCCTCATCTCTATCGTTGACTTATAAACCTTCAAGTTGCTTCCTATAGTTGCCATCTTGGTATGACTTTAAGTTAACAATGTATTCGAGCATCCGTCCTTCCTTGAAAATGAGCTCAAGTAACCGCTGAAGAGCATAGCAATTGTCAGTAGTATAATGGTTTACCTTATAATGTAAACAAAATGGTCGATTCACGATGGGCTCCAGTGGTTGAGAGACGCGGTAGATCGGGTCTTTCAACAATAGTGAAAAAATTGTGGAAATTCGGACGTTCAGCTTTGAGAGGACGAGTTTGTTTTGTGGACCACTTTTCCGAGGGCATCCATTGTTTCCCTTGGTGCATTTTTGATATCCATATTCCTCCTTAGGCTCGTTGGTTCGATCTGCAGGTGGGGCATTAGTAGAGAGGACAAATTTAGTAGACTTTTATGGCTCAGACATCATCCTCTCCATGTTGACAAAACTGCTGACTTAGGTGATCATCTCCTCTAATGTCGCAGGTTTATTACGGAAGAGGTACTCTTTGTCCGTGCAGTCAAGCCGAAGAGCAATGGTGAAAGCGGTAACGACTATTTTTTGGTCGAGGTTATCCACCTTTCTCACGAGCTCTAGGAATTTCTTTAAGAAGTCTTCAAGCTTTTCTCCATGTGACTTCTTAAGACCGTTAAGAAAATACAAGTTCTCCTCTTTGTCTCTATTGTGAGCATATGTCTTGATAAACTATTTTTGTAGCTGATCAAACGTGTAGATAGATTCCTTAGGAAGAGAATGGAACCATCGGAGTGGTTCCTTTTGTAAATTTGTGGCGAATAGACGGCAGAGAATGTTGTTGTGATTGGAGTACAACCCCAATGAATCGTGGTATTGCTGAATATACTCCTTCGGGTCAGTAGCTTTGTATTTATGAATTTTGGGAGTATGGAAACCTTTCGGTATCTCCATATCGAATAGTTCTTTGGCAATCAGACTTCCATGTAACTTCGTGGTATCGCCGGTAGTACCCAGAACTTGAGCCCCGATCAACTCCTTAATTCGTTGGTCCATGTGTTCTTTTGGGACGCAATGATGTGTTGGTTGAATCGATGGATGTGCTGGCAGGAGATGATGAGTTCCCATACCTTTACTTAAGCAATCTCATGCTGGATCTTGATGGAGAAGTCGCTGGTCTTCCTCCTGACGGATGGAAATCTGGTGACCTCGAATAACTTTTGATTGAACTTCTCCCCCCAAATAGATTGAGCGTTGCAGTCCGTGTGGTAGATTTCTGGAAATGGCCTTACTGGAAACTCCTTGAGTTCCCAATCTCTCCCTTGATGAAATTCAGAAGGTCTCTGGAAGTTTATCGTGACCCCTGGCTGGAGAAGCCTGCTGAGTATTTTGTAACTTCGAGTGTAGTCTACATCGTCGTCATCTGATCTTCGTGTTGTTTGAGCACTGTCAAACGAGCTTGTCGTTCTATATTGAGCTCTTTCAATTAGAGCTCGTGATCCTTTATCAATTGAAGTTCGAGTTCGGTGCATTTTTCTATCATGGCGCAGAGATTCGCTCGTAACTCGGTGAGCTGTCCCGGATCTACTGAAATTTCAAGCTGGGTTCCTGCGGCCTGTCATCTGGAAGAAACCATAATTGAAAATTATAGTGAAAGGCTGCCTTAGGGTATCGTGGAAATGCAATCTTTTCCACAGACGACACCAAATGTAATGGCCATATTCTGTAAGCTCGAAATGATTAGGAATTAGCTATCACACCAATGAACCTGTAATAATATTCTATTGGAAAGTAAGAAATAGAAACAAGTGTTTTTAGCGAGTAAAACTTCTGAATAAGTAAGAAACCACGACCTCGTATAGAGGATTTTTTTAAAAGTATCTTTTTTGCTTGAAACAGATATCTTTCTTACAAGGGATCTCTAAATAAAGAAATGCTTTTGATCACGTAAATAAGAAGTCTGTATAACTTTTTTGGCCCTGTCTCTTCTGGAACTTTTCCTTTATATAGGCTTTTCCCAGCTCTTCATCGTGCTGGTGCACGTTATCCGAATAATATGGTTAGCGGTGGTTAATTGAATAACTAACGAGTTTGTAGGAAACAGGTGTCTTTGACTAAATAACTTTTTCCGGGTTCTTGAGTAATTCGTGGGGCTGGTTGGAATGTTGACTGGAGTGTTAAGTGTTAAAAATGTGTGAGGCTGAGATGGAGGTAAATCGAGCCTCGTAAGCTCGATTATGAATGTGATCAAGGGATAAGTCCTTACAAGAACAGAACAAGTTTCCAGGCGCAATACGATGAGGAGGGCGACCGACCACGACTTAGATGAATTATTTAGATGGGTTAGGGTATAATCCCGAGACCTTCGAGCATTTTCCTTTGACCATTGAGTCTGCTATCGGGGACATGGCCCAGGCAGTTGGGATGGTACTGATATTGGAGGGGGCTCTGCAATCGCAGGTGCTACTGATGCTGCGGGAAGGAACCCTGCTGCCGAAGTCATTGGAGATGTTACCGCTGAAGAATCCCTAGGAGTTAGTATGGCCACTCCTGTATAAGTGGGGTATTTAGAGAAGGTATGTCGTTATCATCTGTTTTCTGTAATGAAGTTTCTTTCCTTGGCTTGCTGGAACATTGAATTCGAACGATTGTGTATTGGCTATGTAGAATTTGAACCATGAATATTGTACTTGAACTTTGTCTGCTGGTATATATTTTACTGGCACTGCTTGTATGTATTTGACTTGAATTACTGGTATGTTTGTATGCTTGAATCTGTATTGTGCGATTAAAAGTATAGAATGTTCTACTCTGGTGGGTTCGACCTGAACCTTGAAGAACTTCAAGATCGCCCCCAAGTATCAGTCAATTCGAAGGGTTGACATGATACTTAGGATTGATCGAGTCGAGAAATTTACTAAACCTTGAAGGTCGCCCCCAGGTCTATCAGCGGGATTGAGCCCAAATGAAGCATTATGTGGCCAGCTCCAATGGATCCCCGAAGGTTCTGTCTAACGGCCATTCATGCCCCTTGGATCTGCCCAAATTGGAACCTTGAAAAATATCGAGGTCACCCCCAGGTATCAGTCGGGTCGAAGGGTTGACATGATACTTAGGATTGTCCAAGAAATTTGTTGGACTTCGAAGGTCGCCCCCGGGTTTATCCGTGGGATTAAGCCTAAACGAAGCATTATGTGGTCGCCCCAAATGCATTCCAGAGAAAATAATCTTTTGGCCATTCATGCCACTTGGGTTTGCTCGAATTGAAAACTTGAAAAACTTTAAGGTCGCCCCCAAGTATTAGCCGGGTCGAAGGGTGGACATGATACTTAGGTTTGACCAAGAAATTTGTTGAACTTCGAAGGCCTGAACCTAAATAAAGCATTATGTGGTCACCCCCAATACATTCGTGAGTGTCCGGTCTTTCGGCCATTCATGCCACTCGGGTTTGCTCGAATTGGAAACTTGAAAAACTTTATGGCTGCCCCCAAGTATCAGTCAGGTTAAAGGGTTGACATGATACTTAGATTTGTCCAAGAAGTTTATTTTGGGATAGGACATAAAGCTCAGAGGATAAAAAATATGTTCATTGATTATACCGTATTTACATCAGTTATGCAAGGTAGTGGCCGCGGCCTGTCGTATGAGGCCAACTACATAAAGCTCAGAGGATAAAAAATATGTTCATTGATTATACCGTATTTACATCAGTTAAGCAAGGTAGTGGCCGCGACCTGTTGTATGAGGCCAACTACATTGTGTTCCAAGGTTTAGGTAGAGGCTCCTCTACTTCTATCATTAGATAGCAGGATCCTTTGTCAGCTTTGTCGTATATGACAGAAGGTCCTTCCCAGAATTCGGTTAGCTTACCGGCATTACGAGGCTTCGAAGAGGGTATAACTCGTCGAAGTACCAAATCTTTAATATTAAAACTGTGTGGTCAAACTCTTTTATTGCATGACTTCTGGAGAGAGAGGTGGTAATGGTCAAGGTTAGCGATGGCTTTGTCTTTGGTTTCGCTGATCTATAACATGTTGCATCCAAGTTCAAACTCATTATCTTCGACGGGGAGGTCGGGATCGCGTGTTGGTACTTCAAAAAGGATTGGCAAGACAACTTCGATAACGTAAGCCAGGAGGATGGGAGTATAACCCATTGCCTTTCTTGGTGTGGTATGGTAGGCCCAGAGTACATGTTGTAGTTCATGAACCCATCAGCCTTTCTTTTCATCTATGCGTTTCTTAAGACCATCGACTATAGTTTTATTGATTGCTTTGACCTGGCCATTCCCCTGTAGGTAATAAGGTGTAGAAGGGGAGAGGATGATGTTATACTTCTTGAAGAAATTACAAACTTTGTTCCCAACAAACTGTGGACCATTGTCGCATCAAATCATGTGGGGGCAGCCAAAATGTGTGATGATATTTTTCCATTAGAACCGGATGACTTCTTCTTCTATGGATTGACATAAAGGCACGGATTCGACCCATTTAGTAAAGTAATTTGAGGCTACCAGAATATGTTCGCGTCTGCCCAAAGCTTTGGGGATAAGGCCAACCAGATCAATGGCTCTAATTTTGAATGGCCACGCTATTTGGCTGTAATAGAGGTCTTGTAAAGGGCTTCGGATGTTGTGGGCGTGACATTGTTATTTATCACAGTGCTTCACATACTCTTACGCTTGCTTCTTCATATTGAGTCAGAATAACCCCTGTATTATGGCTCGAAGAGCCATAGATCGGCCAGCAGTGTGAGCACCATAGGTACCTTCATGGAGTTCGGTAAGTATGGTAGTGGCCTCATTTTGGGAGATGCATCAAAGGTGTACACCTTTCGGGGATTTGCGGTGTAGCCCTCCTTTAAGAATGGTGTATCTGCGACTGTTTTCTAATAACGACCATTTGGCTTTGGGATCTTCTGAGAGGGTAGAACTATTAAAATAAGCAAAGAATGGTGTTTGCTAGTCACCGAGATTGCGACTCTCGTCCCCAGTATTTATGGCATTGACTTCCATCTGCTTGATACTTGGGTGTTCGAGTACTTTGATATGGAGTGTTCGAGATTCGGACTGGCCTAACATGGCTGCTATGCAGGCGAGGGAATCGGCATGTATGTTTTTTCCTCGAGGGAAATTGGTAATAGAAGATTTTTTAGGGAAACGAGCCATACGACTGTTTGTCTGATTTTTGCCAGTGTACTGTCTCTGAACAAGTTGGGACTCAGTAAATACTATAAGTTTGGGAATACCAAGTTTGAGGGAAATATCAAGGCCATGTCAGGGCTTCATACTCAGCCTCGTTACCAGAACATTCAAAGTTTTGCTTGACAGCCTTTTCTATTCGGTTATTGGAGGGGGTAACCAGAATAACACCGATCCCCGAACCATGTGGTCCAGCAGATCCATCTATAAAGAGACATTAACCCGTATTAGTGTTCCAAGGTTCGTTGAGTTCAGGCTGGTCATTCGATAGATCCTCTTCGTGTCTTTCCCAATTGATGACTTTGACTGGGAAGTCGGCAAGGAAATCAGTGACTGCTTTGCCTTTTTGAGATATCTGTTTCTTGAAAGTGATCTCGTGTTCACCAAGATAAATAGACTATATTTGTACCTATCTAGATTTATCTATCTTGCTGAGGATCTCTCGAAGGGGGTAGCCGGTGATAACACGTATAGGGTGAGCTTAAAAGTATGCTTTGAGCTTTTGAGCTGTATAAACGAGTGTAAGGAGCAATTTCTCGGGCTTGGTATATCGAGTCTCGGCAGATGTTAAAGTTTTGCTAATAAAGTATGCGGGCTTCTCGATACCGGATTCGAGTCGAATAAGAACTGGGCTAATAGAAGCGTCGGCAACCGCGAGGTATAAAAAAAGTATTTCACCTTCGATTGGGTTGTTGATGATGGGTGATCGACCAAAGAATATTTTGAGTTCGAGGAAGGCTTGTTCGCAATCGGGTGTCCAATTTATTTTAGGGTTATTTTCTTTTTGGCCTTATGGTCACCTTGCTCACGTAAGAGGGAAAAAAGCCAAGCACAACGGTCAGAAGATTTTAATATAAAATGGTTGAGGGCGGCGATCATGCCAGTAACCTTTTCGACATCTTTTTTGTTTTGAGGGGAAGGCATATTGATGAAGGCACTAATATGAGTGGGGTCGATCTCGATACCTCGTTTGCTGATGAGGTAGCCCAAGAATTTGTCGGATAAGATGCCAAATTGGTATTTTCCTGGGTTGAACTTCATGTTATAAGAACAAAGTATGGAGAACACCTCAATTAGGTCATGTATATGGGTACGCTTTGGGAGGCTTTTGCATAACATGTCATCGATGTAAACTTCGATGAACTTGCCGAGAAAAGGTTTAAACTTAGTAGTGACAAGACGTTGGTAAGTGGCACCCACATTTTTAAGGCAGAAGGGCATTATGTTAAAGTAGTACAGACCTTGTTCAGTAATAAATGAAGTTTCAAGTTGGTCCTTAGGGAGGAGGGGTACCTAATTGTAATCGGAAGTTGTGTCCATTATAGATAACTGTTCATGGCCATCTATAGCATCTAGAAGCACGGAAATGATCGAAAGAGGGAAACTGTCCTACGGTGTGTGTTTGTTGAGGTCTGTGAAGTCGATGAAGATACAAATTTTTCCATTTTTCTTGTGGACAGCTATAATATTTGAGATCCAATCGGCATATTTAACTTCTCTGATTAAACCCGCGGTTAATATCTTTTCGACTTCGAGGTTCACTGCTTTTTAAATCCTCGGTACTTAAGTATGTTTCTTCTTCTTCACGGCTATAGAATGAGGGATGAGGTCGAGTCGATGGCAGGCTAGGGTGGGGTCGATGTTAGGCATCTCCTGAAAGGTCCAGTCGAATATATATTTATTTGCTCAAAGAAAAGTGGTAAGCTCGAGGCGTTCGGCCTCATCAAAAAAACTACCAATGAATGTACCTTGACCAGGACCGTCGAGTTTGATATAGACAGTGGGTTTGATAGGCGTGTTAGATGGGTTCGATGGTGTTGGGAGAGGGAGAAGCATTGATTGCTATGGTTTGACAAGTTTTCTTGTAAGATCAATCTTAGGGTGCTTGCAGGAGCGGGCAAGGCGTTGAGAGCCTTTCATGTTCTACATGCCACAAGGAGCAGTGAAATGAAGTGTTTGGTGGTAAGTCAAAGGTATGGCTTTCATGGCATGCAGCCAATCATGCCCTAGAATGCCCAGGTTTTCAAATTTCTTGTTGATGACGAGAAAATTGGATTGGAGAGTGACTGAGCAGATGGTAACTGGGAGGCTAATGCGACAAACGACGACTTCGGTGGCCCCATTAAAGCCCTTGAGCTTAACGTTGGCTGGTGTGATGAGGTCTATTTTTTGCATGGCTCGAACGGCCTGGAGGAATAGTACATCTGCTGCACTGCCCGCATCAATGAGCATGGTATGAAGGACGAGGTGCTCGACCTTAATCATAATGACCAAGGGGTCGGAGTGGGGGAAGCGAACATGAGATATATCGCAATCACTTAAGGATATGCCTTCAAGTCGAGGGCGTTGGCTAGATTATGGTAGAAGGATGGGTTGCTTCTCTTGATAGGTAAGCTTACAACACTCTTCGACTCATTTGCGCTTTCTCTGAGTTTGACCACTGCCGATGTTGTTAACTTCGATAAGGTGGAGTTGGAAAATATGTACCACGGGTAGGTTGGTAGTTGGAGTGGGTTGAGGCTTAAGATAAGACCCATCGAGATAGCTGGGGAGATCGGCGATATATTGATGTAGACGGTCTGCCGTAAAAATCATATCCAATGATCATTGCATAGCATGACACTTATTGGTAGAATAGCAGTTGCACTTATAATTTTGGTAGTAAGGCTCGTCTTTCCTGGCCTCGATGGGGAAGGATGTATGCCAGATAGGGTCAGCCTATATCTATGTGTTGAGGGTACTGATGGGGACAATGAGTTTTGGTAGGACAGGCATCGGTGGTTTTTTTGCGGATCTCGACAAGGGTAGCATCGGAGTGAGGGCGTTTGCATCTCTCAGTCTCCTATGAGATGGAAGCGACCATGGGTGTAAAAGATGGTCAAGGTTTGTTGTGGTTGGTGGTCGAAGCATTCCCCTGGCGATTTGATTTGCGGAGGTGTTCGAGGTCGATGTATCTATTAACCTGAGATAACATCTCCTCGAGGGTTTGTGGTTTATGAAACACGACGAACTCCTTTGACACGACTGTGATCTGGTATGGTGTTAGAGTATGCAAGAACAGTATTCGTACAGTCGAGGTTTTTGACTTTGTGCGACTCATTGTGAAACCGCTTGGTAAAAGCTTCAAGCGTTTCATTGAGGGATTTACAAAAGTTGAAGAGAGCGTCGACTCGGACCCCACGGTCTTTGTTAAAGGGAAACTAGGCAATAAAAAGGATTGACAATTGTTTGACGCTTTTGATAGGGCTGTTAGGGAGGCTGTTATACCATTTGAGAGGACTATAAGTAAGATTGGTGGGAAACATTTCACATAGTATGTGGTCGGCTGTGGAGTACAGACTCAAAGTGTTTCAGAATTCGAGGACATGAGACTGAGGGTTGGTATTGTAGTATTTACTAATTTTAGGGGTATAGAAATTTTAAGGTATTTTGACCGTGAGATTTTTAGGGCAGATGGGGTTGTTTAACCAACTCCAAGAGGTTGGTGTAGGGCTTGCACTGACGCGAATAGCACCGCAGATTTTATGATTGAGTTCCAACTAAGTAATATAGGCAGAATGAGGAGGAGATCGTTGGGGTTGAGGGAGATGAGGCCGAGGGTTCGGCATGTGTTTAGTGCCACGCTCCTCGAGACATTCTTGAGTAGGGTGACGTGTAGGGTGTACACCAATGTAGATCGAGCCGGTAGGTAAAATGGTGGGAGTACCCTCGGCGCTAAGGTAGACCGGGGGAACTTCGACATGGGGGTGAGACCCAAGGTGAGTGCAGGCTAAAACACGAAAAGGGGTAGGTGCTCGGGATCGCAGAGGGGCATCCTTGGTTTGGACCTGCTGAAGCTCTCAAACTATATGACACAGTTCGTCGAGGGTATGATGTTGGCACTTGTTATCATCTAAATGGCGTTGTCGTTCATCCTAGAGCTCGTTGCGTCTGTCTTCACATTCTAGACGTAGCAGATTGGAATGGTACTCTTCGCCTTGAGCAAACAGTTGACTGATGAGAATGAGTTGGGCGGCTATACCGTCGGTGGAGTTCCTGACGATAGCAGAGGTAGAGCGAAGGGTGGGGGCCATTAAGGATGGCTATGAGGGGTAGAAAGAGAAAGAGAAAAGAGACAAGGGGAGTTGGCTAGTATGGGTATAACACAGACGGCACCAAATGTTGGAACCAAGTTTTGTAGAGGGAGAAACTAACTCTTGCACCTCGGGCCTGTCTTCGACTAGGGGACTAAGCAAGTATCTTATATAATAGCAGAAACTAACACACTTATGAGGATTCCTAGAATGGGTTACTCTACGACCTCTAGCAAGAATTTTTAATGGTTGATGATATATATCGAGTTTAGGTAGCAGGTCGAATAGAGGTTGATTACAAGATGGTCGAAGGTAATCGTTGAGAGTTGATGGAGATATTTTCTAACCTCTTCAAACTGCCTCATGCCTCCTATTTATAGGATATAGAAAGGGCCGAGTCACCATGAGAGGTCAAGTTACATGTATATCCTTTGGGGACAACTGTCTTGTACCTGGAGTCGGTTCTGCCACTGTAGCTATTGGTTATTACATTGTAGTTGCTTCGTCTGACACTATAGTTATCAAGTGGCTTGTTTCACTGTTCTGTCTGGTGAGCTGGCTATCAGACGTGTCTGCCCCCGACCATGTATATCCATGGTCAAAGTATTTCTGATACTAATGCTGAGTTCTCGCGCTGCTCATCTATCTTCGACTATGGCAGTTAGCTTCGATGATTCCTTCGAGTGATCGATTAGTCTCGGAAGGCTTTGTGGACTTAGTAACTATCTTGTTGGGCTTCGACTCTCTAGGTAGGTTTCGATGTAGCCTTCGATTATTCGACTTGTGCTAGAAGGCTGCGAGTAGGCTACTATACACGTGTCTGAAGGAGCTATCATTTTATAAATTGAGAGAGAGTATATAAACACGTATCTCTCTCCCTTATAAATTTTATATAGTTATAGAATGAGAAAAAAGTGGTGTAATCCATATCTCCAGAGAGAGGAAACGTTTGAGTTTCAAGTATAATCTGATAATGAAAGCTTCATCTCATGATAGAAATATGTTGGAGAAACAACAGGAGCGGTCAATTGTTATGAAACATTCGGGAAAAGCAAAAGAATACAGTTCTTTGAGCACAGGTTAGTGATTTGTTCTTCTGTTTTGTTTCTGTATATTGTAATCTGTATATGATGTTGATTTTATTTTGTTGTGGTATGAGAGTAATTTTTTATTTACCGCATAGTAATTTATTGGGATTCTATTGTATTTGGAAGATATTTTATTTATTTTTTAATATTCTGTATTTACGTGAATAATAGGAAACTTTCTAGTTATACTAGGTTAGATTTTAAATTATAAGTGTTCCTTAATGTCTATAAAAGGAGGCCCTAGGTTTAGTTTTTGATTAAGTTAGTTTTAGTTAAAATTAAGTAGATTATAGTAGTAACTTGTAGATATAATAAGCGAAGCTTTGGCTTTGGCTTCGTCTATCAGTTACTGTCAAGGCATGTGCCCTACACTCGTTTGGGACACAATTGTGTAGTCTTAACAAATAACTTAGCATTGGTTGTAGGTTTAAGTGTCCTGCTGTAATCACACGCTTAGCAACCTGTCAAATTGCATAATCCACATCGTACATACCTAACCTAATACTCACATCTCGAGGTGCTGACTTGAGAGCATATATGAAAACGTAGCATAGAGATACTTCATTAGCTTATCAAAATAGGAAAAAGATATATTTATAGAATATATGATACTAGTACTACCCGTGGCTTGCAACGGCAACAATGCCAACGCACCTTCGGCGCTACCCGTGACTATGTCGACACGCTTCTGGCGCTACATCTTATGCGTTTACGTACCTTCAGTGTTATATTTTAGTACATCGGCAGATTTTGCACGCCTTCAATGCTATATCTTTCAAAAGGGTACATTTTTCTGCTAGTTTCATGTATGGTTGTATTGATATGTAGAAATGTCAACATTATAAGAAGTTCTTCACTAACTGTATTTTGAGCAAAATATCCATAAACATTGATATTTGATGAAATACTGGAAAATACCTATGACCAATGGGTATTATGTAGCATTGCCTTACCGTATCACCATTGACAAACATTTTGCAAGATCTTCACTAACTTTGCCCATTAATGGTCCATTGCCCACTCGATTGTTAAAGTGTTGTGCTTGTTCCAGTTACATATAAGTTCTGCCAATATAAATAAGCATTTAAGTCTGTATGGCTTAATGTTAACCCAAGTCTTCTTTTCCACACTAAATACGCTTCTTTGTTGAGTCCTCACAGATGGTTAACATAAGATGTTTATATTGTTTTCGTAGAGTCTTTTGGTCAAGCTTAGAGGCCCTAGACTCTACAACGACAGGATGACCTGATGAGAAATTATATAGATAGAAAACTAAAAGTGAAATGGAGATAGTCCATGCAAAGAAAGATTCATGCAAAGTAAGATCATATAAATTTAGATGGTGACCAATAACGAAAAACTTAAGTAAGACTTCTTATACAATCCCTGACTATTCAACTTTGATAAACAAACTTCATATCTATAACATGTAGATAGATCAAGGCCTATAGTAACCCTAGCACTCAAATCTTATAATGGAAATTAATAAACCCAGTAAACTACTTGTTTCAAATAATAAATTTGCGCAAAATGTAAGAATGCATACATACACTATACACTAAACTAAAACCCTTCTAAAGCTCCAAGAAAATCGCTCCTAAACACTCCTAAGGAATAAACTTTGCAACATATTAGAACTTGAACATAATTCTAAGAGTTTCCTTTGTAGAGATCAAGGATCCACATTTTTCTTTGGAAGACACCATTATAATTCCACAAAAGTCTGCACGAAACATTAGGAATAAGTTAAATGGAAACCTTTCAGTAGGCATTTCGAAAGTCTACAGGGATTCAAATCTTTGGAATAAGTTAATCAAATTAACTTATGCATCTATATTATTTTTTCATTGTTAGAAGATAATCCTAGATCAGTAAGTATAAGATAATCCTCCACCAGCCTTATTCATTGATATAGTTACCTGTAAATAGGTAAAAGTTAATATAAATAAACGATAAAAACTAATTTTACTTAGAATAACTAATGCTTCATATCTGCAATTTCTAGAAACCACATTGAAAATCATCCATTATAATTTGGTAGCCAAATCTTACCCAACAAAAAGACGCTGTAAAGCCAAATCATCTATAAACTTTCACTAGCCAATTCCCTGCACAAAAAGGAAAATCATACAATCCAAACAACAAAGTTAAGTAACCCCATTCAAAAATTCTAGAATATAATCGAGGTTTTAATTAGTCACTATAGAGAGAGCCCTAGAAATGCTTTTCCCTACGAATTGAGAACAGCTTGGACGTACCTATTAATTGGACATACCTTAAATTCAAAAACCAAGAGAAAATATATTACTAAGAGGGAGAGAAAGAGATACCTGCATGGTTTGGGGGTTTTAGCAGCAGGGAGGTTTTAGTAGTTGTAGAGGGGAAAGAAAGAGAGAGAGGGAGACGTGGAATACAGTAGGAATGATGTGAGAGAAGGAGGCAATTTTAAGGGTGAGAGAGAAACCAAATATTCAAAACATTATCAGACTAAAGTACCCTTCCTCTATGTTTTGTCCAAAGTACCCCTAAGTATGTTTAGTCATACCAAGGGTTAAATAGATCTAGGACATTCATCTCGCTTTTTCCACCAAATCTCTACAAAAGAATATTAAATCCGCACCCCTCTTTGTCTCAGGGACAATGGCAAACTTGTCTATTTAAAAAATATAGTTCTCTAATGTATAATTGACTAGGCTATTAGCCCGTACTACGCACGAATGCTTAAGCTCATAATGATAGAATGCATAAATATGTAAAACTTTTGACTCCATGTCCCTTGATCAAACTTTGGAGAGGTCAATCAATAACCTAGCAAATAGTCCTAATAAATAAGGTACGACATTTAAGTATTAGACTATCAAGAAGTAATTTTAGCCTCAAGATATACAGGCAGTGTACCTATGCTAAAACTTTAATTTGGAATCATCTGGAAAACTTTTCCTGAGGGTGCAAATGATTTCTCACCTACAATTAATAGAATTATACCTAAGAAAGCAAGGATTAATTTCATTAAGTGAAAATTTATATTCCTTGATAAGGTACCAATTGAATAAAAAATTTGGGAAAAGAGCAACTTAAAATAACAGGCAAGTGAACTGGTGTCGCAGTGCTAATCATATTTTGTCAATTCGTCTTCCACAGTGGAAGTTTATAATTGGAGAAATATAACAGCTTTTCCTACCACTTAAGTGTTAAAAGCTAAAATATCATGACCTAGAAATGGAAGGTGGCATCTTTTTATCTTAGTTTAAGCATGTTGATAAAGATCGTAACACAAAATTATAGTACCCCAATTCTAGCCATAAAATTAGCTAGTCATATACTTTACCATGGTTAAAGTTCCTGTACTGTCACAAATATTAGCAAAAATGACCCAAATGGCAATTGTCGAGCAACAAATGAGTATTATGTTACAACCTACTGTGTTTTTCTTCTGATTGCTCAAGTTTTGAGTGGATATCTATACTCTAAGGCATGAGTTTCACAACCATGATGTTGGTCATCAATTTCTAATATATGTAAACATCATATTATAACTTAAGTTTAGTACTCATAGAATTCAAGTATTCTTATAAGAATGTGATCACCTGTTTGTCGATTGTGCTATGGAAAAATAACTCTTCAACACAATTTTACCATATGTAGATTCGTTGGCCGCAATATAAAATTCTTAGGGATTGTGGAATGATTGGTAGACCTGAACGTAGAAGCAACTTCGACCCATGTGCTATTGTTGTCTTTTGTGCTCAAGTATATCATGTTTGGATTGTTCAAGGATAAATATAAGTCTTTTGCATTAGTATTCCACCTTAATGGGAGAGAGGGCACACTTATGAAAAGTTAGTTCACAAAAGGTCCAAAATCATATACTATCATAATTATAAAGACACTTCATTGAGTATTTTTCATTGTAATCTTTGTATTCTTGAAGGAGCATTATCAAGCACCACTTCATTCCTTGCTCTCAATTGAGAAATCAAAAACAAAAAAACCTTACAGAGATCTTAAATTGAAGGACTGGTTTGATTGGCTTTTAGAAGAACTTTTTTGTATGTATTTCATTAATTGGAGAAACTGAATAGATCCCTATTGTCTAATTTTCTTGGCTATGTTGCAGTCATAAAAGAGGTAAGATATGGTTTCTTCATATGCTTTACAATTGGTAACATCTTGAGGTTATAGTCATGCTTCTTTTCTCGAGTTCTTCATCTATAGGTAGAGCACCAATATACATTCTCCGCCCAAAATAAGAAATTTTAGGTCGTGTGATATTCTTCCAATCCCATCCATACCACAACACCTTAGGTCTTTTCTCTTTGAATTGTTCAAAGGCTGAGTTAGGTGAGAATATGCCTTATAATCTGGTTTCCATATACAACTGTGTTCCCAGTTCATATCTGTGATAACACTAAGCAGATTATTGTCAGTACCATCTAAGCTGAAGAAAATTTATTAGTTACCTTCCATGCACCAATGACCAAGCCTTGGGTGACATAGTGTATGTTGAACCTGCTATAATCTTGAATAATCTCACAAAGTGGCAAATCTGCTATCCAGTCCCAAAAGTGAATTTTATCACCCTTACCCATTGTCCATAGCACTTTTCTTTATGGTTTCTATAGCTGCATCGACCACAGACCAAAGTGATGATCCTTTATAGTATGTAATGAACTTTCCATGCAGGATGAACTACCTCTTCCACTTTGTTTTCCTTCCATGATTTCCATCTCTGAAAATAAGTACAAAGAAATCTTAGTTGGAATGAGCGGAAAAGTAAAGGTTCTCAAAATTAAATTGTAGAAAACATTTGGCATGCACTTACATATCCCAAAAGGCTTAAGGATTCTCCGTAATCATGAATGCTTGCATTCTATTTTCCAGTGACAATCTCTAATAGCAATACTCTGAAACTTAATACATCGGACTTTTCAGAAAATTTTCCTTGCATAGCATACTCAGGGGACATATAACCGCTGTATTTTGATTATTGAAAATTGAATGAATAGAACTTTTAAAAATAACAATGTAGATGCAGATTCCTTTAAAGTAATTAATACTTATTATGTACCGACAACCCTTATAGTATCTACGCTATTAACTATAATGACCAATGATATTATGCATGTATAAATGAGTAGATGAAGATAATACCTTTATTGCTTAGATCAACACTTGCATGTGAAGCTATTCCCCTCTCCTTTCATTTTAAAGCTGCTGGATTATAATAACTTGGAAACTTTTATGATTATTTTTTTATTAAGTTCTAGATCTTTAGTGATTTTTATTAACCATGAATAAACTATGATTACTAATGTTGTATTTTTCCTATCAATTTAAAGATGTTGGATCATAGTAACTTGGAAACTTTTATAATTTTTTTATTAAGTTCTAGGTCTTTAGTGATTTTTAGTAAAAATGAATAAACTAGCATTACTAATGTTGTTGATAATTTGGAAATATAAAAATAATGTACCTATACGTTTTCAACATGGTTAAATTTTTTCCTCTAAAACTACTAAAAACACACCAAATTCTCACTCCCAATCTCTTAATAACTATTATTTCCTACTGGTTGAGTGGTCAGGTCCACCCTGGTCAGGTTACCTCTTTTGTAATATATCATAATTCAGAAGGAATGGTAGTAATTTAGAGAAAGGTAAGACTTCCTTCATGCTCAACTATTATGAAAAAGGTAATACTTCCTTTCAAGCTTAACTTATTCATGGGGACTTATGACCATGGGGAGCTTATCCAACGTGATCTTGGAACTTGTTAGTGTAAAACATTGAGGAAGAGAAAGCATGTCAAAGAGAGGGATGATGACAACTTGTTAGTGTAAACTCGGACTCAAATTACAACTTTCTTACTTCTATTAGTTTTTCAAGTTTTTTTTATAAAAAATGTGGCTCATATTAGGGGTCATCCAAGGTCTCTACAGGGTGATAAAGCTTGGGCAGTTACCAAAGCCACATCATGCTAAGAACAGTTAAATAAATGACAAAAAATTATTATTCTCAAATAAAACTCGGTACAGTAAATGCATGACAAAAAAATGTTATGAAAATCCCAAGTAAGAATTTAATGAAAGGAGGAGTTCATACCCGAGATGTTGACAGGGATGGTCATAGAGATCCTAATCTTGAAAAATGTGTAAGTTTGAAGATCATGTTGAATCGAGCAGGATGATCATAGAGATCCCAATCTTGAAAAATGTATATGTTTGTAGATCAAGTTGAATCGACCCTGATTGATATAACACAACAGACAGAGAAATTAGATAACGACATAAAGCACCTCACATTGAAGACTACAAAACAATATTGACACTAACAATGCCTTAACCCAACATTTCAATGTCCAATATAATGTATCTTGAATCTATAAAGCCTAAGAGAAGTCATAATATGAGGAAGATCTTGGATATGTTGGAATAAAGCTTCAAGATATGCACATTATCAATGCTGCTTCAGAAAAACTAAGAAAGTGATTAATACTTTCAAGAATTCTCAAGAATAAATGAATGCAAATAAAGAAGATAAAAAAGAGGTATAAGATTTCTTTCCTGGAAACTTAGTCAAAAAACTTTTTAGATCTATGACAATCAACCAAATAGCTGAAGTGCCCTGAAAATTCATATTTATGCAAAGAAGTTAAATTGATAAAAAAGATTGAAGAAACACAATTACCATATGAGAAAGAAAGGAACTAAAATAGCTATACTTTTTTTTCGAAAAAGGTAGGAAAGAACCAAAATAATGTTAAAGAACACACCAAATTGAAAAATTAGTCTACGATTCTCTGACTAAAAATAGAATGGAGACCAAAAAAAAATCTTAAAATATCTAAGATCTTAAGAATTAAGTCTTGGAAATGATAATGTGACTTTTCAAGCCATACTAACAATGGAGATAATTTTACATATAGTTTAATTAGTAGAATTAAACAAAAAACTGTTAGAGGTAAACTCGTAGATTTGTTAGAAAATACTAAAACTTAAATCTGAAAAGGTAAAAAATTTAGTTAATAAATTTAAATGGAATACTTTTGGCTAGCTGTAGAAGGTTTCACGACGAATAAAAATGAAAGAAATAAACATAGCTTTCGATATAGAACATTAAAAGCTTTATCGAAATAAAACAAATATGTATATTACATATCTAACACATCCAATAGAATATAAATAAATGTAATGAAACATAGTAAGCGTATGGATTACTTCCTTTGAAAGACAACAAATTATCCTAACTGAAACTCCCCTGGTTTTATGTTCAAAAAATTTGAAACTGAATAAATAAATAAAATTAGGATGGTCCACAATGTACCCAAAACTATTATTTGTCAAGTGAAAATCTATTGAGATACATCAAAATGATCCAAAGTACCTCTAACTTGGTTGTTATAATTGGTAAAATATGATCCTTAAAGATTTATTTCCATATAAATGTAAATTGGAACATACAGATTTTTGAGGCTGTCAGATTCCAATCATCTGATACTGGTTAATCTTATTAATTGTTACTTTACATTTTTGTCATAAAAAAGCTTTGTAATTTGAGAGAGAGGGGCACAAAAAGAGAATTTTTGTAGACAAATACTTGAGGGAACCCTTAAGAACAAAATTTATTAGTAGAAAAATTTAGGAAACCAAAGTCAAAAGTATTTCATAGAAACGCAACTTTTTTACAAAATCACAAAAATGAACAAATTGCATTAAAGCTACATATATCTCAAATTGTTAACCTACTGTGGAAGCCTTTACCCGAACTGACTCATACCAAATTAGAGAAAATCTTACAACAATCTCTTTTCTTTACCACAAACAAAAAGAAAAAGAAAGCATAAAGAACACCTAAAAAAGAATAACATGTTTGAGAAACTTTCAAACTAAAGGAACAATAAAGAAATAAATTATAAGATATGCTTCATTTACCAATGTAAGCTAAAGAAAAGATAGATGGTAATACATACCTAAAATTCAAAACATTTGCAACCTGAAATAGTTGTAGTGGCAAAAATTGTGAGATGACCTGAAATTAGGAATTCCCAGCAAAATAATCCCTTAAAAGAATAGTTACAAAAATCCTTATTAGACTGAGAGAGAGAAAAAAAAAGTGAAAGAAAGAAAGAGAGCTGAAATTATCTTCTCCCAACTCTGTGGCTAATTGCTCAATCATCCGACGATCTTCCTCCCACTTTATCATTAATCTCGCAATTTTTCATAACCTCTCTCAGGAAACTAAAACCTAGTATCAAAAATCCCAGCAGTTGCATAAAAATCATATTTTTATCGGCACCCATTTCATGAAATTTTACAGAGAGCGAAATCGAGATTGTAAAAATCAAAAAGGAGAGAGAGAGAGAGTTAAACTTATCATATTTCTCCTAATTATAATGCAAATAAAATGAAATAAATGGAAATAACTAAAATAGAGTGAGAGAGAGAGAGAGGTATAAGAGGTGGAGAAACGATCGCCTATGTGGGAATCATAACGACCACGTGATCTATCAAATTTAGTGATAGCAGTAATGCTTGGCTAGTCTAATGATCACCAATTTCTAAATCACCATAAAATTACTCGATCAGTAATATACTTTAAGAAACCATTTGTTCCTCCCAATAAATTATAGTTTATAGTTTACATTACACTGTTACTAATATAAAAGCAAAAAACATTAAATATAAATTACTTAAATCCAGATAAAGAAAGAAACAAACCATCAGGATGATTGAACTTAGAAAGCCGTCTATAAGCAAATTTTATTTTCTCATCATCCGCATCCCTTTCCAACTCTGCAAGTAAGCATATAACATCAATCAAATAATAAACACATATCAAAGCTTTCGTAATTAAGAGATGGTAGAGAGAGGAGTTGTCAAACCCTTCATTTATTAAATCACAATCAAACCCTCATCTTTAAATCACTTGAGTTGAATGAAATTGAGCCCTAACACTTTGATTATGATATAGAGAGAGGAGCAAAGATCTGTAACGCCAACTTCAGCAAATTGAGTTGTAAAAACTATAAATCCAAGGAGGAAAGAAGGATTGTGTGAAAGGGAGGCACTAATCTATGATACAAGGTTTCATGGCTTCTATTGAGAGTGAGAGAGAAAGAGAAAGAGAAAGAGAGCTGAGAATTTTTTGTTTTTGAGAACTTGTTTTTTTTGTCGGGGGAGAAGAGTTGAGATTTTTAGTCGGGATTAGAAAGTTTAACTTCCTTTCACATATCAATTTTAACACGCATTTGTCTTAGAAGACCTGATATTCTTAAAATCCTTGTGGCGCAAAAAAGTGAGAGAAAAGAATCACAATGGAATTGAAGATACACATATACAGATTACTACACCACTCAGATAAATCAAACTCAATGTTTACTCACATAGTTCATGCTTAAAATAAACCTAATAACCATAATTTCCCAAGAACAGAGTTTCTTTTTCACCCCAAACCTAATTAATCTAAATATATCGATTCGACGAAACACCGTTATCGCCAATTAATAGATAACAATCAAGAATGATCAAAATGATATTAAACCAAGATTGGAAACTACAATCAGCCAGAGCATGTAATAAGTAATAACCATAAATCATGAATGAATGAATGAGAGAGATGTAAACCTGTATCATACTCCATCGTCTTTGATCATTAGTAATCTGAAATTGACCGAAAGAAACTTCTTCGTCAACGATCACTCAAACCTAGCAAGCAGTGGCGGATCTACATAGAGCTCAGGGTAGGCAACCGTCCACCCTGAGATTTCAAAATATAGGTAATAGCTAGAAAGATTTATTAGTTTATTGTAAAAGCCCATGTGAAGTTATTCTTTGGCGCACCCAGGAATAAGTAATAACAGCACACCATACCCTTTGCCCACCCTAATTTTGGACATTTTTGTAAAACATCACTACTCCTCCAACTACTCCAAGCAGCCAAATCAAACACAACATTTAAAGCTCATGTGTGTCTCATTCATGTTTCAACAATGTAGCATTGTAGCACTCTCTATTTCTCTTAACATCTATACAATATCAAAGAAGATGGTTTCGTCAAAAAATAAAATTAATCTTATTTCTTTGAACAGCTGTAGCTCTTTGGTTGTGCTTATCTTTAACTGTAGAAGCACAATATCACCCCATCTATCCCCCTTCCTCAAAAAAATTCATCGGGGGCTCCCTCCCCCGAACCCCTAAATTTACCCTTCTCGCCTACCCTAGAAAAAATTCTTGGATCCGCCACTACTAGAAAGGATAGATGACGAAGAAGATTGTAAGAGCTTTGAAAACATCAAAATTAAAGCAATGACAACAAAAAATCTACCCAACACACACAAATATTTTTCAAAATTGAAGCAATGACAACCATAAATTTACCCAAATCGTGATTATTTTCTGAAATTGAAGCAATGACAACAAAATTCAAAATTGAAGTAGATGAACACAGAGGTTTGTTCAGAGAGAGAGAGATAATATATGGAATTGTTAAGTGTAGAGAGACAGAGAGAGCGCTGGCTTTGATCTAATTTTTTTTTTTTTGAGAAGAAAGTTTCGGGGGAGGAGAAGAGTTGTTTCGACCCGGGTTCTTCTTTTTTAGCTTTTGGACTTAAAACTTGAACTTCTGAAAATGCCCATCCATGTGCGATTCTCGAGGCACCTAAAGCGAATCATGACCCCTCTTTGTTTCTAGACATAAGGCAGACTTGTCCAATACGGTAAAAACACTGCCCCGTAATAATAAACAAAATTGAAGCAATGACAACCATAAATTCACCCATATCGCAAATATTTTTTGAAATTGAAGCAATGACAATCAGAATTTGAAATTGAAGTAGATGAACACAAAGGTTTGTTTAAAGAGAGAGAGACAATCTGCAGAATTGTAAAGCGTAGAGAGACAGAGAGGGCATTGGTTTTAATCTGAGGTTTTTTTATTTAAGAAGAATGTGTCGGGAGAGGAGAAGAGTAGTTTCTACTCGGGTTCTTCTTCATTTTTTAGCTTTTGAACTTAAAACTCTAACTACCGAAACTGCCCATCCATGTATGATTCTCAATGCACCCAAAGTGAATCACGACCCATCTTTATCTTTGAACATAAGGCAGACTTGTCCAAAGTGGCAAAAACACCACCTCATAATAATAAAGAGATATCACACTCAGTCAACCAAAAATAGAAGAAAAAAGAGCAAACTGGAGCCTGGAGAACTTAATAATGGCATCTCATACTCTCTCACTTTTACTGACCTTTTCTTAAGAGAAACTTACCTGCGGGTCTTATACTCAGTAGAAAGTACTTGATGAACATCTCGGAAAATGTATCCCAGATAGTCTTCTATTTATCTTTTGTGTGGGATACCGTCAGGTAGTTGTGAAGATGCTTCCCTATTAACAATAAAACTTTCAATTTTCTCAATAAGAGGAAATTTTATAATTTAACAAAAAGACAGTTACGAAAGAGCTCACACTCCTTGCAATAACAAAATATGAAATATTCAAACATAGGGACCTCAATCTTTTGCAGATAATGAAGTTTCCTTCAATTTAATTCAAATATACCATCTTGTAATAGAGTCCCTCTTCCTGCAAGCTGGTCAGAGCTAAAGTTAGCTTCCCTCCAAGTTTCAAGGATTCAAATAAAACTTTCAAACTAGCCTTCTAATATAAGTACTAGAAGTTGTTATAGAAAGAAATGTGCTCCCCTCAACTTCACCATGATCTCTAACATAGAGCCCTGGCCAATTTCTTATGCCTCAAAATCCCTATCATGCCTAAAGATGCGATTATAGGATCATATATCCTAGAATCTTATTTAGGTTGTTATCCTATGAGTTTCTAGAACTTAAAACTTGAGGCCATGATAATAATTAATATGGAAGAAAAATAATTAGAAAAACTAAATGATACAGTGAACAACATGTTTTTACTTTGGCCATGATTATCTGACATACAAATTTTCAAATCAAAGGCTGGCTTTCGGGATTTAATTGAAGGGATAGAACACTGACTGCAGTGATATAAGATTTTTTTCGTTCTTCAGTTATGTTTAGTTCATCAGATTTAATTAGGCTTGTAACAAGAGTTAATTGGGATATTCTAGTGAAGTGCTTGCAGGTAATTAATGTTCGAAAAAATTCATTGTTGTGGGTACTCTCTTAATCTAATCAAGCATAACTTTACACAAAGCTTTTAAAGTAGATGTTTTATTCATGTACACTGCAATGCCAAACCAATCATAATTTGTTAACACCCTCTTACACTAAACCAAATACCTCTTGAAGCATTAGGGCGCATTACAAGTAAATGCTATGAAATTTGGTACGTTGCTGTCCATTAGTAAATTAACCTGCATACATCGATGAAGCAGGTCCTAACTTTTGGGTCCTAGTTCAGGGAGGGGGTAAAAAATTCCATCTTTGTTATTTCATCATGCATCAAAACTTTCTCAGTTGAGGTATAACCTTGTTCGGTAAAATATGTGAATCTGATACAGACTGAACATAATACAATCTTAGAGCTGAACTAGTCATATTAGTGTTAGCAAGTCTGTTATTATGTTCTTTTACTCCCACATTGATTATTCATAGAAGTAGTTTACTATTATAGAAGTAATTATTCATAGAAGTAGTTTACATATTAGTGTTAGCAGGTCTATTATTAGTGTTAGTAGGTCAATTCATTAATAATATTTTTCTCCTTCTAATCTATTTCTGCAATTAGCCAGTCTTTTTCTTACTTGTTCAACAATTTCTTTTCAAAAAGAATCCAAATCTCAAATGTGTATAATACTTATGCACAACAAAATGCACGTTGCTCTGACACTGCAACCATTTTCAAAATTGAATTCTACCTATCGCAATGCAGGTACTAACACTAAAGGCAATAAATGTGAGAGCATGTGTTATTTTAAAAGCCTTCTTCCCATAGATCACACTAATTGTCTGCATATATGCTTAAGAGAAAATGAAAAGAAGCTAGAGTGGACACAATGTGGAGAAGGAGGCTGAGGAGTATGGAGAAGAACAACCTCCTAAAAATGTTCATGGGGAAGGTTTAGATTAATCAGAGAGACAGCTTAATGTTCAATGAAGTCCCACCCTCCCCACTGCTAACCAGAATGGGAAAGCAATGGTGGAACCAGAGGTTGTGGAGTGCTTATATGGTAAGTTTGATGATGGACACTGTGAGCATGAGAAAGCAACCACTATAGAGGAGTTCCTACCCCTTAATGTCTCTATAAATACTGCACCTACTGGTATTAGTTGGGCCAAATTACTTGGTGTTGCTCCTAATGTTAGACGAAACACGAAACTGGATTATGTGCCTCCTACATCTTAGGTCAATGGCAAGGTTTCAGCTTCTATTAATAATAGTAGCTTCAATGATAACATCAGTGCAAATAAGGGGCTCTTGGTAGGATTCTTCATTGGAAGAAGACTTGATTATAACTACATCAAAACATCTTTTACCAGGATTCGGGATATTAAGGGCCCATTTGATATGAATATGCAGATAAATGAGATGTTTTTCTTCAAATTTGCCCTTCAGGAGGACAGGCAAAGTGTCGGTTGAGACAGGACCAATTCATATTGCTAATAGACTTTTCATTATCATGGAGTAGAGACCTTACATTGAAAATGAAATTGCAAAGAGTAGGTCTGTGCCCATATGGGTTATTTTAAGGAATATTCCATCTCATATGTGGGATAAGGAAGGCATTTTGACTATTGCTAGTGTGATTGGCATCCCCCTATGCATGAATAAAGAAAGAGAAGCTAAAACAAGGAAAAACTATGCTAGAGTTTGTATTGAGATAGCTGTGAATAGCAAGCTCCCTGACGATTTCTCTCTTATTGTTGATGGTGATAGGATCATCACTATTAAAGCACAATATTCATGGATTCCAATAAACTGTGAAATCTGTAACATCTTTGGTCATAGTACTTAGAGAAACCCTAAGGTGAAGCATCCTAAACCAGTTCACAATGTCAAAAATATAAAACCTACATATAATAAGTCAATTTATATACCCAAGCAAGATGACAACATGGGTGCTCATAATGACAAAGTCAATGCTAGGGGTACTGATAGGAGTAGAAATACGTATGATTAATACGCCAAAAAGTATCGTTTTGTTAATTCCGATTTATTATTTTCTAATGTCACTAGCATTTTCTTATTTTTAAGCACTTATCACTGCTGGAGCTAATAAGTAGAAAAAGACATCAAATAGTAGGTATAAAGTGCTTAAGCATCTCCAACAGTCTCTCAGGTACAAGGAAGATGTCTACATTCAATGTACTTGTAGATTTACTCTATTAAATAAAGATGATAAAGGACTCTACAAGGATTTATCTTTACTTAGGGATAGAGTTTCAAAATTGTAAACAACTCTCTCCTATCTCCAATAAATAGGAGAGCAATTCTATGTATTTTTACATCTCAATCTCAAGAAGGAATAAAGCTTGCGTTTTTCAGTATCTCTTTCTTTCTTTCTTATTTATTATATGCGTTTAAGCTGTGATCAACACCATTAATGGAGAGCTAGACTCCTTAGCTTAAGCTAAGGATTGAACCTCCGATGAAGTGAGCTAAATTGATGTTAATAGTAGTTTAGATCTAGAATTAATCTTCAATTCACTTATTTGAAGTTACGAAGAGTTGGTCTAGCCATGATAACTCTAAGTTACTACAAATATGAGGAAGATGTCAAATTAGCCATATTCGATTATTTTCACGCTCAAAGGAAATTCTAGATCATTAGAGTTAATACTCTCCACCTAGCCATGGAAAGGAGTTTATAAACCCTAGATCCGATTGTCCATGAATAACGAAGTTCTTACTTAGGGTTTTAGCTACAAACCCTAGATCTTAGACCCGAATAGACCTAGCCATGGCTATTACGTGCGGATAGAAGCTACCGTTTTCATATCGTTTTAGTAAACTAAGTCGGAGGTGATCCAAAGCCTAGGTTCTTTTCCTTATAATCATACCGAAAGTTAGTAATTTAGATTTATGTTTTAGATCAAAATCTTTTTATCAAAATTTGTTTAGATTCATTTATTAGTTAATTAAGAAATTATATTTTTAATACGTTTACTCCCCTTGGATTCGACCCCCGCTTACCCTTATTATATTACGACACCCATAGTTTTGAGCTCGGTATTTAAAGACCGAGTTTTTCTCGCATCAAGTGTTATCATAAACAAAGTTGAAGATGGAGGGTGGATGGTTCCTATGAACAAACAAATTGCCAGAAATGTGAATAAGGATAAAGTTGCAAACAAAATTGCATGGTTTGATACACTAGATGATATGACATAACAATAAATTGAGGAGCTGCTTAAGTAGGTTATAAGCACCAGAGGAAAGGGTATAATGGACTCAGGGAAATGCATTACATCTAAAGTTAGGGAAACCTAGAATTCCAAGAATGAGAGTAGTGGTGGTGAACAGGGAGTACAGCAACAGAGGGACAAGATTGAGGAACAACTAATAACTCTGGTGACAAGATTGAAGAACATAATGGTGATGCTAGTGACACTTACAGCTCTTGTAATATTTTTCTACTTCCCAAGAGGAGGAACAGCCAGATACTAGTAATAGTGTAGAGATGCAGAAGGCTATTAGTAAGAAAAAAATTAATAGAAAGGCATGGAAACTTGCAACAAGAGAATCCAAGAGAGCTAAGGAGAAGTAATACCATGTGCCCCCTTCCCCTAGAAAATATAACATTGGCAATGCAGAAGTTAACACCAACAATACTGGTGTAGGTAAACATAAATCCCCAAAGAATGTTAAAAATGTTTAAGTGTGGAGCTTGGAATACTAGAGGTCTTAATGGTAGAGTTAAACATATGGAGGCAAGGAATCTTATTAAAGATCACTAACTTTCACTTTTTGGTATTGTAGAGACTAAAGTCAAGAAAGGGAATGAGACTACAGCCACCAACTATATTAATCCAGAATGGTAGTGTGAATGAAACTTTGAGTTTGGCATCAAGGGTAGAATTGTTTTGTGTTGGGTCCTTGTTAGTTAGAGTGATTGAAAAATTTGCTCAACACATCCATAGTTCTACTTACAGCAATAAAGAGAAACCTATGCAGTAAATGAGAGAGTAGAAAGGAGTAATCTATAGGAGGACGTTATCATAATTGCAGAAGAATGTGATTTACCCTGGATTTTGCCTGGTGACTTTCTTACTCCCTTTTCTAGCCTTGAAAAGGTGGGGGAAAGGTTCATTCACAATGATACTGCTAACTTTTTCGTGGATCTTCTTGCTCAGGCTAAACTCATTAATATTAAAGCTAGTGGATGCACCTATACTTGGACCAACAAAAGCAGTGGAGACACATGAATCACTACAAAGTTGGATAGAGCCTTTGTGAATGAATATTAGGAGCAGGAATATAATGACTCTGAAATATACATTCTTAATGCTGGAGTTTCATATCACAGTCCAATGATAGTTATTATCTACAAGAAGGCTCTGGTAGGCAGAAAGAACTTTAAATACTTCAAGAAAAGTTTTGACTACAGTCCCACCTACAGACTTAACATTTGCCTTTAGTCCCCAAGTTGTTTAAATATGTAGTTTTGGTCCTCAAATTGCCTCTAACCATAGGTCAAACTTCGTCGAACTCAAATTTTGGCATGAACTCACTAAACTACCCTCACACGAGTTGCACATGATTTCCTCTAACAGGTGAATAAGTTGTCTTCCAATCATCTCTTCCCCAAAACTGTCTCAAACAAAAAAAAATGGAGGAAAAATTTATGAAAATATGTAACTTCTGCAACTATAAAAATTTGGAAAACTAGAGTGCAGAAATCTAATACCTGATCTCGCCAAGCCTTTAATCGCATTGTAAGTCTTTCTCTTTCTTCCTCTTTCTCTCTTTCTGAATATGTAAAATTGGTAAATTTCTCTCTGATATCCGTAGCTTTGGTTTTCCCATTTTGAAAGTTAGAAGATTTGTGCTAAGAATTAGAGTTTGGATTACAAAATTGGGGCTTTTTAAAAGTGGTTTGGATTATAAAATTAGGGTTTTGGTTTTTTGTAATTAGGGTATACTAAAAAAATTGGGGCTTTTACAAGTGGTGTATTTAAATTAGGTGTTTTGGGTATGTTATCATGATATTTGTCTTAATTATATAGTGCTTGGGGGTATACTACAATGACAGGAATGACCTAAAAAATGTCATTATTCATTGGGGAGGTAGATGGTCTAAGCCTGAGGGGATAGGGTACACACATCGTTTATACATTGATAGTGACATGCATATATTTGAAAATGTAAATGGGGATCAGTTTTACTATCAAGGTCTGCTGGAGTATATTATGTCTGATGTTGCTTGGATAAATAAAGTTATCTTACCTGGTTCTGGAATAGTGGTGAAGACACCGTGTGCAGGTGAGATAGTGGATGCTTGTGATAATACAAGTTTGTATAAGATGTGGCATTATAGTGATGCGGATAGTATGTGAAATTTATATTTCTATGTATATGCAGTGCCTATAGAAGTCATGCCCCCACCTTTAATTCAGCAGCCAAATGTAGTTATGATGGAACCATATGAAGGACCACCAATATGTCCTACTTCTCAAGTTGAGGTTGAGGTTGAGACTACAGTGTTTAATCCACTACAGTATGAGAGTACATAGTTTGATCTACTTTAACATGAGACTATTGCAAGGGGTAAACAAAAGGTAGTTGTGACTCAAACAAAAAAAAGACTTGTATCAAAGCCAAAGAGAAAAGGCAATAGTTTACAAAGTGGCAAAGAGAAGACTAAAGGTGTTAAGAAACCAAGGGCAAGTGAAGTACCTGAGGAAGAACTTGATTATTTGCGACATATGAACATTAGTGATGATGAACCTAATATTAAAATTGAGGGTGGAGTTAGATTGGGGGAAGATGCGCGAGTTAATACAAAAACTGAGGCTGGAGTTAGATTGGGGGGATAGGCTCCAGTTAATGCTGAAACAGAGGCTGGAGTTGGATTGGGACGAGAGGCTTCAAATGATGAAAAAGAAGTTGATGAAGTTGATGCTGGGAATAGATGGGCAGAAACTAACCCAGATAGCCTAGATACAGAGGAAGGGTATTAGTCAAATCACTCATCAGTTGATGGTGATGATGGTCCAACCCAAGCTGATATAGACAAATGTGATGATGAGTTCTGAGATTTGGCTAAAGAATGTGATAACATTTTTATAACAGAAGAAGATGAAGTACATTATACTACATTAGTTGTGCATAATCTTGGGTTAGAGATGATTATTGGCATGGAGTGGCCCACAGTTAATGCTTGCAGAGCTTTTTTAAGGCAATGGGCCATTGTGAACAAGCACCAATTCTAACAAAAAAAGAATGACTATATGAGGGTAAGATATATTTGTACTGAGGCTAAAATATTTAACTGTCAATGGATGTTTTATGCTAGGGTTAACCCAGATGGTACCACTTTCAGTATGAGGGCCAGTAGAAATCTTATTCACACATATCCTGGCAAGAGTGGCCAATCTAACAAAAATGCAAATGCCCAGTGGGTGGCAAATGAAGTTTAAGAAATTATTAGGATAGTGAGAACCACTAGACCAGCAGGTGTCAATGAGATAATTTCAAGAAGGTATGGTGTTAATATTTCATATTATACTTCATGGAATACTTGGACTATATGTATGGAAAGGCTAGTTGGATCATATGATGAGAGTTATATTCTGCAACCTAAATTTATGAGATAAGTCTTATTGGCTAACACTGCCAGTTTGGCTAAATGTAGTAAAGATCTTCAAAGTATCAAGTGGAAAAGTTCATTAGTGATGTTTAAGGTAAGTTTTGATGGATGATTAAGTGGGTGTAGACCTGTACTTAGATTGGATGGTTATTTTCTAAAGGGCAAATATGGAGGGGTTTATCTATCTGTGATTACCTTGGATGGCAGCAATGGTCTATTCCCTATTGCAGTTTACTTATGAAGATCAGAATGTAAAGGAAGTTGGACAAACTTCCTTGAGGCTCTTCAGCCCTATCTCATTCTGCATAATCAAAAGATAATTTTCATATCAGATAGACAGAAGGGACTCATTGATGTTGTGACTACCCTTTTTCCTCATGCAAATCACAAATTCTATTTTAGACATATGTACAAAAATATAAAGAATTTTCATAGGGGGGGCCAAATAGAGTGGTTAGTATGGAGCGTAGCAAAGGCATTTAAGCAATCTGAAAAGATCAAGCACATGGACCAACTCAAATTAGAAAACCCAACTGCTCATGACTGGTTACTTAAGGAGTCATGTGAACACTGGGCTAGGTCCCACTTTGATTTTACTGCCAAGTGTCAGCACATCACAAACAACTTTAGTGAGTCTTTTAACATATGGATTTTGAAGATTAGGGGCTGGCCAATCCATAAGTTACTAGAAAAACTGAATATAATGTTGATGAAACTTATATATGGCATGAGGCTCAAGGCAAAAGAGTACGAAGAAGCAGGTAAGCTTAATAAGATATTTTCTTATTGTTTGAGATCTCTTCTTCTTTTCATGAACTGCTATGTGACTATGTTTATATCTTTTTTGCAGGTTTGGTGTTGGTCCCTTGAGCACAAACCCACATTGATAAGATGATCAAATGCTATGGTCAATATCAGGTGTAAGGGATTATATAAGGATCTTTTCTTGTAATTAGGATAAATGGCCAAAGATGGATAGTGAACACCAACACACATGAATGTGACTGCCATATATGGTAACTTTCTGGACTACCATGTGTGCATGTTGCTAGTGTTATACTTCTTTATGGGTAGCAATGGGTCAAGTAAGTAAAGTATTATTTTGCTAATAATCTAAATGTTTGCAAAGTTGTGTCTCTAATATGATCCCTAGAGCACAAATCCACATTGATAAGATGATCAAATGCTATGGTCAATATCAGGTGCAAGGGATCATATCAGGATCTTTTCTTGTAATTAGGACAAATGGCCAAAGATTGAGAGTGAACACCAACACACATCAATGTGATTGCCATGTATGGTAACTTTCTGGACTACCATTTGTGCATGTTGTTAGTGTTATACTTCTTTATAGGTAGCAATGGGTTAAGTAAGTAAATTATTGTTTTGCTAATAATCAAAATGTTTACAAAGTTGTGTCTCTAATTTTTTAAAAGCTGACTTCTTTTATGGATGGCTAGCAGCTATGTTTCTTGTTTTTGCAAAGTTGTTTCATATGTCCAAACATATAAAAATACCATATATCCTGTAGTTGATGGATCAGAATGGGAGAAGGTTTGCATTTGAACACAAGTGCATCTGAGTTGATATTTGATATGTATATTTATTTTTGTATTATATACAGCCTAAAAACCATCTTCTACCTCCCCCATTGGTGAGAGGAGCTGGAAGACCTAGAAAACAAAGAATCCCATATCAAGATGAAGAAAAGAGGCAAAAGAGATGTAGAAAATGTGGCAGTTATGGTCATAACAAGAAAAATTGTAAGGGTGCACCAGCAATACCAAGGCCAAGAGTGGTTAGAGCACCTAAGAGGGTAGATACAAATGTTAGCATGGCAAGACATATGAGCAGTGTTGGCTTACCGCCTGCAATACCAAATATGAGAGGGAGGGGAAGTGGTGGTATAGGTTGTGGTGATGGGAGATGTTCTAGGGGTACAAGGCAAACTCAAGATACTAAAGCTGCAAGGCCAACTCAAGCAAGTCTATTCCCAAGGAAAACTAGGGCATCAACATATCAAGTTCATGCCCTAAGGTAAACACAATCAATGCAAACTCAAAGCCAAACTCAAAGTCAATCAAGGCAAACTCAATTGCAAACTCAAGCTACTGCTGCCCCAAGGCAAACTAGAGCAAATCAAGCCCAATTGTAATCTCAAGCTACTGATGCCCCAGGCAAACTAGAGAAAGTCAAGCCCAATGGCAGTCTCAAGCTACTGATGCCCCAAGGCAAACTAGAGTAAATCAAGCCCAAAGGCAGTCTCAAGCTTCTGATGCCCCAAGGAAAACTAGAGCAAGTCATGCCCAAAGGCAGTCTCAAGCTACTTAATCCCCAAGACAGAGTCAAATAAGTCAAGTAAGTCAAGCCCAAAGGCAGTCTCAAGCTACTCAAGCCCCAAGGCAGAGTCAAGCAAGTCAAGCCCAAATATAGTCTTAAGATACTCAAACTCAAAGGCAAACTAGGGAATCAACATGGCAAGCTCAAGCCGTAAGGCAAACTAAGGCATCAGCACAACAAGCTCAAGTCCCAAGCTCTAACCCTTACAAGAAAAGCTATCAATCCTCTAGCAAGAATTGGAAAGTATGACAGTATGACTTAATTTAGAAACATTTAACTGCATGTTAAAAAGTACATTTGTTTGGCTATGTAGACTGAAAATGTTTATGTTTGTTAGACTAAAAATGTTTATTAGACTGAAAAAGTTAATAGGTATTCTATTAACTGAATGTTTCTTTCATGAATGTTAACAGGTACTCTATGTACTCTATTTGTTTTTACAGTTTTTTTCATGAATGTTTCTTGTTTGTCTATTTTGTAACTTAACAAGTACTTACTCTATCACATGTATGTGCTTGTTTGTTATTGTTTGTCTATTATATCTCTAAAAATTTATAGGTACTCACATAGTCATACTGGTTTGAAATGTGCATAAGGTACTTACAGTGGTCTGACTGGTCTAAAATGTGCAGAAGGTACTCATACATTCTAACTGGTCTGAAATGTGTAGAATGTTGTAATAGTCTGAAATGTGTAGATGTGCAGGTACTCCGTAATCTAAAATGTGCAGGTACCCATTTTTGGTCTAAAATTGCCACAATATAAAAAAGGGAAATGGGAAAAAAAATGGCAGTTCCACAATACAAAGAAAGGCAGATCTACAATACAAAAAATAACAGTTTTACAATATAAAAAAGGCAATTCCACAATACAAAGAGATATCTAGAAAGGAAATTGCATTTCCATTGATTCACAAAACAATTGCCACCACCACAATACAAAAACTGAAAGAGAACCTAAATAGAAACAAAAATACTTTCTGGATCCCAAACAAAAAACAAAAACATCTCTACATCCCAAAAAGAGAAGGGATCCCAAAATAGAACCTAGAAAATAAAGCAATACCCACAGACACAAATAAAATCTTCATCTTTTTCTTATATTCCATTTTCTTCAATCTCTTCCTCTTTTTCTTCCTCATCAGTATTTTCTTTGTCTTCCTCATCTGTCTCTTCTTCTTCCTCATCTATTTCTTTCTCCTCTTCTTTTTCTGTCTATCCATACTCACTCTCCTCCTCCTCCATCCAGCTAGCCTCACTATTGGAGGATGAATCATAGCATGCAGCAAATCCAATGTACTCTTCTTCAGAAGAAGAGTCACTCTCAGTTGCAGAGAAAAGAAGCACTTTTTTAGGCTTTGAAGAGAAGAGAAAAAATACTTGTGTTTTAAATAAGGTTTGAGGAAAGGCTTGGTTTTATAAAGAAAAGGCATTTAAGGGGTTTTATAAGATTCTGTTTTTCCAATATTGGTAGTTGGGGGGTCAATAGTTAGGGGGTATGGTTTGGGGTTATGTTAAGTATGTATAGAGTATACACACCGGATCACTAACTTGTATATGAAGAACTGTATAAGAAGAATTGCACATATCCCTAACTTGTATCACAAGAAACTCCCAATCTTATCTCATTGAGGATTTAACTTTAAACTCTTTATAAAATTCATCCAATCTCATAGTCATACTCACCTTGACATTCAAATTAGTCGTAGTCTCAAATTCTGCATTTTTCTTTCTTTCCTCATGCATATAGTCCTTTAGCCACATAAAGTACTTACATTCAACATTTTTACAAACTAAGAATATCTTACCCATGCTTCTCTGAATAGTAGATTTATACAATTTCATGATTCCACAACTAACTTTAGGGCAAGCTATAATACTCCAAAGATATTCTCTCCACCAGTGCCCAGTTTCCTCACAACCTAAGTAACCACCTTTGAAAGATGAGCTACTCATACTTGGTAAATTTAAAGAATGCCTAATGACCTCACTCAACCATTAGAAAGCACCACTGGTAGAAATGTGGCATTTCAAGTAATTTTTTCTAAGGTTCTCTATTGATTTAGATACATTGAATTGCATTATTCCTGTAGTGTCCCAGATTTTTATTTTATTTTATTCTACTATATTTATTATTTATTCATCATGCATCCACTCATATCATTATTCATCATCATGCATCTTTACTTTCTACTTTTGCATCCTATTCTCTTATCAGGGTTTTATCATTTTCTTCTTTTCTGGGTTTCGATAGGTTCGATGGTTATTTGGCGGAGGGCGTGTGTTGTGGTTTCGGGGAGCCAGTAGTTAGCTTGGAGGTTTGTAGTTGTTGTTGTGTTTGTGGTAGGGTGTAATCCAGGAGGGATCCGTGGTCTTTTCCTGAGTTCCGTCAGTTTTCCTTGGATAAGAATCTTTTTGGGTGTTCTGGGTTCTTTTTGTCCCATTCAATTCGAGCAGACCTTACTTCTGTTCGAATACATCCTTACCTGTATCATTTTGTTCGAACCTGATCCCTTTTATTCAAATATATTTCCATCTCCTTTGTTTTATTCGAACAAACTCATTCTTGTTCGAATACATTCCTTCCTATTTCTTTCTGTTCGAATATAAATATCTTATGTTCGAATAGATGTCTGTTATGTGGATTTCCACCAATTTCAGTTTTATTCGAACAACATCTTTTCTGTTCAAATAGATTCCTACCAGTTCCATTTTATTCGAACAACATCTTTTTTGTTCGAATAGACTTCTACCTGATTCTTTCTGTTCGAATAGAAATAAATTCAATTCGAACCGAGGCGTGTTTAAATGACCAGGTTGGGTCTTTCTTCGCGATTCTTGGTCGTAGGATTGCATCGAGTGGAGTGTGGGATCTTAGGGTTTTATTGCCCATTCCTTTCCCATTCTCTCTCTCACTCAACACTCTTCCACTCTCTCTCACAAATTAGAATTTATTTCCACTCTCTCGCTCCTCGTTGGCGATTCATTGTGGGATTGTTCTCCCTGCTTCTCCGGTGAGTAATTCCTTTATTCCTTTCCATGTGTTTGATTCGTTTGTGGCCTTGGTGGAACCCTGTGATTTAGGACTTGTGGTGTTGGGTTGATTGTATCCCTTGCAGGTATTGGATTGTTGGCGTTGGTGTAATTATTGTAAGTTGTAGAGGTTGAGGTTGGTTTAACCTGTCGATTGGCAGATTTGCGAGTTATCCTTTATCAGGCGAGTGTCCATTTATTGCAAAATTCCTTTACTAGTTTAACTTGTGCTAGTTAGAGTATGCATTTGGCATTGAGGTGGTTGTGATTGGTTTAAACTATATTGTTCCTTCTGTTGTAGTTGTTGATTCAGGGTTGTGGGTTCCTATGGTTAGGCATGTAGGGTGTGTTCCCTTTTTATCTTTTAGGAAGTTGTGCATTGTGTGGCATTCTCATGGGTTGTTCTTGACTGTTGTGTTCTAGTCTTGTAGAGACTGATCAATTAGTCAATTAGTCAATTAGTCAATTAGTCACTGTTTATCTGTGCTTGGATGTTGTGACTGATCAATTAGTCACTGTTTGTATCTGTATTCGGATTGTTACCATCCTCTTAGGCAGACAGTTATCCTGTGTGTATTGGCCAGGTTGTGGCTATTAGGTTAGGATTATTTACCCTTCTCTCAGGCAAGGGCTATCCTGTATGCAGGCCATGGGGGCGGCTATGGTATTTTGATCCTTGAGATCTGGTTTTAGTGTGGGTTTCTTTTATTCTTTTAACTTAACGGGATCGGATACATAAACCAAATCTACGTTGGCTGACCCTCGATAGGTTACCAGGATTCCTACATCAGGTTGAAATAGTAGGGTGATTCTTTGGCGACAGATACTATCATATCTATTACCCATCCGGAAGTATGGGATGGTATGGGACAGTCCTCAGGCACGGGGCTTCATCCTCCGTGAGGTTGAAATTCCTTGGAATAAGTGAAATAAAGTTCGGACGTTGGCTCCGTGGGTTGCAAAGCTCGGAACACTCTGATCAAGTGATAATATCCTTTAGACTGGTCGAGCTTGGACAAGAAATTGTACCATTGTATCCAACTGAGATTCTCGTTAAGGTTATTATACATTAGCGGCTGATCAGCCCGCTATATTGACTTATAGGGCCTAGTTCTTGGTTTCATAACATCATAATCATCTAGTCTTTGGACAATTTTAGTATCATATCATCACCATATCATGTCATATCATCACATCATCCATCATTGGGATTATTATGGGATTATCCTAGTTCATCATGTCATTCATTACAACACTCCATTACTCCTCCTTCACTCTATTCTGCACTTGTACATATTCTTCTATTCTGCACCTATAGATTACTGTACCTTAGAACCTTCTTTATCTCATTCATCTCTCCTCTTTCTCAGCACCTGTTATATTAGTATGTTGTTTAGCCTTGTTGGGCATTAGTGAGCCGTGGTTTTTCTCACTCTCTCTTTGTTCCCCCTTTCAGAGTAGTACAGGGTTTGGCTGAGAGTTTTAGTTGTTGGTTCTGGTATTGCAGTTGATGTTCCAGCTCCAGTTTTAGTATTTTCTTGTATGTTTATTAACTTTTGACGCTATATAGTATTTGAGACATTATATTTATGTTTTCAGTATGTATATATATCTTTTGCTTTTGCTTTATTCTTGTACTCTGATGATATTTCTATAATCAATGACTGAGCCTGAACTTGTCTTTGGCTCGGTCATTTGTTGGGGCGAATCGGTTGGATTCCCTGACCTGCACATCCCGAATGATAGTAATTGGTCTAGCTACCGATTATTGGATTTTGGGGCGTGACAACTCTACTGCAATTTGGCTCCTTGCACATACTATATAACCATGAACAATCTCCAATACCATGAAAAGTTTGATCACAAATAGGACTCAAAACATCTTACAGCAAAAATCATAAATCGTCAATAAATTAGTATTTAGCCCCAATTTATGTCCCTCCAATTTGTCTTTAGTGCCCATTTCTTACCTTTAAGCTTCAATATTGATTTCCCAAAATTCACATAAAATACCTGATTAATTAGAGAAACGGAGAGATATAAAGTAATTTTACCTTCATATCATCACCACCACCACAACCTCCACATCTACTTCTGCCACTCATAGGCACACAGATAAACTAACACCAAAACACAGAAATGAGAGAGAGAGAGAGCTTTAATGGAGGTATTTGGGAAGGAGATGACCAACACCAAAACTTAGAAAAATTAAAGGGATTTGGGAAGGAGATAACCGTTAGGGTATTTGGGAAAGGAGATGACCGTTGGGGATTATTTTAATGAAGAGATGACCTGAAGACAACTTGCTCACCTGTTTGTGGAAATCACGTACAACTCATGTGAGGGTTGTTTAGTCAGTTTAAGTCAAAATTTGAGTTCAATGAAGGTTGACCTATGGTCAGAGGCAATTTGGGGACCAAAACTATAAATTTAAACAACTTGGGGACTAAAGGTAAATATTCAGGCTCTTGGAAAATAGTTACATATTTAAACAACTTTAAAATGGTTCTTTTTTTTAGTTGTTTAAATATTCAGCTTCTTGGAAAACTAGAATATTTGTCATTATTAAGTTTAACTTGGGCATTTTAAGAACATCAGGTTTTCCAAGGCAAATATGTGTTAAAATAGATATGTTAAAGAATGTTAAACTTTCCAATTCAGACTAAAAATCTCATCTCTTCATCCCTGATTAAAAAAACAAGTTCTCAAAAACCAAAAATTCTCAGCTCACTCTCACTCTCTTTCTATTTTTTTCTCTCTCTCAATAGAAGCCATGAAAATAAAATTTGCTTATAGACGGCTTGCCAAGTTCAATAATCCTGATGGTATGTTTCTTTCTTTATCAGGATTTAAGTAATTTATATTTAATGTTTTTTGCTTTCTTATTAGTAACAGTGTAGTGTAAGCTGTAAACTATAATTTATTGGGAGGAACAAATGGTTTCTTAAAGTATATTACTGATCGAGTAATTTTATGGTGATTTAGCAATTGGTGATCATTAGACTAGCCAAGCATTACTGCTATCACAAAATTTGATGGATCGAGTGGTTGTTACGATGCCCACATAGGCGATTGTTTCTCCACCTCTCATACCTCTATCTCTCTATTTTACTTATTTCTATTTATTTTATTTTATTTGCCTTATAATTAGGAGAAATATGATAAGTTTAACTCTCTCTATCCATTTTAATTTTTACAATCTCAATTTTGCTCTCTGTAAAATTTTATGAAATGGGTACTGATAAAAATAAGATTTTTATGCAACTGTTGGGATTTTGGATATTGGGTTTTAGTTTCCTGAGAGAGCTAATGCAATATGGCGAGATTAATTATAAAGAGGTATGAAGATGGCCGGAAGATTAAGCAATTAGCCACAGAGTTTGGAGAAGATAATTTTAACTCTTTCTCTCTTTCTTTCATTCTCTCTCTCTCTCTCACTCTGATTATGATTTTTGAAACTATTTTTTTCGCAGATAATTTCGCCAGGAATTCCTAATTTCTGGTCATCTCACAATTTTTGCCACTACAACTATTTCAGGTTGCAAATGTTTCGAATTTTAGGTACGTGTTACCATCTATCTTTTCTTTAGCTTACATTGGTAAATGAAGCATATCTTATAATTTATTTCTTTATTGTTTCTTTAGTCTAAAAGTTTCTCAAACATGTTATCCTTTTTTGGGTGTTCTTTATGTTTTCTTTTACTTTTTGTTTGTGGTAAACAAAAGAGATTATTGTTAGATTTTCTCTAATTTGGTATGAGTCAGTTCGAGTAAAGGCTTCCACAGTAGGTTAACAATTTGAGATATATGTAGCTTTTATGCAATTTGTTCATCTTTGTGATTCTATAAAAAAGTTGCGTTTCTATGAAATACTTTTGACTTTGGTTTCCAGAATTTGTCTACTAATAAATTTTGTTCTTAAGGGTTCCCTCAAGTATTTGTCTACCAAAACTCCCTTTTTGTGCCCCTCTCTCACAAATTACAAAGCTTCCTTTGTGACAAAATTGTAAACTAACAATTAATAAGATTAACCTGTATTAGATGATTGGAATCTGACAGTTTCAGAAATCTGTGTGTTCCAATTTACATTTATTTGGAGATAAATCTTTAAGGTTCCTATTTTACCAGTTATATCAACCAAGTTAGAGGTACTTTGGATCATTTTGATGTATCTCAATAGATTTTTACTTGAAAATAATGGTTTTGGGTACATTGAGGACCATCTAGATTTTATTTATTTATTCAGTTTCTAATTTTTTTTACATAAAACCAGGGGAGTTTCAGTTAGGATAATTTGTTGTCTTTCAAAGGAAGTAATCCATATGCTTACTATGTTTTACTGCTTTTATTTACATCCCATTAGATGCGTTAGATATGTAATATAAATATTTGTTTGATTTCAATAAGGCTTTTCATGTTCCCTATCGAAAACTATGTTCATTTCTTTCATTTTTATTCGCCATGAAATCTTCTACAGCTAGCCAAAAGTATTACATTTCAATTTATTGACTAAATTTTTGCCTTTTCATATTTATGTTTTTGCATTTTCCAACTAATCAACGAGATTACCTCTAGCAGTTCTTTGTTTAATTCTGCTAATTAAACTATATGTAAAATTATCTCCATTGTTAGGTTGGCTTGAAAAGTTACATTATCATTTCCAGTACTTAATTCTTAAGATCTGAGATATTTTACGATTTTTTGTTGGTCTCCATTCTGCTTTTAGTCAGAAAATTGTAGACTAATTTTTCAATTAAGTGTGTTCTTTAATAATATTTTGGTTCTTTCCTACCTTTTTCAAAAAAACATTATAGTTATTTTAGTTCCTTTCTTTCTCATATGGTAATTGTGTTTCTTTTATCTTTTTTATCAATTTAACTTCTTTGCATAAATATGAATTTTCAGGGCACTCCAGCTATTTGGTTGATTGTCAAAGATCTAAAAAAAAATTGACTAAGTTTCCAGGTAAGAAATCTTATACCTTTTTTTATCTTCTTTATTTGCGTTCATTTATTCTTGAGAATTCTTGAAAGTATTAATCACCTTCTTAGTTTTTCTGAAGCAGCATTGATAATGTGCATATCTTGAAGCATTATTCCAACATATCCAAGATCTACCTCATATTATGACTTCTGTTAGGCTTTATAGATTCAACATACATTATATTTGACGTTGATATGTTGGGTTAAGGTATTCTTAGTGTCAATATTGTTTTGTAAACTTCAATGTGAGGTACTCTAGGTTGTTATCTCATTTGTCTATCTATTGTGCTATATCAATCAACGTCGATTCAACTTGATCTTCAAACATACACATTTTTCAAGATTGGGATCTCTGTGATCATCCTGCCCGATTCAATGTGATTTTCAAACTTAGACATTTTCCAAGATTAGGATCTCTATGATCATCCCACTCTACATCTTGGGTATGAACTCCTCCTTCCATTAAATTCTTACTTGGGTTTTTCATTACATTTTTTTGTCATGTATTTACTATACCGAGTTTTATTTGAGAATAATAATTTTTTGTCATGTATTTATCTATTCTTAGCATGATGTGGCTTTGGTAACTGCCCAAGCTTGGTCGCCCTGTAGAGACCTTAGATGACCCTTAATGTGAGCCACATTTTCAATTAAAAAAACATGAAAAACTAATTGAATTAAGAAAGTAGTAATTTGAGTCCGAGTTCATTATCCAAAAAGTAGTAAGGAAATGATTTAAGGATTAAAGCTCAATTTAGATGAATTTGAAGTGAGTTGATTGAGCCACCAAGTGGGTCTATGTTTCGCCAAAAACAATTAGGTAATAGAATTTTATTGTATTTTTTTTAGGAATAAAACCCTTAATCAAATCAACTCCTCTCTCTCTCTCTCTTTACATGATCTCATCATCCCTCTCTTTGATGTGTTTTCTCTTCCTCAATGTTTCACACTAACACATTCCAAGACCACGTTGGATAAGCTCCCCATGGTCATAAGTCCCCATGAATAATTTAGGCTTGGAAGGAAGTATTACCTTTTTCATAGTAGTTGAGCATGAAGGAAGTCTTACCTTTCTCTAAAGTACTACCATTCCTTATAAATTATGATATATTACAAAAGAGGTAACCTGATCAGGGTGGACCTGACCACTCGACCAGTAGGAAATAAGAATTATTAAGAGATTGGGAGTAAGATTCTGGTATGTTTTCAGGAGTTTTAGAGGAAAAAATCTAACCATGTTGAGAACGTATAGGTACATTATTTAGATATCTCCAAATTATCAACAAGATTAATAATGTTAGTTTATTCATGGTTACTAAAAATCACTAAAGACGAAGAACTTATTAAAAAAAAATTGTGATAGTTTCCAAGTTACTATGATCCAACATCTTTAAATTGATAGGAAAAATACAACATTAGTAATCTTAGTTTATTCATGGCTAATTAAAATCACTAAAGATCTAGAACTTAATAAAAAAAATCATAAAAGTTTCCAAGTTACTATGATCCAGCATCTTTATATTAAAAGAAAAGGGGAACAACTTCACATGCAAGTGTTGATCTAAGCAATAAAGGTTTATCTTCATCTACTCATTTATACAAGCATAATATCTTTGGTCATTACGGTTAGTAGCGCAAATACTGTAAGGGTTATCGGGACATAGTAAGTATTAATTACTCTAAAGGAATCTGCATCTACATTGTTATTTTTAACAGTTCTATTCATTCAATTTTTAATAATCAAAATGCAGCGGTTATATCTCCCCTGGAAAAAAGAACACAAGCATTCATGATTACGGAGAATCCTTGAGCCTTTTGGGATATGTAAGTGTATGCCAAATGTTTCCTATAATTTAATTAGGAGAATCTTCACTTTCCCGCTCATTCCAACTAAGATTTCTTTGTACTTATTTTTAGACATGGAAATCATGGAAGGAAAATAGAGTGGAAGAGATAGTTCATCCTGCATGGAAAGTTTATTACATACTATAAAAGATTATCACTTTGGTCTGGGGTCGATGCAGCTATAGAAACCATAAAAAAAAGAGTTCTGGACAATGGGTACGGATGATAAAATTCACTTTTGGGACTGGATAGCAGATTTTCAACTTTGTGAGATTATTCATGATTATAGCAGGTTTAACATACACTATGTCAACCAAGGCTTGGTTAATGGAGCATGGGAGGTAAGTAATGAATTATCTTTTGCTTTAGATGGTGCTGACATTAATTTGCTTAGTGTTATCACAGATATGGATTGGGAACACAGTTGTATATGGAAACTAGATTATAAGGCATATTATCATCCAACTCAGCCTTTGAACGATTCAAAGAGAAAAGACCTAAGGTATTGTGGTATGGATGGGATTGGAAGAATATCGCACGACCTAAAATTTCTTATTTTGGGTGGAGAATGTATAATGATACTCTACCAATAGATGAAGAACTCAAGAAAAGAAGCATGACTATAACTTCAAGATGTTGCCAATTGTGAAGCATATGAAGAAGCTACATCTTACCTCTTTTACGACTGCAGTATAGCCAAGAAAATTAGACAACGGGGATCTGTTCAGTTTCACCAATCAACCAAATACATACAAAGAAGTTCTTCTACAAGCCAAACAAACCAGTCCTTCAATTTAAGATCACTTTAAGGTTTGTTTTTTTTTCTGATAATGCTCCTTCAAAAATACAGAGATTACAAAGAAAAATAATCAATGAAGTGTCTTTGTAATACTGATAGTATGTGATTTTGGACCTATTGTGAACTAACTTTTCACAAGTGTGCTATCTCTCCCATTCAGGTGGAATACTAATGCAAAAGACTTACATTTATCCCTGAACAGTCCAACATGATATACTTGAGCACAAAAGGCAGCAATAGCACTTGGGTCGAAGTAGCTTTTACGTTCTCTCCCATTCAAGTGGAATACTAATGCAAAAGACTTACATTTATCCCTGAACAGTCCAACCATGATATACTTGAGCACAAAAGGCAACAATAGCACTTGGGTCGAAGTAGCTTCTACGTTCAGGTCTACCAATCATTCCACGATTCCCAAGAATTGTATTCTAGAGTTATTTTGCCATAGCACAATGGACAAACAGATGATCACATTCTCATAAGAATACCTGAATTCTATGAGTACTAAACTTAAGTTATAATATGATGTTTACATATATTGGAAATTGATGACCAACATCATGGTTGTGAAACTCATGCCTTAGACTATAGATATCCACTCAAAACTTGAGCAATCAGAAGAAAAACACAGTAGGTTGTAACAACATACTCATTTGTTGCTAGAAAATTGTTATTTGAGTCGTTGTTGCTAATATTTATGATAGTACAGGAACATTAATCATGGCAAAGTATATGACTAGCTAATTTTATGGCTCAAATTGGGGTACTATAATTTTGTGTTACGATATTTATCAACATGCTTATACTAAAATAAAATGATGCCACCTTCCATTTCTAGGTCATAATATTTTTGCTTTTAATACTAAAGTGGTAGGAAAAGCTGTCATATTTCTCCCATTATAAACATCCACTGTAAAAGACAAATTGATAAAATATTATTAGCATTGTGACACCAGTTCACTTGCATATTATTTTAAGTTACCTTTTTCCCAAAAATTTGATCCAATTGGTACCTTATCAAGGAGTATAAAGTTGCACTTAATGAAATTAATCCTTGCTTTCTTAGGTATAATTTGATTGATTGTGGGTGGGAAATCATTTGTACCCTCAGGCAAACTTGTCCAGATGATTCCAAATTAAAGTTTAAACATATGTACACTGCATGTATATCTTGTGGATAAAATTACTTCTTGATAGTCTAATACTTAAATGTCATACCTTTTTCATTAGGACTATTTGCTAGGTTATTGATTGACCTTTCCAAAGTTTGATCAAGGGACATGGAGTCAAAAGTTTTACATATTTATGCATTCTATCATTATGAGCTTAAGCATTCGTGCGTAACACGTGCTAATAACCTAGTCTATTATACATTAGAGAACCATATTTTTTTAAATAGACAAGTTTGCCATTGTCCCTGAGACAAAGAGGGGCGGGGATTTAATATTCTTTTGTGGAGATTTGTGGGAAAGAGCGAGATGGATGTCCTAGATCTATTTGACCCTTGGTAGGACTAAACATACTTAAGGGTACTTTGGACAAAACATAGAGGAAGGGTACTTTTGTCTAATAATTTTATGAATCTCAAGTTTCTCTCTCACCATCAAAACTGCATCCTTCTCTCACGTCTTTACCACTGTATTCCATGTCTCTCTCTCTCTCTCACCTCTACAACTACTGAAGCCTCCCTATTGTTAAAACCCCTAAACCATGTAAGTATCTCTTTCTCTCCCTCTCAGTAATATATTTGTTCTTGGTTTTTGAATTTATGATATGTCCAATTAAAAGGTGCTTCAAAGTTGTTCTCAATTCGTGGGGAAAAGCATTTCCATGGCTCTCTCTATAGTGACTAATTAAAACCTTGATTTAATTCAGGAATTTCTGAATGGGGTTGCTTAAATTTATTGTTTAGATTGTATGATTTTCGTTTGGTGCGGGGAATTGTCTAGAGAAAGATTATAGATGATTTGGTTTTATAGCGTCCTTTTGTTGGGTAAGATTTTGCTACCGAAAGATAATGGATGAATTTCAATGTGGTTTCTCGAAATTGCAGATATGAAGCATTAGTTATTCTGTAAGTGAAATTAGTATTTATCGTCAGTTTATATTAACATTTACGTATTTACGGGTAACTATATCAATGAATAAGGCTGAAGGAGGATTATCTTATATTTACTGATCTAGGATTCTCTTCTAACAATGAAAAAATAATATAGATGCATAAGTTAATTTGATCAACTTATTCTAAAGATTTGGTGCCCTGCAAACTTTCCAAATGCCTACTGAAATGTTTCCATTTAACTTATTTCTATTGTTTTGCGCAAACTTTTGTAGAATTATAATGGTGCCTTCCAAAGAAAAATGTGGATCCTTGATCTCTACAAAGGAAACTCTTTGTATTATGTTCAAGTTCTAATATATCGCAAAGTTGATTCCTAAGAAGTGTTTAGGAGTGATTTCCTTAGAGCTTTAGAGGGCTTTTAGTTTAGTGTATAGTGTATGTATATATTCTTACATTTTGTGCAAATCTATTACTTGAAAAATGTAGTTTGCTGGTTTATTAATTTCCATTATAAGATTTGTGTGCCAGGGTTACTATAGGCCTTGATCTGTCTACTGGTTATAGCTATGAAGTTTGTTTATCCAAGTTGAATAGTCGAGGATTGTATAAAAAGTCTCACTTAAGTTTTTCGTTGTTGGTCACCATCTAAATTTGTATGATCTTACTTTGCATGAAACTTTATTTGGATGGACTATCTCAATTTTACTTATAGTTTTCTATCTATATAATTTATCATCAGGTCATCCTGTCGTTGTAGAGTCTTGGATCTCAAAGCCTGACCAAAAGACTCTACGACCGCAATATAAACATCTTATGTTAACCATCTGTAAAGACTCAATAAAGAAACATATTTAGCGTGGAAAAGAAGACTTGGGTTAGCATTAAACCATACAGACTTAAATGCTTATTTATATTGGCAGAACTTATATACAACTGGAACAAAAGCAACACTTGAACAGTCGAGTGGGCAATGGGCCAATAATGAGCAAAGTCAGTGAAGAACTTGCTAAATGTTTATCAATGGCGATACGGTAAGGTAATGTTGCATGCTCCCCATTGGTCATAGGTATTTTCAAGTATTTTATCAAATATCAAAGTTCATGGATATTTTGCTCAAATACAGTTAGTGAAGAACATCTTATAATGTTGACATTTCTCAATATCAATACAACCATACATGAAACTAGCAGAAAAATGTACCCTTTAGAAAGATATAACAATGAAGGCGTGCCAAATCTGACGATGTACTAAACTATAGCACCGATGGTGCATAAACGTATAAGATGTAGTGCCAAAAGTGTGTTAACATAGTCATGGGTAGCGTCGAAGGCGCGTCAACATTGTTGCAGTGGCGAGCCACGGGTAGTACTAGTACCATATATTCAATAAATATATATTTTTCCTATTTTTATAAGCTAATGAAGTATCTTTATGTTATGTTTCCATATATGCTCTCAAGTCAGCACCCCGAAATGTGAGTATTAGGTCAGTTATGTTCGGTGTGGATTATGCAGTTTGACATGTTGTTAAGCGTGATTGCAGCAGGATACTTAAACCTACAACCAATGCTAAGTTATTTACTAAGGCAACGCAATTGTGTCCCAAACGAGTGTAGAGCACATGCCTTGATAGTAACTGATAGGCCAAGTCAGCAAAAGCTTTGGCTTTGAAAAACCCTAAAAGTTTCATACAAAATTAAATACAATTCTCTTATTCTATCTCCAAATTACTACTACAATCTACTTAATTTTAATTAAAACAAACTTAATCAAAAACTAAACCTAGGGCCTCCATTTATAGACATTAAGGAGCCCTTTCAATTAGAAACTCTAACCTAGTCAAACTTGAAAGTTTCTTTTTATTCATGTAAATAAAAAATATTAAAAATTAAATAAAATATCTTCTAGATACAATAGAACCCCGATAAATTACTATGCAATAAATTAAAAATTGCGAATAAATAATATATATTTTTTGGTCCCAACTTGGGCCAATTGACTAAATTCACTAAATTCATAAGATAATACATAATAAAAAAACTCTTTAAAGGTTCCTATATGTCCCACTTAATATAAATTAATAATTTGCTAATACTAAATACATATCACATCGACGAGGATGCCTTAAAATTATGAGTCTAAGTATTGTTTTATTTTAAAATTGAAGTCGAGTTGGATCTCATCTCTAATATTTCCTAACGCGCTAAGAAGTTCTGGTGTGGTGTTCTCGAATTGCACCGAAAAATTATTCAATGTCATTGTTGCTTTGAGAACTTCTTTGCGCAAAACGGACTCCAAAACAAAACTATCATCTTCAACTTGGTTAAACGAGTAGTACATTGAACCTATGATTGATAACTAAGTACATTCAGGATCTTTTACTTGGCTAAATGAGTACATGGAATCTTAGTTATTTAAATCAGTACATTGAATTGTTAGTTCATTAAATAAGAAAAATATTGTGGAAAAAAAAGTAATGCTTTCATAATTAATAAGTTATTAATTAATCAATAAATATTTAATTTATTGATAAATTAAAACCCTATTTAATCAATAGGTTCCCTTGGTCCCAAGGCTATTACCTTGGTCCCAAGGCTATTAATTTATAGGATTTTTAACATTATTTCGATATAATAGTTTTTAATCACAATACTTTCCAAACATAATATCTTCAAAATAAATAGTTTATATTCTAAATAAAATACTATCTTCAAAACTTAGCAAGCTTCTATAGAGAGACTTGAGACGGGTGGGGCGACGACCCACCATATCAACTTTCACCTCCTTAGAATACTTTACACCAATTTGAGATGGCCGGTGTGCCCCTGAAGAACTTTGCAATGTTAAATTATTTTGTAAAATCTCTTGAATTGTTGTCAAATTTTAAACTTCAGAAGTTTGCATAGAAATTTCCATCCATAGGATGTACCTTTTAATTGTGGTATAATATTTCCACTAACATTCATTCCTCTAATAACACTAAATTATGTGAAAAGGGAGCTATGTGCTTGCAAAAACGAGCTTTAAATGTCATCCCAAAAAGCGATCAATCACCCTAAGATCCTGATCTAAGAACCAGTTTTTTGTTAATGAGAATAGGGGCAAACCATTAAATTAATCAGTCATAAAGTGGAATGGCTTAAATATGTTTCTTTAATGCCCTTTATCTTTGCGATAGTCTGTGCGTCTTATCCCCACCCTCATCCTTAGAGCATCTCCAGCAGTTGGTTCTTTGAGTATGGATTAGGTATTTTTGTTAGCTCACACTCAAAACCCACACTCAAACCTGTCCAGTAGTCCAAAAAATAAGTGTGAGTTGCTTGCGTAGTGATATCAGAACTCAACTGAGTGTAGGGAACTCACACTCAAAAAATTGAGTTTGACAGTATTTATTTTACTGCGCAGAGTTTTGAATGTCGTACGGTTTCTTTTAAACACTGCCACAACCCAATCAAAACACAACATCTTTCTCTCTCTCTCACTAACTGCCACTATAACACTACTTGTTTGATGTTCAAAGAAAACATAGCTCTCATGGAGACCGTTTAGTTTGGGTTTCTTCTTCGGTTCAGAATAATACGAAAAACCTTGAAATCGATTCCCGAGTATAGCTCATCTAACCATTTGGGTTCGTTTAGTTTCATAATTTTTTTCAAAAGCTTTCAATCTAAACTCAAGCATCCACTCGGCTTTCAATCTAAGCTCAAGCTTTCAATTTAGTTAGAGAAGGATAAAGGATTACATGATGAAGTTAAATTGTATTTGATTTGGATTGTTATGTATTTCGATTGCTCGATTTAGATATTAATGGTAATTTGTAGTTTCTTTAGTTTAGATTTGCTTTGGCATTTGGTTTAGCTTGTTTTGGATTGGAAGCTCATAGAAGTTGGCAACTTGCTGGAAGTTTTGAGTTTGGGTTATGCTTTTTAGGTCTGACAGTAATGGCCATACAGCTCAACCCAAACCCAACTACTGGAGATGCTCTTATACAACTGGTTTTATGCCATTTCTCTGACTTTCTCCTCCAACGTGGAATCGTGATAAGACCAGGATTTTTGTCGCCAATTAATCCACCAACATTAATTTACATTTCTCCACAAAACTCCTAGTGTATTTTCTCAAACGATATATATCTTCTTCTTCTTCTTCTTCTTCTTCTTCTTCTTCTTTCTTCTTCTCCTCCTCCTCCTCCTTGCGATCAAATTCTTTGATTTATCAAAAGAATGAGTTATGATTTTCAAACTCTTCTTCACCGACTTTGGGCTTGAGTGTGATTTTATTTCCAATTGAGCCTTTAATTGAAATTTTTCTTTGAATACATGGTATTCGAGCTTTGATCAGAGCTTTGACTCTCATATTTGCACACGAAAAATCATCCTTGAGAATTTGTTTAATCCGAAAATTAATTGGAAATTTAGAGGCTAGGGGAGTTGCAATTAAGAACTCAAATCGGAAAATCGCTATAAACTTTCTCGAGTGTTACCTCAATTAGATATGTTACTGCTGAGATATATATAGTTGGCAAATCAAGCCTTGCACCTCAAAATATAATATCCTGGGCTACTCCTCTCACTGCCATTTTTATTTTAGATAGAACCTCCAGAGAGTGGGCGTTTTCATCCACGTGTTGGGTGCCAACGACCCTCGTACTCCGCATCACCCCAATATTTATCCACGTGTTAAGCTCAAAATTATGCCACACGCGAGGGAGAGTGTTCAGATATATAATTCCACATTTGGAAAATAAGGACTTGCAACTCAAAATATAATATCATGAAGCTACTCCTCTCATTGCCAATTGGCTTGAGATGGCACCTCCAGTTCTAATAGTTATAATTAGAGCAGATGCGGGGGCTAGAATTGGTGCGAAACTGAATTGTTGTTGATGATGCATATAGATTGTAGTTGATGAAATACATGACAGGGTTTATAGGGCTGGTTATGGGATAGTGGCATCTCGTCGTGGCGTTGTCCATTTTAGAGAATGATATTCCATTGATTTAAATTGGGGTCACAGCCCAGTATTTATACATGATACTATATACAACTTAAGTAAATATACATTATATATACTACTGGTATACAGCCTAAAGACACTATATATAAAGCTGGCACACAACCCAAAAATATTGTACATATAACCACAAATATACTACAAAGATATTATAATAATATCTACCCAAAGATATTATATTATCTGCCCTTACACAGTAGATACACAACTGTATACCAAAGAGGTGGACTAACACTCCCCCATAAACTCGACTGTCCTGGAGAGACGAGGTTGGAACACAGAAATTGAAAACGAGGCTTGTGCAACTCTTTAGTCAAGATATACAACCTGATCAGGAGAATGAACAAATTGAACGTGGTGAGTCCCAATAATAAGCCTCTCGCGAATGAAATGATAATCCAACTCAATAGGCCTTGTCCGACCAAAAACCACTGGGTTGGAAGCCATGTAAGTAGCACTGAGATTGTCATAGAGAAGGGTGATGGGACTCGAAACTAGAAGTTGAAGCTCATGTACGAGATGAGTAACCCAAGTAGTTTCAACACACACATGAGCAAGCGATCGGTACTCAGCCTCAACGCTCGACCGTGAGATAGTAGGTTGCTTCGTGGCGCTCCAAGTAACTAAGGCAGAACCCAGGAAGGCACAAAAGCCAAAGGTAGAACGGCGAGAATCAGGACACCCTGCCCAGTCAGCATCGGAGTAAGCCCGGATAGCAAGAGGAGTAGAAGATCAACGAATCAACAACCCAAAGTCCAAATAGCCCATGAGATACCGAATAATTCGCTTAGCTACAAGCAAATGTAAGGTATGTAGAGTACTCATAAATTGGGTAACATGATGAACAACATAAGAAATGGCTAGACAAGTGAATGCCAAGTACTGAAGAGAAACGACAAGCTGACGATACTCAGTCGCATCAGGTAAGAGATCACCACTCGGGACAAAGAGCTGAGACTTTGCATAAACAAGAGTGTTATAAGGTTTACATTCAATTAAAGAGCTACGGTGTAATAGATTAACAATATACTTTGTCTGCGACAAATAAAGACTAGTGGGTGTGGAGTTGCTCTCGATACCCAAGAAATAGGAAAGATAACCAAGATCCTTGATCTTAAATTTGTACCAAGACGAGAGATAAAAGATAAGAGTATGGATGAAGCATTTCCTGCTGGAACAATGTCATCAACTTACAAAAGTAAAGCCATAATTGTAGAAGAGCGGCGAAAAGCAAACATAGACAGATTTGTACGGCTTAGGGGAAGCCCATACTGGAGGAGGTGCTCAGTTGCTAAAACCAAACTCGAGGTGCTTGCTTAAGACCATAGATGGATTTGTGAAGCTGACACAAATGGATAGGACGTACAGGTCATAAAAACCAGGTGGCTGACTCATGAAGATAGTATCATTAAGGAAGCTATGAAGAAAGTCATTTTTGACGTTGAACAGCCGCAAGGACCAACCATATGATAAAACAAGGCTCGAAACTGTTTGAATAGTAGTGGGGTATATTGGACTGAATGTCTTACCATAGTTAAGGCCATGCTACTTATGAAAACCCTTAGCCACTAACCGAGCCTTGTATCGCTTAAAAGAACCATAAGATTTTTGTTTTAGCTTGAAAAACCCATTTGCAATCAACAATGTGTTAACTTGGGGTAGGAGGGACAAGAGTCCATGTCTTGTTCTTGAGAAGAATATTAATATCCTCTGTCATAGCCTGACACTACTCAGGAAACCGAATAGCCTGTATAAAATACGTGGTTTCCGTAGTATAGGAGGTAAGCTGAGAAGTAAGAGTACGGGATATAGGATACCATATTGTGTCGCCAGTGGGAACCATAACTCTGCGAGTACCATCTCTGTTGCGAGTAACCATAGGGTGCCTAACATGGGATGGTGTATTGAGATATATAGTTCCACATCGGGTATTCAAGCCTTTCACTTCAATAATATAAGATCCTGGGGCTACTTCTCTCATTGCCAATTGGTTTTGAGATGGAACGTCCAGTTCAAATATGGTATCAGAGCGGGCCTTTCTTCCACGTGTCAAGCCCAACGGCCTATGTGCTACTTCGCGTCACCCAAATATCCATCCACGTGTTGAGCTTACAAATTACGCCACACGTGAGGGGGCACATTGAGATAAATAGTCCCACATCAGACACACATAGACTTGCACCTCAAAATATAAGATCTTGGGGCTACTCCTCTCATTGTCAATTGGTTTTGAGATAGAACAACCAATTCTAATATGGTATCAGAAGAGAGAAAGATGTGTGTTTGATATGGAACTATTTATCTCTACAGGGTGTAAACCCTAGATCAGAAGAATACCCATCTGTAGTGGCAGGTTGAAGCTGAGAAGGACCTAGATCATTATTAAGAGGAGTAACAGTTTGTTGGGACCCTAGATCAGAAGAATACCCATCTGTAGTGGCAGGTTGAAGCTGAGAAGGACCTAGATCATTATTAAGAGGAGTAACAGTTTGTTGGGATCGTCTGCACTGATATTGGAGTAGCGGTTGAGCAGAGACAGTATGTAGGGCAGTGGCAGAGGAGCTGATAGAATCCTGCAGAGGGGACTACTCGTCAAATCGGACATGCCTAGAGATGAATACTTTGCCAGTGGAATGGTCAAGGCACTTGTACCCCTTATCTTGGTCAGCTTTATCTTGGTGAGAGTGTGGAAGTATCTAGTATTACATAAATAAAATTTGAACCTGTGACACTATATATTTTGATATATCAGCTTCATGTAATACATACCAAATGGATTTTAGTGGATATGCAAAGTGTCACAACCTGTTGTATAATTGGACAAGTCCATTCTACTATTGTGCTTTGAATACAATGTTTTTAAGAAAACCAAATAGTGTTTTGCATATCCTCAAGAGATTATGTGTCCAATTTCGCAGTTATATGTTTGATGTAACTCTGATATGCCAAAATAAATTGCTTGCATGTCCAACCGATATACTTAGATAGGGCGATTAGCCTGTGTATGCTTTTCCATTTCGAATTATCCTTCTAAGTTTCATGCTTGACAACATTAGTGACATCTCAGGTGGTTGATAAGTATAGTCTGATATTCATTAGTAGTGCTGATAATAGTGGCCCTGTCCTGAGCACACGGTTGGTGTGCCAAGTGTAACCACTTCAAACATCATAGGAATTGGTGCTTATTTTTCTCCTGCCATGGCTGCTGCTGCTCATTCTGTAGCTGAACCTCCTTCCGAAGGATTGCAATACACTTGATTTTTCTCTTTTATTTACCTCTTAGTTCCTTAAGGATTGGAATACGCAATTCGATGCAAGTTTCTACTGACTATTGTCTTCTGGAATATATATAAATATGTTTGGTATCATTCACTTATAGGTCAAAATTAATAATTCAACATTCAAGTCAAAAACATCATTTTGGAAATAGAGGGTCCAGTAGTCAGTACCAAAAACTTTGGTTGCATTGGTTAGCCATATTGGATTTCTCTCAAGTCTTTCGTGTTATGCAACTTTCTCAGTATCTAACGTAATATAGTAAATAGCATCTCTTGACACATCCCAATTCCGTTGTGGTTCCTGGTTTTTCACTTGAATAGATTTATACCATTGGGCTCTTGGCGCAGTGGTGGTTGTGACCCTCCACCAAGAGAGGAGTCGTGGGATCGAAACCTTATCGGGTTGGAAACTCAGGGTTACGGATCCCTATATATAAAACCGGCGTGCCTTAAAGAAAACAGAAAAAAAAAACTTGAATAGATTTACTCTGATAATTACAGGTCCCAGTAGAGGCCCAACAAGTCGATGGAAATCTTGGCGTCTGTAAGTGCTCCTGGTGGGGCGGTGGCTCCTGTACCTACATGGACTGTTCAACGACAAATGCTTATGAATGGAACATCCATGGCATCTCCATCAGCTTGTAGAGGAGTCGCTTTACTGATTAGTGCGATGAAGGTTCTCACATTCTTTTCCCTTTCAGCTTTGCAGCTTTATACATGGATTTATTGATGGGTAATAGCTTACACCGTTAAATTTTCCCTTAAAATAAGACGCAGGACCATTTATTAGGACGTGGATCCCCTTATTTTGATGAACCTTGATAAGTTATATCTGATATTGAGGAACTTTTATAGTGTAACCCTCTCTTACGAGTGAAAATATTTGATGTACAAATCTCAACAATAGAAGTGTGTGTTGTGTCTGTGTCTGAGGTTGGGTGCGGATGGTTACTGTAAATAACTCTTTCTTGATTGCTGAGACTTTCTAACTAATGATTTTAATTTATTTGCAGGATGAAGGCATTCCTGCAAGCCCATACAGTGTAAGGAAGGCACTTGAAAATTCCACAGTTTCTGTAGGTGAATCTCTTAAAGATAAACTATCCACTGGAAAGGGACTTATGCAAGTTGACAAGTAAGTTTTTTGTAAGATTGGAAAAGTACTTTAGGACCTTACCACATACGTGATTGGAGAATAATAATAAATTTGAAGGGAAGATTAAGGCCATGAAAACAATCATCTTTTATACATGTGAGTGAGTATTTTGGATTAGCTGTCATTTTCCATGCATTTGAGGGGCTGGGGTTAGATGATCTTGTGTTGTGGTGGAATGAATTTGTTATAACAAACCCGATGTAAGGTCATGCCGCCATGTTATGCTTGTTTTCCTTTTATCCTTGCCTTCCGGATGTATTATTTCTATCTTTATATCTTCTTTTGAACATTCCATAAATTGTTATTACTTTCTCCAAATGAAAAATGTTAAAGAATAAACTTCATCTAAATAAAGATGAATTTTATCAATGGGAGTAATTGTATGTTTGCAGAGCGTATTTCACTAACCTAAAGCTCCACGAATAAAACCATCTGCATCAGCACTCGTTACTTTTGAGGTGTCAATATCACCACTCCCTGTGCTGCAGATGGATACATATTGATAAACTTCGAGCAATATTAAGACCAAATTATCAAAACAAGCGAGAATATCTAAATAATTCAATAGTTTCAAAGGTACCAATCAAGGACATCTAGAATTTTTGTCTTTCCGCCTGAGGTCAATTGCAGACCAGCAGCAGCTGGATCCATACCCGTATCTGTAAACAAACAAAATAATTTCATCAAGAAGATCATTTACATATCATATTATCAAAATCAACTTTGAAGTTTCTAATAAAGTGGAACTCAAATAGCAAGCTTAAAGAGCTGAAATTAATTTTCCCCAAAAGAATGAGGAGCAATCAATACATAAATCATTATCTCTATATCATTTTTTTTTTAAACCTAATACTTGATGAGATAGAGAGTAACTGACAGAAAAACGAAAGAGAGTAAGCCCAAATCCTAGTCGTCTTTCTATTTTCTCCTTCCTCTTCTAGAAGATCATTTTTGCTTGATTATAGTAATTAGATTTGCTTTGGAATTTCTATTTATTTGTAGGAAGACAATTATGTAGATTGATAACAATTATAATTCTAAATTATAAAGTTTTTTATTTTATTACAAGCACATTATCCTTGAAAATAGAGTTTCTTTTCTAGGTTTTAATTAAGTTGGTGAGTAGAAATAGCTCTTAGTTTTTGGATATCTTAATAAAAGTAGTGTTCTGTTGAGTTTCATTAATTGCAAATTCAAATTGGTTTGCTTCCACACGATTGCTTACACTATACGTGGTGTTTTCTACCGTTTACAATGATATGAGCAATTTGATCTCAAAGCAATGCAACAAACTTGAAGCTAAGAAGACGCGAGATCGTGTAATTATTTCTATTAACTGCTTATTTTCAGGTTGTACTAAGTGGTGACAGATAGGAGTAGGTTTTTCAATTTTCCTTATGGTGAAATTGAAAGGAAAATAAAAATCTTATGCACCCATTCCTTGGGGTTCATGCAAGATGTAGTATAAGAAAGGGCACATTTCCAGAAATCCATTTGAGGGTTCCCATTTTGCAAACAGAATAAAAATTCCACAATGAGAATTATAGCTTATAAGATCAAGAAAAGGGCAAATAGCTATGTGGGTCAGTTTCTCTCTTTTAAGGGAAGAGTAGTACTTGCTCAATCTGTTATCACAAGTGTTCCAGTATACAACATGGCTGCATACAGATGGCCAACATCAGTGATTCAAGAATGTGAAAGGGTTATCAGAAACATAATTTGGTCAGGGAACCATAACAAAAGAAAAGGTACTGCAGTGGCTTGGGAAAAATGTTGCAGACTTTACAATGACGGGGGCATTGGGATCGGGAGAATGAAGGACATGCTGATGAAGCTAGCATGGGCAATTATTGAGAAGAAAGGGTCATGGGTTAAGTTAATTACATGCAAGCAAAATATTTCAACCACAGTGGGGATTTTATCAGGCCCGTCCCTTGCGGTGTGTGAGATGTGCGACCGCATAAGGCCCAAGAAAAAAAGGGCCTAAAAAAAAAGGGTTTTGCCCAAGGATTAGAAAAAAAAAAAAAAAAAAAAAATTTAATAAATTACATATATGATACAAAGTTAGCTTCGTTGGTTAATGCTTTGTTTTTTAAGTAAGAGGTCAAGGTTCAAGTCCTAGCAAAATATAGTAATTTTAGGCCTCATTAGTATTTTCGCACGTGGATTTTATTAGCTACTATAAAAAGGGGAATTAAAGAAGCTTACATTGAGGTGAAGGATGGAGCACAACTACCAGAGAGCAGATTAATCTATGGAAGGACACTTGGGCTGTTGACTCCCCACTGTCTGGTCATGTGTTAGGGGAAAAGTCTATGGCAACTCATATGAAAAACGTCAGTGAGCTTCTTGACAATGACAACTGGAAAAAAGACAGCAACGATTCTACAATCTGTTGGATTTTTTTTACTAACTTGATTGTTAATATTTCAGGCACTGATACATGTTTCTACACCCGTAACATTCATGGAAAATTTATTGTTAAAGCAGCTCATGAGTCATGACAAAGGAGGGGAACCATATGCTGGTAGAGCAAATATCTAAGGAAACAAAACTCTTGTCCTGGACGAAACAACCTGGCCTGGAGGATCTTCAACAAGGCCATTCCCACAGATGAAAGAGTTCAATGTCAGAATATAAGCTTAGCATCCAGGTGCTATCTCTTTAACAACCATGCTGACTCTGCTTATCATTTATTCCTTGGTGGGCTTTTAGCACCTTTGACTTTGATTTCGTGGACTGCTGATATATCAACATTTTTGAAGTGGCTGAATCTAGAAACTACTATGTGCAAGATCATTGAATTAACATGGCTCTTGCTGTTTTAGATTATATCTGGACATCAAGAAATAAAGGCAGTTATGAAGAGCATATGGTTTCAATTTCTGTGTCAGAAATGGCCATTCTTGGTCATGTCTAAGGGAGTTATGTCTAACAATATCAAGATCTGCAGATTATCAAAAATTTGGGTGTGGGATGCAAACGGAAAATACCTCCAGAATTTAGAACATGCTACTGGCTTCTGCCTCAGATTGGTGAGATTAAGGCAAATTGTTATGGCTCCAGCAGAGAAAACCCTGGATGAACAGGATTTTGGCATTGGTTTTAGGGGCCACAATGTAGATTTACAAGGTGTGATGGTTCAAAACATGGGTGTAACCACTTCCTATATGGCTGAGTGTGCTACTACCATAGCAGCTGCATAGAAAGCTTTGATGCAAGGTTTGCACAGGCTTTTTATCACAACAGACTCACAAGCAGCAGTAACATCTTTCAAGAGTAACAACATGCGTCAGCAATTTAGAGCTAAATGGCAGTACTTCAACATTCTTTATAATCCTACTTATTAAGTCCATTCTTGCTTTGGTTACTGTTGTTGAGCCGTACCGCGGAAACCGGCCAATGATTCGATTCGATTCGATTAGCGATGAACAATATAAAAGAATACACACAACCAAAAACACTAACACACATGTAAGGTAGTTCGGCAATTGCCTACATCCACACACAAGAGAGAGAGAGAGAGTTTATTCAAATGATCCTTGGTTACAATCACAAACCAATTTGAGGTTTCTCAAGATTTTTCTCTTTAAGGATTCCTCACAAATAGATCTCACCAATAGTTGCAAAGAAATACTCTAAGTCTCCCTTATATACTTGGGATGCTTATTACATCAACACGGATCAAGAGACAAAACCAATGGTCGAAACGACCTCTAAGTATTTGCATCCGGATGCAAATCCGGATCTTACTGGTTTGCTTAGGATGAAAATCCGGATTATAAGCTTATCATCCAACTTATATCCTATCACCCGACTTCCATTTGGATTCCTCCTTTATCCGACAATTATCTACCTCGGTGAAGATTTCCTCAAATTTGAGCCGAACTTCGCCAACTCACCAAATCGCACCCAACCTAAAAACCTATCTTACCAAATGTCCCCAAAGACCCAAACAAACAAACGGCCCAAGGAACTCAACCAAACCAAACGTCCCAAATGACCAAATCGAACAAACGTCCCAAAGGACCCAAACCAAACAAACGTCCCAAAGGACCAAATCGACTTCACCAAATCAATAGTTACCATGGATCAAGTCGCCCGTAGTTCCCAAAATCCCCTCAATCTATATGAAGGATTTGGACCAAGTTCAAACAATGATTGAACTTAATCCCTGAAACAACTTTTGTAAACATATCCGTCAGGTTATCATTGGTGCAAATTTTCTTCAACAAAATTTTACCCACTTCTAGGAGTTATTTAACAAAGTGATAATGCGCATCTATATGCTTCGTGCATTAATGATGAACCTGATTTTTGGCCAAGAAGATAGCACTCTGAAAATCACAAAACACATCAAGATGATCCATCTTAATGCCCAAATTATGCAAAAGACGCTTTTTCCAAATAGATTCTTTAATCGCTTCAGTCACCAATATATACTCTGCCTCAGTAGTAGATAATGCGAGCGTTGACTATAACGTAGATCTCCAACTAACCGGTCTTCCACCCAATGTAAAAACATACCCGATAGTAGACCGCCGTTTATCCAAATCATCCATATAGTCAGAATCCACTAAACTCACACAAAGCTGATCAATTGAATCATGTTTACAAAATTCCAAACCAATATCCATAGTACCTGTGATATACCGTAGAATCCATTTCACATCGCTAATGATCTTTTCCCAGATCATGCATATATCTGCTAACAATACCAACTGCCTGTAAAATATTTGGCCGAGTACAAACCATAGTATACATCAAGCTACCAACAGCGTTAACATAAGGAACTTGACTCGTATAATCACATTCCCCATCTATTTTTGGAGACATAGAAGCCTTAAGCTTAAAATGAGGAGCAAGGGGCGTACTTATAGTCTTTGTGTTCCCATTAATACCAAATCTCTAAAGTACCTTCCTCATGTACGTCGCCTGTGAGAGATACATCGATCCATTTTTTCTATCTCTATGAATCTCTATTCCGAGAATCTTCTTCGCATCACCGAGATTCTTCATTTCAAATTCTTGACCCATTTGCTTATTCAACTTGTCAATCTTGTTTTTGTGCTTACAAGCAATAGGCATATCATCCACATACAAAAGCAAGTAAATAAGGACTCGCTATGTAGCATGCTAAGTATATACAATGGTCATAATGACTCCGATTGTACTTCTGCCCAATCATAAACTGATCAAACGGTTTATACCATTGTCTTGGAGACTACTTCAAACAGTACAACGATCTCTTTAGCTTACACACATAGTCTTCCTATTTCACAATTTTAAACCCATTCGGTTGAGTCATATAGATCTCTTCTTTCAAATTTCTATATAAAAACACCATCTTAACATCGAGTTGTTGCAACTCCAAATCAAATTGCACTACTAATGCCAATAGGATGTGAATGGAGGAGTGTTTCACCACCGGAGAAAAAACTTTATTGTAATCAATCCCTTCTCTTTGAGCATAGCCTTTGGCTACGAGTCTTGCCTTGAATCGTATATCATCATCTTGAGATCCTTGTTTCTTTGTGTAGACCCACTTACAACCAATCGCTTTCTTACCTTTTGGCAACTTTGAAAGTTCTCAAGTTTCATTCTTGAAAAGATAATACATCTCTTCCTTCGTCGCTCCCTCCCAATGTTTAGCCTCGAAATCATAAATAGCTCCCTTATAGGTGGAAGTAACATCTTCTTCAACGACTGGTAGTGCGTAAGCTACCATGGCCTTCGCCTTTGGAAGTACCATGTTTTTTGTAAGCCATCTCGGCTTACTTGTATTCCTCTTTGGTTTACTCGTTGCAATTGAATCCACCATCGGAGTCTCCTCATTTGTACTCCCAAATGCTCTACCCTCGTCTATCTTCATCATTTGGAACATGAACTAGTGGCTCATTACCCGTTATCACATCAGTAAATGACACCCCATTTAGTACAGAACTCTCTAGACCATGTGAAGACGTATCAATCTCTACCCGTTGTAAAACCTTGTTTGTCATCTTCTTCACGTGCTCAGATACATTTGACTTCATCATAGAAGCCTCATCAAAAGTAACATCCCTACTCAGAATAATCATCTGATCTTTCGTATCCCATAACTTGTAACCTTTCAAACACCCTTCTTCTTACCCAGAAAAATGACATTCTTTGTTCGAGGATCCAACTTACCATCTTTGACATGATTGTATGTCGGACACCCAAAGATACGAGGAGAATCATAATCTGAAGTAGGTTCTCCCGACCAAGCTTCAATTGATGTCTTACCCTCAATTGCAGCCGAAGGCAACCTATTAATGAGGTAGTATGCATATGTCAAAGCCACAACCCATAACGATTTGCTCAACCTAGAATTGGACAACATACATCGCACCTTCCCCAGCAAAGTACGATTCATGTGCTCTGCTAACCTATTTTGTTGTGGTGTCTCTCTAACGGTAAAATGTCGAACGATCCCCTCATCCTGACATACTTGCAAAAATTGATTACTTGTATACTCCATAGCATTATCCGAACGGAGCAACTTGATCTTTTTGCTAGTCTGAGTTTCTATCAACTTCTTCCACCTCATAAAAATTTCTAGAATTTATCATTCCTCCTCATGGTATATACCCACACCCGCTTAGAAAAATCATCCACAAAAATCAAAAAATAATGTTTACCCCCAAGTGATGCATTTCTGGAGGGTTCCCAAACATCTTAATAAACGTAGTTAAGGATTCTACGAGTACGATGAATAGCTGTGCCAAACTTCACTTTTGTCTGCTTGCCCATAATACAACGTTCACAGAAGTCTAACTTGCATGCTTTAACACCCTTTAATAGCCCTTGGTTCACAATGACCAACCTATTTACAAAATATACATTTGTCTTTCCCGTAGTTGTTATAATTTCCACCGCGACCTCTCGACTTTGATCAAGAGTTGTTACCACTAGACTTCTTTTTATCCGAAGACCTCCCTCTAACAGTCAATACCTCGGATGTCGACTTATCAGACTCATATTTTTCTTTCCTCCGGTACTCATGATTTACTACCGCCATAGTCACATCCAAGTATTGCAAAGAACATTTCCCGTGTATTATCATCGTAACGAAGTGTTCGTACTCTTTGAAAAAAAAGTTCAAGAACAAAAGTGTTTTGTCTTCATCGCCAATAATCTCCACCAAGTTTGCCAAGTTGTCTAGTAACTTGGTGAAATATTTCAAGTGCTCCGATATATAAATTATTTATCACATCGTGAAGAGATAAAACTTATTCTTTAAATTGAGTCGATTTTGGATACTTTTCACCAAATACTTCTCCACAAGAATCCTCTAAATTTCCCTTATCGAGGTTTCATTCATTACAAGGTACTTAATGTCTTGGGCAAGACATGAGCAAATTTGACCACAAGCCCTCTTGTTCATCTTCTTCTAAATACTTTCCTCTACCTCCTCCGATTTGTCTTCCAACAACTCATCTAAATCTTGTTGACTAAGCGCAACAATAACTTTGCATCGCCACATGTTGAAGTTGTTTGTGCCATTAAATTTCTAAACCTCAATTTTTGCATTGTTAAACATTACTGTAGTGTTATTCCGTTTAGGCACTGTATGGACCTATCCCTCGATCTCACCCAAAGTCGAGCTCATCTAGTTCGAATTACCTTCATCTCAGACTCACACATTTTTAACACATTTCCCCAGTCAACATTCCAACCTACCCCAGAAACTGGCCAAGAACGTGGGCCAAACTTAAACCGAAAAACCTTATCCAGTCAAAGACACCTATCTCCCACGAACTCGTTAGTTACTCAGCCAACCGGCACTAACCATATTGTTTGAAGAATGTGCTCCAGCATGATGAAGAGCTGCAGAGAAGGCCTATATAAAGAAAAAGTTTCAGAAGCGACAGGGGCCAGAAAAATTATACAAGAGATCACCTAAAAACTACTTGTTCTAGATTCTTGATAATCATCAAAACTTCTTAGTTACAAGATTCAAGCATTTCTATTTTTAGAGGGCACTTGTAATAAGATATCCGCCTCAAGCAATAAAGATACTTTCAACAAAAATTCTCCACACGAGGTCGTGGTTTTTTACCTATTTAGAGGTTTTCCATGCTAAAATCACTTGTTTCATTTCTTACCTATTTAGAGGTGCTCCAGCATTTCTATTTTTAGAGGGCACTTGTAATAAGATATCCGCCTCAAGCAATAAAGATACTTTCAACAAAAATTCTCCACACGAGGTCGTGGTTTTTTACCTATTTAGAGGTTTTCCATGCTAAAATCACTTGTTTCATTTCTTACTTTCTATTAGAATATTGTTACAGGTTCATTGGTGTGATAGTGAATTCCAAGCTATTTTGAGCTTACGGAATTTGGCCATTACATTTGGCACCGTCTGTAGGAAAGATTACATTTCCATGATATCCTAAGGCAGTCTTTCACTACAACTTTCAATCATGGTTACTTCCAGATAACCAGATACAGGAACTCAGCTAAAAGTTTCCATGGAGCTGGGGCAGTTCACAGAGTTACAGGCGAATCTCAACGCCGAGATAGAGAAACGTGCAGAACTTGAACTTCAGTTAACAAAGGATCGGGCGCTCAGGAAAAAGATCTCGATACAGAACAACAAGCTCGTTTGACAATGCTCAAATGGCATAAAGATCAGATGAGAACAATACAGACTGCCCTAGAGGTTCTGCAAAATACTTGGTAGGTTTCTCTAACCAGAGATCACGATCAGCTTCCAGAGACCTCCCGCGTCTCAGCAAGGGAAGGATTGGGATCTCGGGGAGTTCTCAGTAAAGCTATTTCCAGGAATCTACAATCACCCCCTGATCTATCAAACAGTTTGATAGCAGGTCGAATTGGTTCTGATGCCTTCACCTGCCAAACAGAAACAACGATGACTTTCACCTCGTCTTCAAGATGAAGTTAACACCGATATCGAGAAATTGATAAAAGTGGGATTCATTCGAGAAGCCAACTATCCAGACTGGATATCCAGCATTGTCGCTATCCCAAAGAAAAATGGAAAAGTTTGAGTTTGCGTAGATTTCACAGATCTGAACAAACATACTCCAAAGGATAATTTTACTCCTCTCAACATTTATTAGATACTCAAATCCACAGCAGGCCATAACCTTCTATCTATGATGGACGCTGCTTAGAGGTACAATCAAATTCCACTTTTGGAAAAAGATTAAGAGAAGACAACTTTCATCACTGAAATATGACTTTATTGTTAAAAGGTCATGCCCTTCAGACTCAAGAACGCGGGTGCCACATATCAATGGTTGATGACTACTATGTTCAAAGCACACTTAAGGAAAATCGTTGAAGTCTAGATCGATGATCTTTTGTGTAAAAGCGTACAGTCAGCCAATCACATTTTAAATCTCAACACTATATTCAACATCCTTTGATCTTACAAGATGCGTCTTAACCCTTATAAATGCCAATTTGGGGTACATTCTGGCCACTTTCTAGGCCACCTCATCAGCAAGAAAGGAATTGAGGCCGATCCGGATCAAATTCAGGCTCACCTCGATATGCCCTCTCCAAAAACAATAAAAGACATTCAAAAAATCGTCGGCAAGATTGCCGCTATCAACCATTTCGTTTCTAAATCTTCAAACCGCTGTCATTGGCAATTTCTATTACTCCGCGGATATACCAAATGAGGAAAAGTTCAGCCAAATGCAGAAGTCACATGGACACCAAAATGCGAAACAACTTTTCAGGATCTCAAAACCAATTTGGGAAGGTCTCCCATAATGAGCACCCAAGTAGATAATGTGGAACTGATTATCTACCTAACAACCATAGATACTTCCCTCAGCTCAGTTCTCATTCGCCTGAAAGGGAAAATTGAGAAACCAGTCTTCTTTATCAGTAAGACCCTCACACCAGCGGAAATAAGGTACTCTAAAATTAAGAAACTTCTTCTCACTCTTGTTTATATTTTACAAAAACTTAAGTACTACTTCCAAGCTCATTCAGTCAAAGTCATGATGAACTACCCACTTCGGGAAGTTCTATCCAAGAAAGAAAAATCAAGAAGAGTGCAACAGTGGTCAGTAAGTTTAGGAGAACATAATATCAAGTTTGAACAACGTCATTCTGATAAAGATCAGGCCGTTGCCAATTTTCTCATGGATTTTCCAGTGGAAGATCCCGAGTGGAAGGAACACGACCCTGAACTTAAAGAAAAAATACCCGAGGATCCACCCCCCAAGCCATTCGACGAATAAGCTGAATGGATTACTACATCAGGGTGGAGACTTCTCACAGATGGATCAGCAGGACCCGCAGGGTTAGGAATCGGGATCGTTTTGATTACCTCTTCTAATGACAGAATTGAGAAATCAATCCACTTGGATTTTGAGGCCTCAAATAATATCACCGAGTATGAAGCTCTCATTCATGGACTCGACATCTCTCTTGAGCTCGATGTCCCCAAACTCTTAGTTTACACAGATTCACTACTCATCGTCCGCCATTACTCAGAGCAATACTAAAAGAATGGGAAGATGATAGAATTCGCAGCTCTCATTACAGATAGGATAAGAAAGTTCACGAAAGCAACTCTCGATTATCTTCCTCGAGGTAAAAACAGACACACCGATTCCTTGTCATATTTAGCTGGGGTCTTGGGTGCAGAAGCTCAATATCTCCAGATCGAAATCATTTTAACCTCCAGCATTGATCGTATTTCTGTATGCACAATCAATACTTGGGGCGATAAAGGGGGAGACAACGATTGGTGAAAGCCTTCCTTAGCCTATCTCGGTGTCGACAACAATTGCAACGGACTACTCCTAGCAGATCCAAAAGAGCGTCGATAGCCAATCAACAACTTGAAGCGCTACACTAATCAAAGCGGTATGCTATACCACCTGTCTATCACAGGGTCTTACCTCAAGTGCCTCTCCAAATCAAAGGCAGATGAACTGCTCTACAAATTATATGAAGGTACTTGTGGCTCCCATGCCGTAGGTCGATCATTAACAAACAGAGCTATCATTCAAGGAGTATTCTGGCCCAGCATGCGCAAGCAAGCAGAGGAGTACTCCCGCAGATACGATACCTGCCAAAGACATAGATGTATGATACGCACCCCTACGCTCGAACTTTATGCAAGCAAGGTTTTGTGTCCATTCAAAAGATGGGCACTAAATCTCGTCGGCAAATTCCCTAACTCTCCAGGTAACCACCGTCATCTACTCGTAGCTACCGATTATTTTACAAAATGGGTAGAAGCAGTTCCACTATGTCGAACCAGAGAAGAAGATGTCATCTTTTTTATCTGGGACCACATAATCACTCGGTTTGGGTACCCTCACCTAATTCATATCTATAACGGGCCCCAATTTATGGAAGAGAAAGTCAGAACCTTCCTAAACCACCACAATATCATCCACTCACCATCCAATCCTTACTATCCTCAACACAATGACCAAGCCGAAATCACCAGCAAAACCATCGTAGATGGACTCAAAAAATGGCTTCACACACAGAAAAAAGGCAATTGGGATCGCGAGCTGCCTCATGTCCTATGGGCCTATCGTACCACTCCTCGAAAATTAACTGGGTGTACCCCATTCCTCCTTACTTATGGAACTAATGTCGTCATTCCTTCTGAATATCATTATATAGTTCGTGACCACGAGCTAACTGACGAGGAAAATGAGTTTGAGTTGGCTTGCAACCTCAATATGATAGATGAAACCAGGGAACGCGTTATTGCTAACCTAGGTCGATATCATCATATGCTTGCCAGATCGTACAACAACCGAGTCAGAAGTCGCTCCTTCCATATCAAAGATCTCATCCTCAGAGAAATTCCTCAGCATCGCAAAGAGCCTCGCGCAAGAAAATTAACTGACAATTGGGAGGGTTCATTCATTATCACAGGTCTCTCAGGCCTGGGACCATATTATCTCATGACAGAAGAGGAAATCCCAATTTTAAGTCCGTGAAATACTAGGCGACTGAAATGGTACTATCGTTAAGCGTCTTACTACTTCATTTCCTTTCCTCGCTTTTATTATTTTATTTTTCGATTCTAAAAGTGAAATCTTCATCTCCATCCAATGTAAATTCTAAACTTATCAATGAAATTCCATGTTTTTCACAACATCTTTCTACTTATGTAGATTCTACCAAATATGAGATAGGGTAAAGATAATACTAGCCTTCATCTACTTTAACTTGTCTGGGTCATTTATTACGGCTAGATCAAGAATAACACTTGGCTCGGCTGACTCTACTAAATCTTTGTGATTGCAGCAAGTGTATAAACTTATTTCATATCAAAGACTCTACCAAACATCAAATAGGGCAAAAATAATACTAGCCTTCATCTACTTCAACTTGTTTAGGTCATTTATAACGGCTAGATCAAGGATAATACTTAGTTCGGCTGACTCTACTAAATATCTGCCATTGTAACAAGTGTATAAACTTGTTTCATATCAAAGACTCTACCAAACATCAGATAGGGCAAAGATAATACTAGCCTTCATCTACTTCAACTTGTTTGGGTTATTTATACCGGTTAGATCAAGGATAGCACTTGGTTCGGCTGACTCTACTAAATCTTAGCGATTGTAGCAAGTGTAGAAACTTGTTTCATATCAACAATTATATCAGGCATAAGATAAGGTAAAGGTAATATTTTCCTTCATCTCTTTCAATATGTCTGTAACATTTTTATAGTTCAATCAAATTTAAACTTGGTTTAACTCAACCCATTTCTGCGATTGAAACAAATGTAAAAACTTATATTATATCAAAGACTCCACCAGACACAAGATAAGGTAAATGTCATACTAGCTTTTATCTATTTCAATGTGTCTGCGACAGATACTATTTATTTTTCAGGTCAAATTCACATTATAAGGAATTCTTTTCTGCTGATGGGATATTAGCCGTGCTTTCCCTTATAGCAAGAGGTCGAGCATTCAGTTCACGGATTACAACAACTCTACCCCTCTCTATCAGGTCAGCTGGTCGAGGTCCTAAATTAGTTTCCATGGAGGCCATACAATTCCCTCGATCTATGTTAACTTCGCAAATACATCCCTTATCCGACAAACTTTTGAACAAGGTATCTCATTTTAACTCAAGTCTTTTTACTTCCTCTACAAAATACGCAATAATAGACTTTAGTATGTCTGAGCATGACGCATCAAGTACGAATATCGTTGCAAATTTTGCTCTCACCTTTCGAGGCGTGACTTCAATCTAGCATACAAATTCTTCTGATGATTCATTTCCATATCGACTTTAACATCATCAGCTACATTTTCTTCCATTTTTTTATAATATATATTTAGCTGATTCAGCCAAGTTCATGGCCTCTAGGTCCACTACCTGGACTCGAAGTCTCTTGATTTCTGCGTTCAACTCATCCCTAGCTGAAATATCCTTTAATAATTCTTCTTTCCTCTTCATGAACATCTTTTTTGCCCTTATTTCTTCTTCCAGGACCTTCCCCCTGATAAGAGCAACATTCAACTTCTACTAGCATTCTCATAAGTTCATATTTCCTCTCTGAACATGCCTCTGAATCCGAGACACATCACTCTCCAGCTCTCTAATTCGACCTGAGAGACTAACTATATCCCCTTAGACTAGAGGAGCCTGAACCTCATTTCTACTTCCCCCTGAGCGCTCTCTAGCCTCAGATTTCTTGGCTCGCACGATGGCTTGCGCCAGTTTGATCTTTAATCGTGTCACCATCTCATTTAAATTGTTACACCTTCGTTACATTTCCCGAAACTCCATATCCTTGGCAGGTAGGGCTATATGCAAGTGTTCAGCTATAGCTTTCAAGGCTGATAGATTTTCTCCAACTTCTCTCAGCTCGTTATCTTTTTCATCCATTTTTTATTTCAATCGCTCCAGTTCATTTCTACAATTCTGAAGATCAGATCTAAATTGTCCCTTTAATCTTTCTAGTGCATTAATACGGTATTGAGCCATGTCAGCCTGCTTACCCTTAGCCATCAACGTGTCAACCCGACTTTGAAGCTTTGCGGCATGCTCTGTTATCTCCGCTAGCTTTTTTCGCCCCTTGCCTATTTTGGCGTCTTTCTCTTCGACCTTATGAGTGAGGTCGAAAAAAACCTCGGTTACCTTCACAAGTTTAAAATGTACATTTACATGTTGATCTTCTCTGTTTTCGTTCACCTCCCTCATCCTATCAAACTCCTCTACAAATTCCCGGTTACATTAGAGTACATCATCCTCGCGCGAGCGAGCTGAATCCAATTCGACCTGTACGATATAAAGATATTAATGCAGTTCGATTTAGAACACCATCAATATGCATATATATATATATATCTCATTTCTAAAGTTATATATGATTTCTAAAATCTACGGTGTGCAAATACTTTTAGACTAAAAGGTCGGGGTACATTATCAGATAAACGCCTCATGAGGTATATTGCGAAGTCTAAGGTACATGCTTTCGATATGCTACTTTATATAAAGAGCATTAAATTTTTCTATGCACTATATTAGTATTATTTTCTTAAAGCTAATAGAAATTTTTTTCAATATGCATCTACATCCTATACAAGTCGAAAGACCTATTCCAATCTAACCTGTAGCTTCGGTCACGAAGACAGCAAGGCCGTAGAGGTCCCTTTTTTCCTGACAAGCCCGATCTCTAGATCTTTTATTCTGAGACTCTTTTCTCTAAGTACTTACAAGAGGTTTATAACAAATAGAAAAGTCAACCTACAAAAGTTTCCTCCATACACACAATCCAACAGTTTATAAATATTCATACAAAAGAACATTTCTGCCCTACCTTCTCATTATCACCCTCTGGTATGTCGGTGTCATCCCCTTGATTGTTAAGCACCGTCTGACGGGAGACACTGTCTAGACCATCAACGACCCCCACCGCTACTTCTTCCACTTCTTTTTCATCTTCCTCCTCAACATAAGTGTCTCCCTTAATGGCATCCACCACATCCTTGGAGTACCTCTTCAACATCAGGTGGTGCCCCAACCTTTTGCGCTCCGCCTCCACCTCCTCAAAAGTCACCCTGGCCTCCGATTGAAGATGGCCAATCGTTACTGCATGAGAAGCCTTCAGGGCCTCCAACATCTTTGTTTCCTTAAGAACATCCGCCTTCGATCGAGTTAACTTCTTTTCAAGATCTATTTTTTCTATTTTCAGCTCGGATTTCTCTTCTTCAATTCCAAGCAAAATGCCCCTCATCAAACGAGTAACCTGTAAAACACAATTCGACCTCAGCGTGAGCTCAAAATGTAAGGCATAAATATATTTCACATAATAAAGCATAAACGACTTACCATCTTGCTCACATCCTCTTCACCTTGAAGTGCGACCAGCCTTGCCCTTTTCTCTACTGCTTTGAGGTTGTCCTCAGCAGAAGGTTATTCCCCTGACCTCCATGAAGGTTTGATCCTTCTCCTTTTCTCTTTTACAACCTCACCACTCCCAGTGGTACCCGAGGCCGGCAAAGTCTTTAACATCCATTTTTTCAGATATTTTTGAGCTATTTTTGCCCGACGTAATCAGCTGAATCAAGCTATCTATTTCAGGGGTCTTGGACAAGTTGGTTCGACCTTCCCCACCAGATATTTGCTTCTTCCCTTCGTCAGCATCCACCATCAACCTGGTCGACTGAGCTTTTTGTACTATCTTCGACCTGCTATCAACCCTCTTTTTTCTACTAAGGTCAAGTCCTTCTGACATATATTTGAGCTCAGCCTCCTCCTCTGTAACTTCGTCCAACAATGACTTTTGCCTCTCCACAAGGGACTTCACACCTGCCATGCACAACATTTTTTATTATCAACTGCTGGCATCAGTTTAAATATAGCAATAATATTATCTATGCATGGATATACTTACTTTGTTTTACAGTTCTAAACCGAAGGTCCAAAGGTTCTTCATCATCTCTCTAAAGGCAATTACCCTTCACAATTATGTCATTGTCATTCTAGGTTCGACCTGCTGAATTTAGATCGAAGAAGCGACGCCGAGTTGCGCTTGCACAGAAATATGCCTTACCACTGGCCTTATAATTCTTCACCCCATAAAACTGTAAAATGTCCACATGGGTTATCCTCCTCACTTTCCCCCTCATTTTCCCATTTTTCATTCAGATAATCACAAATAGTTATTACCTCCCACATATTCTCGTTTAATTAAATAGGACATGCCTCAATCATATTCATAATCCCATTCGCCAAATTGATAAGGGGAAGACTCAACCCGTACTCTAATTGAGATAGGTAGCAAAAAATATCTCTGGGAGATCACTCCGAGCACCCCCATCAAAATATTCTAATGAGATCGATTCATCTATACCCCTATCTTGTTTTTCCACTTCCAAGTCAGCCAACAGATAAAAATACTCTTCCCCTGCCACTACCGTATAACCTTTAAACTGCCTATCGACGTATTCTACACAGTTACCCCACATTCCTCCTACAACCACCTTAGCCTTACAAAATTCTCTGAAGTCATCAGAGCCAGGAGGATAGGATATTAATTGACCAGGAAAATCTGGGAATTGTTTCAATCCTACTTCAGCCTCACTATTAGACTTAATCGTCTGACCATAGGTCGATACCTCATTAACAGGTGAACTATCCATCTCAACAATAATTTCTACAGAAAAGTTTTCAACCCTACACAATTGCCTCTCAAACTCAACCTACATATAGGTTCAGGTATCTATCATTATTTTGTATACATCGACCATTTACGTACAACATATATCTTTAGTATATTCTGTGTATATGTCAAAATTACATAGATTTCCATAAATAGTCATTTTTAAGATTTTCTCGGAAAAAAAATTACGATTTGCACAAACACATATATAGTGCATACATTTCTACTAACCTTCAGAATCGGAATAAGAATCCGCAGTAGCACCAAATCCTTCTCTCACGACACTGCTATGTAGCCACCTGCGTGATCCAGTATCTTTCATTCTCTTCGACCGTTAATCACCTTCAGATAACTCCTTCTCAAATCCCCAACAATTTTTTCGCGTCGCTCTCTATGTACTCTCCAAATTTTCAGAAATTGAAAAATGTTTGAATAATAAGGAAGAAGCATTATTTATCCTGTTTCTCACTAGCGGCTAGCAGTTATTGTGCCTCGCACGGCCCATCCTCAGTTTTGGAACTGAGGTATCCTTTTCACTCTCCATGTCAGACGTCTTGTACCTTTTCAAAAAAGCTGCCTTTCCATCATTACCCCTACCTTCATATTTTAACCTATTTTTCTCTCCTGTTTCCATATCATTTTTTGACCTTTCCACACTCATGATGACTCACCCTACGCGATATCAGATTTCTGTAGCTTTACATACAAAACAAACTAAAAGGTTCTACATTTCTTCAGTTTGGCTTCTTTGTCCTTATTTATCATACTTATAGTAATAATGACATCATTTTCAAAGCTAAGAAAATTTTCAAAATTATTTGCCACAACAACCTCAAAGCGGCATTTGCAACTATAAAGGATCCAATTGATTTACATCTTTTCTTTTACATTCAATCAACTTATTTTTACTTTTGAAAAATACTTTACACAGCGTCTAGAACAACCTTAAATAACCTGAATGACAACATCCGATCACATTATTCATCAGTTCTCCAATCTTCAAATTCGATCTTAACCTCAGCAATCAAACCAACCATCTCTTCTCGATCTACCAGATCCCTCACCAATTCACGAAAGCATACCTCATAAAAATAACAGGCATACTCAAGTTTCTTACTCCTAACATCTAATCCTTCAAGCTGACACTTTCTCACTGGTAACTCGGTATCATAGCCACGCATATCAAAAATCCTCTCCCACACTTAAGTAATCTTTATGGCCAACCGTCCTTCTGCGGCATGATGAATCCTCTGAGATCAAATTTGTACCATCCTAATCTCTTCTCCATTTTTTCAAATCATCCTACCCTTATTTACACATTTTTCACACACTTTCCCCTTAAAATATAATTTTCACCTTATTCTCGTAACATAAAATCTCATAATCATGAAATAGATTATTTGAACTTATCCCTTCACTCTAGTACGTACATTACTTTATTTATCCTAGTCGAGCCTATTCTACCAAGAGTTGTATTTTTATCAACCTGCAGTAGCTCGAATTTCTGCGTTACATATTTCGTACAATTTTTCTCCCCTACATGTTTTAACATACAACAGAATCATACTTATATCACAATGTCAATGCCACCACATATTTATCTCAGTTCGAGCACCATAAAAATAATTTTTTCAATACTTATAAACTCCTATTCATTTCATACATCCTACATAATTCAGTTCGATTCAAAGAAACATTTTCTATCTACATGACTCAAGTAATTGAATGATGACTTTTTATTCATATCAAAAATATTACATACAATTTTATAGATAACAAGTTTTTCAGTACATCAATCTCAGGTATACAGTAAAAATATTATCTGTCCAGCACCGAACTCCTGGTACTTTACAGATAACAAGTTTTTTACTATTTTTAAAAGTTACAGATAATTCAGGCACACTGACACATCAACTCCTCCAGTTCTTCATGCTTCAGTGCTCTTTCACCCTGATACAAAGCAGAAACTAGAACCAACAAAGAGCTTTACTCGTATGAGTTTGGTTGAAGTCTAATCAAACTTCAAATGGAAACTATGCAAGCAGTAGACTCAGTGCTAGAACCAAATTCTCGAACTAAAGGTCTTTTGTGCGCCAAAACGTGATAAAAATATTGAAGTAGTATCCCTCTAGTTGTCTCCCTCCTCCACTACCATCACCCTCACCTCGGAAACTGCCACCACCGAAGAGTTGGTAAAGATGACGAGGGCCCGATCTTAAAATCTGTGATGATACAAGAAATCAGCATAACTTCCCCGCAATTATGCCTATCCCTGCATATGATGCCCTAATACTGTCTTCGGCAAGAATACGGACACATGCCTACCGGTTCTCGCCTGTCAAGATGAAGATGTGAAACCTCTACTTGCAGTAGAACTCTTCCTCAGCTTCAGTCGCTTCATCTTCTGACATGCCTTGATACGTCGGAAGAATAGGAGCGGGTATCGACATCTCCAAGGATTGATCACCAAAGTATTTCAACTTTAACTATTGTATTTCAGATGCAATCCTCTCTTCTAGGACCATATTATGAGTCTTCGCCATTCTTAAAACTTCTCAGGGAATTTCATAATGGACAAGCATACTCTGCTTTTAAAATCCGATGCAGGTATCATTTATATAACCCTACATTTAATGTACAGGTACGTTTTAGCATCATCATTCATTATAGACACAACTTTTCACATCATAACTGTCACATACATCAGTATCAACATCTTCATTTAATAACCATTATTTCCTGAGAATTAGCATAGTTTTACATAGTCAATACCAACATTATTCCATTTCAAATGTCAAGAATTTCAACCGAGATTACAAGTTAATCATCTCTCAACCAAAGCCACTCGTGACATCGGTCGCGAGGGGGCGATTATAGTGACCTATCCCTCGATCTTACCCAAAGTCGAGTTCACCTAGTTCGAATTACCTCCATCTCTGACTTACATATTTTTAATACATTTCCCCAGTCAACATTCCAACCTACCCCACTAACTGGTTAAGAACGTATGCTGCACTTAAATCAAAAAACCTTATCCAGTCAAAGAAACCTGTCTCCTACGAACTCGTCAGTTAGTTAGTCAATCGCCACTAAGCATATTGTTCGGAGAACGTGCTCTAACATAATGAAGATCTGCGGAGAAAGCCTATATAAAGAAAGAGTTCTAGAAGAGATAGGGACCAGAAAAATTATACAAGAGATCACCTAGAAACTACTTATTCTAGATTCTATATAATCATCAAAACTTCTTAGTTACAAGATTCAAGCATTTTTATTTGTAGAGAGCACTTGGAATAAGATATCCGCCGCAAGAAATAAATATACTTTCAACAAAAATCCTCTACACGAGGTCATGGGTTTTTACATATTCAGATGTTTTCCACGGTAAAATCACCTATTTCATTTCTTACTTTCTATTATAATATTGTTATAGGTTCATTGGTGTGATAGCAAATTCCAAGCCATTTTGAGCTTATAGAATTTTACCATTATAGACACCGTTGAAGAACTAGGTGCCATTGAAGAACTAGTTTCATCCCCTTTTTCCATTATTCCCTAAATTTCCATACACTAATTAAAATCTTAAACCAAAAATGAAACCGAGATAAGTCGACGTTAACTCAATTCCGGGAACCACCACGGATACATCCTCTTTCTGATACCAAGTGTTGAGCCACACCGTGGAAGCTAACACCAATTTGATCCGATTAGCGGTGAACAATCTAAAGGAATACACGCAACCAAAAATACTAACACACATGTAAGGTGGTTCGACAATTGCCTACATTCACATATAAGAGAGAGGGATTTTATTCAAGTGAGCCTTGGTTACAATCATAAACCAATTTGCGGTCTCTCAAGGTTTTTCTCTCTATGGATTCCTTACAAATAGATCTCACCAAGGGTTACAAAAAATACTCCAAGTCTCTCTTATACACATTAGAGACTTGTTACATCAATACGGATCAAAAGGCAAAACCAATGGTCGAAATGACCTCTGAGTATTTGCATCCAGATGCAAATCTGGATCATAAGGCCATTCAGATTATATCCAAATCTTACTGGTTTATTTAGGATAAAAATATGGATTATAAGCCTATCATCTGACTTTCATCCTATTACCTGATTTCCATCCAGATTCCTCCTTTACCCTGACAACTGAGTCACTTCACTTTCCTATTTCTCGCTTTCAAACAAAATCATAGGTAAGGTTGCCAAGATCATATGCATTTCATTACTTCAATTAAACTGCATTTACATAACGAGGTGCTTAATATGCAAGATTAGGAATAGAGGTTTAAAGGGTCGTCTTGATTGTACCCAGAGGCTAATTCATCACAACTTCCCAAAAAGTTGTTCTACAAGTTTACAATCCCTTATAAGAAAAAAAATAAAGATGCCAAGTGTGATTAGTTACTGTTTTAGTGCCTACGACAATGGATTAAAAATTATGATCCACACTCTACGCATATCAATCTTGTTTCACCTCTACATTCTCATTATTTTACTACTACTAAGTACTAAAAATACTCAAAATAACTCAAAGTTCCTGATGACATAAATAAATTAACAAAAATGACGATAACGACACTGCGCCCATCGAATTCAGGATGAACTTCAATGTATCAATCAACACCAATCTCCAACTTGGGCTTCAAAAAAGATAAGAAAGTGGATTCTGTTAACTTACAGGAATAAAAATCATCAGCAACAGCAGGAGTGCTGTAATCATCACTCATTGTTTAATTACCCTCTGAGCTTTCAGCTTTTCTCTTAAGAGAATGAGAATGGAGAAAAGAGTCTTTTTTTTTGTCTGGGGAGAGAAGGGACAAGGGGTAAGGAATTTGGGGTTTGAGAGGGGTAAAAAAACAAAAAAAATAGGAGTTAGAACCTCTTACCGCGAGACCCAAGTTCGAGAAAATTAACACCTCTGACCTCATGCACGAGTCATTGAGAGAGAGATATTTTAAGTATGGAGCAAATCCGTGGACATTTTTTTTTTTGTAATCCGGAATTGCAATCCGAAAGTTTGTCGGGTTCATCATTTTTCATCATTCTCCTAACGAGTCTTTTGAAGCTCCCCACGGTATCTCCACAAGCCGCACGCTCCATTTTAAGTCAAGATAAATCTTGGTGGATGACCCCCCGCTATTGGGTTTTGAACTCGTGACCTTTCTCTCATCCCTCCAAGAGTGGTCCTAAACCACTAGCCCAACACCAAAGAGGTATTGTGGACACTTCTTAGGATACTCATCTGGAGATTTATTTATTACGAACACAAAAATATGTTTTAAGAGATTTTTTCTTTATGGATATGATCTTGTTACTATGAAGATCATCCTCACCAAAAATTAAGTTGTTTCGATATTTTTATCAACATTAAAAGGAGATTTGAATTACAACATATTTTCCTTGAATTTAATTGTTTATGTTATCTAAATTTTGACCTTATGTGTGTTTAGAGTGTCCCCAAAAGGAGTATTCACGGATCCACACCCTTAGTAGTATTTGAATTCTTTACCTTAAGTTAGAGGAAAAGTAAACATCCCTAAATTCATTGCGTCTTTTCTAATATGACAAATTAATAAATAGAATGTATTAAGAGACACTAACTTCTGGGACTCTATACAAACATTAAATTGAAGTCATTTATGTGGTTTAAATTGGTTACTCTGATTAGAGAACTTGGTGGCAAAAATTCATTGATATGGCAAATATTTTTCATATTATATGAAAAATATAATAAAATATTCTTCCCTCTTAACCCGCAGAGATCTTCCCTCATATCAACAACAATGATTCTCTTAGTTTCTCAACATACTTTCTCGCTTAACAATGATTCTCATAATCTCTCGCTTAATCACAGTTTCATGGAAGAGTCAAACTCATATCTTTCTATTTTTCACAATCAAACAGAGTAATACAATGTTGCAACAATTTCATGGATTTTTGCTCTTATTCCTTATAAATTAGGTAAAAATTCATGAGTTTTGACATAATTATTGTAGCAAATCCCAATTTCTCAGTGTTAATTTACCTAAATTAGTAGCCAATATGATGGAAATGTAGCTTATGGCTAATATACTCAATATTTGTTGAATTTTTTAGGGATGGTTGTGCTGTTATGAATACTTATGAGTTATTATGAGATTATTGAAAATTATTTGCTTGACTGTTTCCGAAGAGAGACTGTAGATTGCAGTATCTATTAGGAGATAGTTTGATATTAAATCGAAAATTGTTTGACTTCCAATATATTGATATTCACGATAATAGAATTACTCAACAATATTCTACTTTGAAATTGATGATTTATGTAACAAATTGATAATTTCAAAACACATATCCCAGTTAAACTTGACTAACCTTGATATGGTTTCATTGCATTTTTATCACAGTTGAAATATGAAAAAGATCTACAGAGAGGGGAGATCCGTATCATGAAAATTATGATAACCCTCCTCGAGAACCAAAGAACACAATTGGTCCTCTGCCAAATCAGGAGGTAGAGCATGAAACCTCATTTCACAATATTAGTCATGGAGTGAACGATTCTGATTATGAATCTATAGATGAGATAGGGGTAAATTAAGAAAGCCCCATCAATAATGTAGTTCCTTGTACCATTGGAAACCAAAATGAACCCCCCACAAAGAACCTGCATCCCAATAAATGAGAATCAGAAGGTGTTAATGTGGATGGTGTTCACATGGATGGTATGAATGGTGCTAACGTGAATGGTGTTAATGAGAACACTACGGTTAACCAAGCCCTCGGCAACTTTGACTACATTAGCCCGGTAGATAGGAGTTTAGTGCAGAGTTTCAGATTTCATAGGACATGTGTTATTACCCTTGGTGAGTATAAATTATTTTAACTATTTTTTTTTTAACTTCATGCATTGTCTTAAGAATGCATATCAGGTATTTACATTAATACAATATGTTACTTTTAGGAACCGGGTTACTTTCGAGTTCACAATCACTACCCTATATGGAGTATGTCAAGAGAACCTAACGTTGTCATAGCAGTGGTTCATGCATAAGGGTTGCAAAGAGTTGGAGAGATTTTATATAAGCATTATAACTCCTCATTAATAACTGCATTGCAGAACACTGGCAACCTCAAAAAAACAGCTTCCACTTCAAATGGGCAGAAATGACTCTTTATTTGGATGATATTGAGATGTTAGTGGGGTTGGATGTAGAAGGTGATGCCCCCATTAGTGAGAGAACTTGGGGATTACCCAATTTATTGGTTGTGTTCACGAGTACTATATTATAAATTAGCGATGTCTTCAACTTGTTGAAGGTTGGAGGTCAAGGAAATTCCCTGTCGCTTTCTAAATAGACAAGTTTTTGACCTATTATCTAAGGAGAGTGTAAATGACGAGTTTGAAGTGAAGTTGAATGAGAAGGTACCTAAATATTGATAGCTCTTTTTCATATTTTATGCTTCCAATATCAACTATAATATGTGGACTTCATATTTATCGATAGTCATTTGAATGTATATTTTTGCAAGGAGAAAATACAAAATTGAAGGCTTAACTTTTAAAAAGATTAGAAATTGAAAAATTGTATCAAAGCATATTATGATGAGACACGCGTCACATGGTTGTTTCCTATCCAGCTCGAGACCGAGCCTATTTTAGTTGGATTACTACTGGACTTGTTTTAATGTTTTGTTTCCTTTATTTGCTGGGTTAGTAGGATTGAGAAAGATCTTTTAGGAGAGATTCTAGGGAGATAATTATGGAATTGAAAGAATAAATACAGGAAGGTGGTATACTTTTCAGTTGGTTGCTGAAGTCGAGCTCAAGTTTTGATAGATTAATTCAAGCGCTGGGTTCAAGAGGATTCTTATCCCCAACCCAATAGGCTCTATTTGGGCCAACGTCGACGAACTTACCACCGATTCTCAGCAAGTCCAATAATAACCTTGCCAAAAATGGCACATCGGTCACCAATGGCACCGTTACCAATAACAGAGTTGTTATTGCAAGTTGTAATTAAGAAGAGAAGCAAGACTCACACTCGAAAGGAATACCAATTCGGAGAAGATGAAGATGGCGACCACCGTGGTACAAAAGAGATACAGTAAAATAGAAAGGCATAATTTATGATAGTTGAACCACTTATTTGCTTTCCGGCGGTCAAGGATAAACTTTAATTTGAGTTTTAGTATGAATTGAAGCCAAATTTTCTAAAAGAGCCGATGAATTTTTTGGTTTTTGCGAAACCAAAACTCGGGGAGAAGAGTCAGAAGTCGGGGAAGAAAGGAAGACACGTGAATTGCAGGTGCTACCTCAAACTACTCCAAACTTGGATCATGCAAACCAAATCCAATCCCATATCTGGTCTAGATCCAAGCCCAGACTGAAGCTCATCATTAAACAACAGCCATACAATATTACAGGCACGTATCGTGAGAGCCATTGTGGACCAGATCCAGGAGGAACCTGGAGGGCTACTATGGTCCATGCAACACATGAATTGCTCACCTTACCAAAAGAAATCAAACACGTAGCTACTCTTTCGCCAAACCCTTGCGCATATGCGTCTCACATGTAAATGATGATGTCATCGTCACATGTTTTAGCAGAAGGTGATATGAAAGAGTGAAAAGTTAGGTCCTACCACCATCTTGCCACGTCGGCAATAGTTTGTACTAAAGGTATTAAATCTTTAAGGCATTCCACGACATGCAACATTTTTGGCATGCACTGGCATGCCCACTGGTATGCCTTAGGGCACACTGGTGGACATGCCATTAACTATTTAACTGTAATAAAAAGGAGTTTTCCAGCAGTGCACGAGCCAAGAAAGGGCCCGGGCCAAGTTCGAACAATCACCGGTTGTTGATCCGTTTTGGGAGAGTTTTTTCATGAGTTTCGAGAAGTGTATTATAATACTTTCTTCACTTTCAGAAGTTGTTCGACCTAGGGTCGTAACCTCGTTCTCAGGTACAATCTTTAGCTGTGGAAAATTATGCGGAAGACTTTGGGATTTCCCGAAGAGTTCTGGTCTTTGATTTCATGGAGGAAATCATCTAGGAGAAAGGGAGTTGATGTGGCATGCGTCACATGGTCATCTACCACCAAGTTCGAGACCGGGCCTATTTTACTTAAATCACTGCTAGGTTGTTTTTAATATTTTGTTTCCTTTATTGTTGGGTTAGTAGGATTGAGGGAGATTTCTTAGGAGAGATTCTAGGGAGATTATTATGGGATTAAAAGAATAAATGTTGGAAGGTGGTGTACTTTTCAGTTGGTTGTTGAAATTGAACTCGAGTTTCGAGATTAAAGTTATGTTAATTTAGTTTGCTTTATCGTTAGTTTTGTTATTCATCGGCGTAAAATTGAAGCGGTTCCGCTTCTGCACTGTATTGTTGTCATATTATCTATACAACTTAAAGACAAAGTATATGTATGTTGTGATGCTTATGTTTGTATTTTTACTTGCTGATGTAGTTATATGTTTGAAGAAACGTACTTACTATATATAATATTGCATCAACAAGAAATTCGGTGTCTAAATTTGTGCCAAGTCAACGAAACATTGGCTCAACAGCTTCTAAAAGGACATCCACCAACCATGCCAGTGAATCATCGATTTCAATCATTTTTTCAATTCTTGCAAGAGATTAAGCACTATTATTCAAATATGTTATATGAACATGATCAATAGAAGTTGAATGACAAAGATGAAGTTGTAATTTAATTACTTGTTGATATTAAATCTCTATTGGCACGATGTCTTACATTGATAAAAAAAATTATTTTTTATATTTTGAAACAGTTAAAGAAATTGAATGGCAAGAGAAATTAAATAAGGAGACCATGGTTATTTTAAAAATATTAGTTTTGTTTATTTAGATTTGATATTGGTATGTTATTAACAACATATTTATAACAAGAAACTAGACTTATTGTATTTGAGGAAATGTGGAAGAATCTAAAGCAGGTTAATAATGAATGGGTTAGTAACACTCACTTTCTTAAGCATTCCCTGTGGAAATTAGGAAATTTATTTGTGTTAAAGGCCTTAGCTCAGGAGTGTTCTAACTATTTTATGCATTCTGATTATGTATTCACATTCAGGAGGACTGACATTAAGCACTCAAGGAGGTTCTTGAGTTTCGAGACTTTGTTGATGAAGAGGATCCAATATGGGAAAAATTGAGTATACAATTCTTTAAGATTTTAGAGATTGCATAAAGAGGGCCAAACAGGGAATTCCAAGAATCAATGAATTTCATTGTCACTACCCAAATTTTGTTGATTATGCTAAAATAGAAAAGGTCAAATGGAAGGCTCGAGTTAGAGCAACATTATTCTAACCGTTTGCTATATGGTAGCTTGATTGTTATGATATTGACCAGGATGGAAATTGTGGGTTTCGTATACCTGCCTTTTATGTGCATGGGAGTCAACATTCATACAAACAAATTAAAAGCTCATTCATGTCTTCGTTGGCTAAGAACCCCATGTTTTGCAAGAGCGTGTTTAGTCAAACGTTGGAAGTTGAATACACTAATTCTGGTAAGCAAAGATATCATGAGTTAATTTATACCTGTGATGTTGATGGGGCATTCGTAGAATACATGTATTTGAGGCCCGTACTTGCAACGGTATACGGGAAGGTTGTCGTCTTCATAAGTAACAAAGAGGCTTTCACTTTCTTACCTCTTTTCTAAGCAAAAACTAGCAACAAGAAGACAAGGGAGAAAAGGTTCCATAACATATTATATGATACCAAAAAGTATTTGTGGGTGGTTATGGCATGTGACAATCACTTTGTGCGTCTATATCCTTGGTATGAAGCTCCTATTCCTCCAGTTTCAATATGTGGTATGGCCATCAATCACTAAAATTAGACATGAAGTTCATAAAAGACACATTGTTACAATATTTGGATAGATATGGGGAAGAGCTTATGCAGATGGTAAGGGACGGTAGGGTGAAAGCTTATATAATGAATGATATGTTGCTTTAACTAGTTTAATTTCCCCTCAATTTTTTTTTATCTATTTACAAATTGATATATCTTCTTTTGAAATGGTTGATATTACATATATGATATCTTTTTGTATTAGCTATAGTCCTTAATCAAATTTTTTCCAACTGTCCTTTATTACTTTGCAATCTGAGATAGTGATCAGAAATAGTGATTTAAAAACCCTAAACAATTTACCACTTGTTAAAGAATGGAGACTCCAAAATCCAATCTGAAACCTAGCAACCCCGATTGATTAACGACGAACATGGATCAACAAACTTTGAATTTGTTACAGCTGATTCTCAACAGTGGCATTAAATCATTGGGAAGCAATATCGAGCAAGGGATGGAGATATATACACCAAACTCACAAGATGGAACATAGATGATCCACGGACCAATTCCTGAGATAGTGAAGGCGGCAAGGGTCAATCAAAGCTATACAATTCCAGCGATTAACACAAAAATTAATTACGCAAATCAAATTAAGGGGAACGTCAATGCCAATCCTAGTAAAATCCCTGAGCAAATTGTACCACCGACAGCGAGGGAGGAGGGAAACAACACCGATCTGGAAGCACTCTGCCCATAGGGTTTTCTTGTAAAAACATTATCAATCCCCAATTCAAATGGGGAGGTAAGCCTAGACAAAGAGAGAACAACCACAACATAAACCAACACGGGGCTAATCAAATCCGAATACAAAGGGGATATGGCTGGTATAAGAGAGATTTAGAAGGGAACACTACCAACAACAACAACTTAGACATTCGCAGATAAGGTGAGGGACAAGATAAACCAAATGGTGTATATGAGAGAGCTGCTACCAATGAGCATGAGAAGAGACACACCAGTAATCACCATCTCAATGGTCAAACTAAAATCAGGTATATCACAATACCAATTCAGTTTAATAGGCGGGTTAGACCTCCAGATGATTAAATTTACAACAGTTCAGGAATTTGCTCGCATGCACTGGAAAGCAAAAGGATCTTGCAAGCTCATACCAATCAGTAAAGGCTCTTTCATCATCAAGCTGGAGAATGAGGAGGATAAAATTTTGATATGTAGTAGAGGACCATGGATGGTTGACAGAATACCGATGAGAAAATTGTAGTGGAGTTGGTTCTTTTCAGTTGACAACTGCAGTAATTCCAACGCGCTCATATGGTGCAAATTTCTACGTCTACCTATAGAAGTGTGGATCCCCAAAATATTTCTCTCTTTGGGAAAAATGCTAGGAACACCTATCCAGCTGGACCAATCAACTTTGAACCAGAACTATAGATACCACGCCAATCTCCTCGCTGATATTGATATGTCTAAAGCAATCCTCAACCACATTCTCCTCAACATAGAAGGGCGTATAGTGAAATAGGAGATATTGCTACATAGAGTCCCTAAATGTTGTAAATATTACAACAATGTGGGGCATATTATTGCAAAATACAAGATAGTGCGAAGGGCCTGCGGACAGAAGGACTTGGAATTGAGCAAGAACACTACTAAGAGCTCAAGAGAAGGGGGGCAGAATATCAAAAACACCAAGTCCATTCGCATTCAGGAAGGCATAACAAAAAGTAAGGAAAACAACTAGGAAAAAACCTAAACCCAAACTCAACCGTAACCACCCAGCAAACACACATATATTCAGGAAACCCCCACTCCCTCTGCCAGTAGCATATCCCCGATCATATACTTCCCAGGGATGACAAAACAAATGAGGCAGATCGCGCAATTAGAGACAATTGAACATGAATAAAAATGGTCTGTCGCAAGGGGGAGAATATCAGACAACAGCGAAACACAAAAAGAAGCGGATATCACCAGGAGTAACACATTCGAGGCCCTAGTTAGAGACGTATCGGAACAGATGGAAGAAAATAGAAACGAAGGAGTTCTCTCAAGTCATCGTACAAAAACAGATAGCAAAGCCGACATCTAAACAGACAATGCGACCCCTCCAGGGGAGTGTAACATAGCAAAAACAAGGGAGGATCAGGGGGAAATACATAGTTAAAAAGAGGCAGATTTTGATGAAATTAGATAACTACTTAACCTGGCAAGATGGACGGATGAAATGGAAGAAGAAGATCAAAATATGGCGAGGAAGCTAGGGCCAAATCAGGTCTGTAGAGGAAAGATATACATACTTGGCCCTCAAGTTACCAGATCCAATAATAGACAATGAGGGTAATCTTCTAGAATGCAAGAGGAGTAGGTAATCACAAAACTCAAGCCTACTTGAAAAAAAAGATGGAGGACTACAATAGGTCATTATGCGCATAATAGAACCGAAGATTTATGTGGCAAAATTTAGACTACAGGGATTCGCGAGGAAAATAATAATGAATGAAGTAGGGGAGAATATAGGGAACATTTGGACACTCTGGAGAGATAGAAATGGGATTCCAAAATTGGTAAATGTGAGTACTTCTGACAAGCAAATCACGGTCCAATGCATGAGCGGCAATTTTTCCTTTGTCTACGCCAGCTTCATCTCTCTCTGTAGAACAACGCTCTGGAACAAACTAACAACAGTCGCTAACAGCATCAATGAGCCATGGATTTGCTTAGGAGACTTCAATTGTACCCTCAGGATTGAGGAGAGGAGGAGAAGAAGATGACCACTGACAAGAGCCATGCAAGAGTTTTGGGATTTCATCGACAGGGCTAATCTGGCGGAGAACAGCACAACGGGAATAAGCTTTACTTGGAGTAACGCATATAAAGGCGACAACAGAATACTGAGATGCCTGGACAGATGCTTTCATAACCCACTATGGTCAGATAGCTATCGGGGTTGGAGAATCAAAAACTTTCCAAGAACCGTTTTCACCACTCTCTCCTCTTTGGTGATTGCCATGTCGTCTCAAAACCTTACAACATTCCCTTCTGATACCTTTAAGCATGGAACATGTATGCAGACTTTGGGGATGTAGTTCGAAGTAGTTGGAACAATGAACTAGTAGCAGTACCTTTATTTAGTTTAATGCTCAAACTCCAGAGACTAAAGAACGATATCAAGTAGTGGAAACAAACAGGACTGGACATGATGCGAGAAACCCCAAAAGCCTTGGAGAAAGACCTACTCCAACTTTAGCTCAATCAGGAAAATAACTGGCAAAGTGATGTGATCGGCCAGAACATTATTGAAAAGGCTACACAAATATTTCATTTTAAAGAGATATAGGAAATACAATGGCGTCAAAAGTCTTGAATTAAGTGGCTTACAGTAGAAGACAGCAACACCCAATTTTTTTACAGCATGGCGAGAGCTAGGAATGAAAAGAGCATCATCACAAAGATCGAGATAGAGGAGGAATTATCTTGACAAACCAATCCCAAATAAAGTCGCACATACTACAGTTCTACACAACCAAATTTGCAGCAAACCCGGTCAACCTACATAACGGCATTTTGGATGTCACCAATTCTAGAGTGGAGCTACCTGAAAATGAAATGCTGATTGCACTCCCCAACGAGGAAGATATCAAACTCGCGGTATTTACTCTCAACAAGGATAGTTCACTAGGTTCAGATGGATTTCCAGAGGCCTTTTTTACTACATTCTGCGAGGTGGTTAAATAGGACTTCTACAGAGGAATCTCATCCTTTTTCATGGACAGGCGGCTCACGGCCAACTTCAACTCCAATATCATAGTGCTCATACCCAAAATTAAGAAACTTGAGAAGGTGACTTACTACAAACCGATACGCCTGATTTTGTAGTTAAGACAATCACGAAGATCCTGACTACTAGACTATCACCAATAGCAGAACGAGTGGTGTCTCGGGCACAAAGTACTTCATCAAGGATAGGAGTATTCACAATAATATCTAGATGGTTTTCGAGCTTGTCCAAAAGAAAGGGCATTACCCTGAAATGAGAAAAGATGTGTAAAGCCATACAGAAGGGTGGCCTTGGCATACGAAAACTGAAGAAGTTAACAATGTACTTCTCTATAAGCTATATTGGATATTCACCCAACAAAGGAAGACTGGGCACAATTCATGTACGTTAAATTCACAAACAAACATGGCGAGGGGATCACATACTAGAAAAGATCACTCATTTAGAGGAGGATCCAAGCTGCGGAACAACTGGTAGGCCCGCAAATAGGTTGGCTGATTGGAAATGGAAGCACAATTGACTTCTGGAGAGACTGCTGGCATCGAATGTGACCCTCAAGCTCAAGACCAACAAATCTGGAAGCTGGACATTCACAAAAAATTCATAGTAAAGAATGCTTTCAACAGTATTCGCAAAACCCAGGACACCGCATGGTGGTGGAGAATGGTTTGGAGCAACAGCCTACACCCTCAGCTAAGCTCGTTTACTTAGAGACTCCTCAAACGCATACTATCTTCGGTAATAGAGTAGAGAAAAGAGGCATCTGCTTTACCTCTGTCTGCTACCTCTGCCAGCGCAAATGCGAAACAGAATGAAATTTTTACTTCGAATGTGAGTATGCTCTGGAAAAATGGAAATGGATAGCTAATATCTTCAATGTTCCACCAGTGATAGATTTGGACAATTAGAAAGCCATCCTAGCTCGTACCAATTATACAAGCTCATATGTGCAAGATCTTTGGGTCTTTGCAACATTCGCTACTTACAACAGTCTTTAGAAAAAGCATAACTGCCTCAGATGCGATAATCAGAAAACATCCAACCAACAGCTGCAACAGGATATCCTCAAAGACATCAGGGACACATCCCAACTCTCCAAGAAAAGCATGTACAACAATGGCACCGACCTCTAAATTATTAAGGCCTTGAACGTCCAATGCAGACATCGAAACACAACAATGATAAAGAGCTGCGGGTGGGAACTACCGCTTCCAGGGGAGATAAAGGTGTATTATGATGAATCCTCCTTGGGCAACCCTGGACAAGTTAGCATTGGGGTAGTGTACCAAAATACGGAAGGGGAGGTACTGGGTACATTCAGCAAATAGGCAATATCAACAATTATGTCGCAGTGATACAAGCTATTATCCAAGGAGTTCAACAGGCAATAACAAAAGGATGGAAAAAATTATGGATGGTCTCAAATTCTCAAGTAATAGCTCAAGCGTTCATGATAAATACACTTCCATGGATGATGGTCAATGAATAGAGATGAACTAAAATGAAATTAGACTCATTTCGAATATTACAAGTTTAGAGAGAAGCAAATTTCTCAGCGGATACAACAGCCAAATGAGGGTTCGCAAACACAGAACCCTTTGAAGAATGGTGTCCAGGGAGGCCAGTTTTTCTTGCATGCATAGAGAACCCAAACACAAAATACTTTAAATTCCCCAAATAGCTCTTACACGAGATATAACACCAAATCGTTCAAATGAAATTGGCAGCTGTTCGAATGAACTTGGAATTATTTTCTTTAACATGTCGATTCATACGATAATTCGAAGGATTTTTTCACAATGTTGTTCAAAAGAACTTGGAAGTCATTCGAATGAGTTACACGATCTTTTTAACACTGGCTTTTTTCGACAAGTCGATTCAGACGATAATTCGTAGGTTTTTTCATCAATTTGTTTGAACGACATTGGAGGTCGTTCGAATGAGATAGCGCTTGAATGAATAGCCATAGATGCTTACCCATTACCTGTATTAGGGATTCCTATTTTACTTTCTTCTTTATGCTTTTTACTTTTCGTAGAGAGCCTCATCTGCATATACACTAGTAACATGTACTAATGTGTGGCATGGCTGGTTCTCCCTCCTCTTACAATCATGCTTTGGATATATTCTACTAAACCTTTTGCGAAAAAAACTTTGCAATCTGCATTTCTAAAAATGTTTAGTAGTTATGTATAAACAGCTATGAAGTATCAGGTTATTCACTTACAGATTATTTGTAGCAATAATTATTGATCATGAGTTCAAGAATATTCCTATTAAGCGAATGTCCATGTATGTCATTTACGACAATTTTACATTCAGATTTTGGGATGCTTCAGGGTACATTTATTGCACAAATGTTGATTATTATTGATGAACTTACCTGACATTAATTATGAAGTAAACTCATGGGCTAATACACTAGGTAATTATTGACACTAAAGCAAATCAAAAATTAAGCAGAAGTAATTGTTGATTGAAGAAGAACTTGACAATTTACATTAATGGAAATTGTTGATTTTATACCTATTCGACAATTGTACATTGATGGAAATTGTTTTTCTATACCTATTCGAAAGGTTCACACTAATGAAAATTGTTGATTCTATACCAATTCAACCATTTCACACTTCAGCAAATTATTGAATTTATACCTATTCAAGAATTTCACACTAATGCAAATTGTATATTCTATACCTATTCGACAATTTTACATTGATGCAAATTGTTGATTTTATACATGTTCACAAATTTTAGACTGATACAAATTGTTAATTTTATACATGTATCACAAATTCATAGACATTAGCGTAATGGTAATCCAAAAAATACTTATTGTAGACATTGTAAATTTATGCGCAAAGCAAAAAAAGCATCCAATGGTTTGAATTTTATTCGTGTTCAACGTTGTCTCATATATGTAAATTCCACAAACCACCTACTGAAAGAAGTACAATTCATATAACTCAAAAATAATGAAATCTGCAATATTCTGAACTTCATGGATGGTTATCTTCTGGATGGGATTGGTTACCATCTACTGCACATTCATCCCCTGCATGTTAAGCAATAATGATGTTTAATAATAGGATGAATACAAATTTTCAATGATATTTAGATTAGAAATTTACTTACGTGTCTTCTCAACTAATGTCTTTAAAAATGAGCATTTACATTAATCATGGTATCTGAACTCCCCGCATTGCTTACATGTTCTTTTCTTCTTCATCTGGGATATTTTTATCTCAAATAGGAGCAATAGGGATTACCTAATGTATTCAGAAATTGTTGATATCGACAATTCCAATAAGTATATTGTTGATTACTACTTATTCAACAATATGGTATAATCATACTTCGACCATCAACAATTTCAATTCAAACAATGAAAATAAAATTGTTGATTTACACTATATTAACAATTCCTGACATCAATGATGCATCTCAATAATGTCACAAGATTACGTTTAGTGAAACAATTACCAACAATTTTCTGATTATGGTGTTAATTGGGATGATGGAATTGCTAGCAAGTTCAAATTTGAGAATTTGTTTTGTTGATCTAATACGTACTTGAGGACCATGCTCATCATCTTTCTGACTGGGTGACCGAGAGACTGAAAAAAATAAACCTACGTGATTTGCATTATTAAAATGAGAGTAAAGAGAGAGATACTCATTATCTCAATTTCTTTAATTACAGGGAAGAGAGAGAAAAAGTCATAGTTCTCACCTATATCAAACATGCAGAGAGATCGAGAGACAGAGAATCATTATTTTGTATTGTAACTACAAAATGTTAAAAGTGGGAGAGAAATTAGAGAGATACATAGAGATAAAGATCCCCATGAAATCTGTTGGAGAGAGAGGAAAAATTTCTTTGCCACCTCATTTCTACCTTTTTTCCATTTCCTCTATTATAATAACTACTCATCTCTAGAGATGAGTGGGTCTTAAGTAGTGTTTACACAATATTTTATTTTTTAGTATCTGTGAATTCGTATGAACTTTGGGGAGAACATAGCATAAGACCACCACCAGTATGAGGACTAGGAAAAATTTTGTTGCCACGTCAGATACCCCTCACACACAACCCCAACGGTTAAAATTTTCTTATCAAAGTATTCTATAATCGAATTAGAGATCACCTGTAATAAAAAGTTAAACAAAGAACACAATTTTGTAGGAAAATTTCCCAATAAGAGCTTTAATTGTTCGCTTGATTGATTTTAATTAAATTTCTCTTTTAAGCACTAAGTTCTAGTTTAAAAACTTGGATCCCTTTATCTTGCCTAGCCTTTCCCTTTTATGAATGTTACAAGTTTCTAGTTACAAAAATAGGATAATTATGCCCTTAAACGCACTAAATTATGAAGGAATCGTGATAATCGTTCGAACGAACCCATAGGTTATTCGAACGACTGGCCCAATTAAGCCTAAAAATTGAGGAAGACCAAATTGGTCTTTTGGGAACCCAGGTATTCGAACGATGCCAAATGTTGTTTGAACGATATGCCAATTTGAACCTAGAAATTGAGGCAGACAGAATTGGTGTTTTAGGAACCCAGGTCGATCAAACGACTCCAAATGTCCTTCAAACTTGAACAATACCAAATGTTGTTCGAATGACATTGTAATTTAAGCTTAGAAAATAAGGCAGACGGAATTGGTTAACTTTCCTTCAAACTCGTTTGAACGACCCCAAGGCTCGTTTGAACGACATGGCATATTTTTAAGAGCTTCAATATCTAGATCATCTTAGATCATGGCTCCCCTTTTATGACCCTTGAGCTCCTACCCAAGCTAGAACTGGAGATGAGAAAAAGTAGTCGTGCCCATTTCCTAATTGTACTACTTCGACTTGCTTGGTAGTCGACATTTTTTCCCAACTCGGATCGACTTGATACTACCCCATCTTGTAGCATAAAATTTCCTCTCTAGAGTACTATCCTCTGCAATAGATCTTCTCTTTCCATCCATAAGTCATCAACAGTCGGTAGGCGAGTATCGATTGTAAAATCTTTATCTAGAAATGACGGCTCAAATAGTTTCAAGTGCTCGACATTAATTAATGAATACATCTTCATAAATGGTTGCAAATCCAATTGGAATAGATTATCACCAATTTTCTTGAGTATCGTAAATGGACCATAATGGATAGGCTTAAGTTTCCTACCTTCTCCCTTTAGTCGTTCCTTACACAAATACAACCAAACTAGGTCGCCCTTTCGAAAAGTTTAAACTAGGTGGTTTTGGTGAATTGGTTTTTTCTTATTAGTTTATAGATGAAGTAACAAAAGCCATCCAAAATCCTTTTAAGCAGAGTTGGTTTTTGACAACTAGTTTGTTTTTTAATAGTTGGTTTGGTGAACTGAGTTGGTTTCTAGTTCTACTTGAGTTTTTTTTTTAGTTTTTGAGAAAATTTTTGCCTTCATGTTCAAACTTCTGCTTAAGAAGAAAGAATATCTTCTCCAAATAAATAGAGTTCCTGTATTTTGAATGATATGCACTTGAAATACATAAAATAAATAATCCTTGGGAGTTTACTGCTATTAAATTGATTTTGTTCATCTTTGTTAATAAACTTAATTTTCATATTCATACTTGTTGTTTCTTTCCTTTTCTCCATCACTATTAAATATATTACTTATGGAGACCTTTAATTTTCCTATTATCATATGCGCACCAAAATGGAAGTCATCGCATTGATTTTTGAAGTTGTATCTTTGTTTATTTTTATAGGTGATAACGTGTTAGTTGTGACGTCAAGTTGAAAACTCTTTCAAGACCCCAAAGTAAGCAACAAAATTTTATCGCACGCATTGTTTCTTCGATTATCCCCATTTTTGTAAATTTTATGGTGCGCATATGATTATTGTTGATATTCACTTTTTTGCATTAACGTACATAGCATTTTATCTTACAGTTAATTTTCCCCCAAAGTAATGTCAATGATCCCTTGTTAAGTTGTACCATCTTTGCCACTAGTTTATCCTTTCTCTTACATATCATTGTCTAGGGCCACATCTTGTAAGGGTTTCTTGATTGGTAGTTTAGTGTGCTAGACTAGTAGTATACTTAGGTTTTAACCCACCCTTGTCGTCGCTTGGATTTGTAGTCATGGTTCAAAGAGAAGTTTTCATCTCTTTCAGATGATTCTGAATGTCTTTTATTAGATAAACAAATTTCTAGGGAGATTTGCACTTCTTTGCATATCTGAATAACATAAAGGGAGTCACCCCGGATCTCAATATCAAGATAATTGAGTTGGGTTACAGTTTTCAATCCATGATAGATCGCTTCTAGTTTGATAAATCCAGTAGGGTAAATATTAGTAGTATAATCCATAAACTTGTTTTTGGTGGTACCGTCATTAATTTGGGGTTGAGCTAGGCTGTGATAGAACTTGTCAAGTCATCGAATGAACTTTACTACTTGAATCATGAACTTCGTGCTAAGCTGGAATAACAAAATAATGACCTCTTCAACATTGGACTTGGTGAATGAAATTAATCCATTGTTGGGTCTTTAGACCATAATACCCTTGCCTTTAGTTGTATAAAAAAAAACATTGGATGTAATAAATAACATCCAGTAATCGCCTGTCTTTATCTTGATTCAGCTTTGGGTTTGGTTTGCTTGTATGTTATGTTAATTTGAGTAACTACCATTTATTTGGGTTTGTTAACATTGGTTTTCAAATTCTTTTTGTAGTATTAATTATTCTGAATTGTTGGTTATACCTCACTTGCTTATTAATTGGGATACACTTAGAAGATGCATATATTTTCAAGAGATATAAATCATTGACCTATGATTCACCTTTTTTAACTTGTTATTTCTTTATTTTCCCATTTTAGGACTATTTTGTTATAGCTAGAGATATTGAAGTTTTGCGAACATGTCTTTCTCAAATTTGAACTAGAATTAGATAAAAGCAAGTAGATTGACTTATGATTTCCTCACGGCGTTCGATCGTTCATTGAATATCTAAAGCTAACTTTAGGAAATATAGCATATTATCCCTACAACAAATGTTGTAATGTCAATGGGGTAATGGAAGTTGAAATAATAACTCCTTTAATAACTTAAGGTATAGAACAGTCATGTAATAGTTTATTTCATATCTCGGACTCAAGCTTCATCCTCGACCTCATCAGTGTACAAGAAATACTACTAAATACATATATATAATTCCTTAGTTCGAGTCATTGCTTTTGACCTCTACATTAACAGTTCGATTCATGCAAAGTGTACAGTCATCAATAAAGCCGTTGTACAACAACAGAGATCAGAACGTTACACAATCTGGTCAAAGAGTATCTTACATATATTTTGAAACGTTTATCATTAAGAATCTTAATGGTCATCAAAAGGTCATATTATAAGACCTATAAGTAGGACCAGGGAAAGACAGATTAAGGACAAAATCCCCAAGAGAGCAATCTTAATAAGATCATCTTCTCTTTCTAAAAATCCCCAAGAGAGATCGTGGTTTTTAACCTATTCAAATGTTTTCCATGCTAAATCATCTTGTTGATTATTGTTTACTGTCTATGAGCATTCCAAACATATCGGGTGTAAAGGCTAAGATCGAATCCCTGAATTAGGCTATTACATTTGGCGCCATCAGGGGTAATGAAGTTCTCAGACCCATTATCTCATAAACCACTGTTCATCTTCTCTTAGAATGATACATCCAGGTCAGGTCACGTCGAACATTCCAGCAGAAGAAAATGCCATACTAGCAGACCTGCGGGTAACTTTAAATTCTATAACATAAAGACGTGCTGCTCAGGAGTAACAGCTAGCGAGTGTACAGGATGTGTTGAAGATTCTACAGGGCCAGCAGATTGCCACCTAGAAGAACAAAGGCGTACAACCAGAAGGCTTGCAAGTTTTTGTTCACGACATAATAGGACCTCCACTAAAATGCAATCACTTAGAAGGTACACTTCCTCACCAACAGGAAATGAAGCCCATCCCGATCCAGGAGGTCAACCAAGAAGTAATTGGCGGCCTCACGGTAGCCAGACAGGTTGAAAATCTACCTCAAAGAGTTTGAATTCTAGCAAAAGAACGTCTAAGCGAAGGGAGTGGCGACCACAATTCTAGAGAAGGGCGCATCATATGCCCAACTACTGTAGCTCGACAATATATGACTCAGGAACATATTGACAGGCAAATCAAAGAACTGCTCGAAGCTTAATCTTCAACCAAAGGAATCCATAATAGATTATAGAAAAGCCCGATCGCACAGGAATTGTTGGACGGCGAGGTCCCCACCAATTTTTATACTTTAAGGATCCAAAAATACAAAAGAACCGATCTAGTAGAGCATGCCCAAGAGTTCCAAGACGCTTTAGGCCTGTATTCCACGTCCAACCATATTCATTGTCAGCTTTTTCCTACAAGATTATCAGGAGAAGCCCTGCGATGGTTCCACACACTATTCGAAGGTTCCATCATAACTTTTGAACAGCTGTGAGAACTATTCATCAAGAATTACTCACACGGTAGAGACTATATTGGCCAAATTCCATAAGCTCAAAGTAGCCAAGAATTAGATCTTTCACAAATGTACCTGTGACAAAATCTAATAGAAAGTAAGAAAGGATACAGGTATTTAGCGTAGAAAACCTATGAATAGGTAAAAGCCATAACTTCGGGTTGAAGATTTTTGTAATAGTGATGTTTATTGGTTGAGGCTGATATCTTATTACAAGTGATCTCTAGACTTAGAAATTCTTGATTTTTTGAATAAGAAATTTTAAGTTTTGAGAATCTAGAAAATATAGTTTTCCTAGAAATTTCTTGTGTGATTTTCTAGTCCCTGTCCCTTCTGGAACTTTTTCTTTATATAGGCCTTTTCTACAGTTCTTCATCGTGCTGAAGCACATTCCCCGAATAATGTGGTTAGTGGCAATTGACTGGGTAACTGCTGAGTTCGTGAGAGACAAGTATTTTGACTTGTTTAGGTTATTCTGTTTGAGCTCGACCTATATTTTTTTTTATTTCGTGGAGTAGGTGGCAACGCTGACTAGAGAAGCCATGTAGAGGCTGTGTAGGCCTGACATGAAGGTAGCTTGAACTGGAGACAACTCAATTTCGATAAGATCGAGGGGTAGGCCCCTATAATCGCCCCCTCATAACCGAAGTCATGAGTGGCTTGGGATGAGAAAGAATTTTTGGGCATATGGGTTAGAAATTTCAATGAGGAAGGAAGTAATGATGATGTTTGACTGTATGAAAAATGCGCAAACTAAGGGGAAAGTACGTGTATTGAATGTTGATGGGAATATTGATGTAGGTGATGGTTAGGGTTTGAATAGTTTCGTCCGTATTGAATGATGACTCTTGGGAAAATATACTTGCACAATAAATATAGTGCTATATAAATAGTACCTATACCGAGGTTGGTGGTCAAGTACGTTTATTTTGCTGATTTGTTCTCTGAAATTGTTGAAGATGGTAAAGACCCATAGGATGGCTCTTGAAGAGAAAATTGCTTCTGAAATGCAGAGGCTGAAGTTAAAGTATTTCGGAGATCAATCCTTTGAGAATTTAACTCCTGTTCCTGTTCTTCTGATGTATCAAGGAATGTCAGAAAATAAAGCGATTGAAGCTGAGGAGGAGTTTTACTGTAGATGGAGGTTTGACCATGTTATTTTGAAAGACGAGCAATGCTGGGCTTGTCTCCACATTCTTGTAAAAGACAAGGTTGGGGCGGCAGATACAAGGATAGGCGTGACTATGAAGCAGTTGCGCTGAAGTCTTGTGCTCGAATGGATTAAAAAGTCAGGCCCTCTTCATCTTTACCAACTCTAAGGAGGCGGTGGTTATAGGAGAGGCAGTGGTGGTAGTAGTAGTGGAGGAGGAAGACGGAGAATAGAAGTCTTCTTCTGGACTTCCATCGCCACTCTGCGCTGAGAAAATATTCAGTTTGAAGAGTTTGTTCAAGCACTGAGTCTCCAACTTCTATACTTTCTATTTGAAGTTCGTCTAGACTTTGACCAAATTCATAGGAAGGAGGATACTCGTTGTTTCCAATGTCTACTTTATATTTGTGTAAAAGATCACTGAAGTAGAACGAACTAAAGGATTTGATGCTTCAGAGTGCCTGAAAGACTTGTTAGCTGTAAAAGTACTTGAAAAACATATAACTATAAAGTACTTGATGTTGAGGTCTTGAAAGACTTGTTATCTGTAAAAGCACCTGATGTTGAGTACTTGAAAGACATGTTATCTGTAAAAGTACTTGAAATTTATTTTGAGATGAATAACTCTGTGTTGATATAAAATTAAATAACTCTAAAAATCAAGCTGTATAATCCAAAGACTTTTGAATATTGTATGAAATGAAATGTATGAGGGCAGAAAGTAAAAATATTTGTAATTATCAAGCTTTCAAAATTTTATCTATTAAAATATGTGTTAAGTAAAAAATATTATTCGATCTGTGTACTGGAAATATGGGGGTGAAAGAAATTATAAAAGGTTCGGAATAAAAAATAAACCTTGTAGAGGTTGTTCTAGAATATTAGACTTGGAAAGAATAAGCTCGATCTGGAACAGTATTGAATGACTGAGTTCGATAGAAAGAGATATGTTCAAATAATTTTTGTCAAGATATTGGGGTTTTTGTTGTGAGATAATAGGATATTATCACGACTTGCAGATAATTGCCAGAAAAAATATATAAATAAGGGGGAAAGGAATTCAAAGTTTGGGGAATGAAATAAGAATGGTATGTACTCGATCTGCCGAATCTGGTATGCCATTGAAGGGCGGTTGGCAATAAAGATCGCTGAAGTATGGGATCAAATTTTTGGAGTATTGGATTATGATGTTGAGCTCCAAGTGAGGGAGGTTCAACTGAAAAGTTTAGATGGGTTTTAGAGGGAATATGAGTATGAACGTCATTTTTATGAAGAGATGTTTCGAGATATTATTGTGGATCCTGCAACTCGAAAACATTTTGCGAAATTGCTTGCTATAGAAAAGATCGAATTGAAAGATGTGAGGATTGTTGGAGGATATTTGATCGAATGTGGTTCCCCAGGTCATCAAGGTTGTTTTAGATGTAATTATATGTGAGGTGATGAAGCGAATGTAAATAGGGGTGACAAAATATATGTAACGGCATGAGTTAGAATAATTTGAAAGAAATTGTTGTTGAATTGATCCTCCATTTTTGTGAATGTTATTTGTGACTGTTGTGAAAAATAAATTTGAAAATATTTAAAATATTGTAATGAGAGCTTCAGAAATGACGTCATTGTTGATATAAGTGGAAGAAGTAAGTATAGAAAAAGCAGGGAGCTTCTTATTTTGTCCCTTCTGTAAAAGCTGTAAAAATACGATTGCGTGTAAGCATGAGTCATCATGAGTTTGGTGAGGTCAGAGGGAGATTTGGAAAAGAGAGATAAAAATAGATTAAAATATAAGTCAAAGGGCAATGATGGGAAAACATTTTTACTGAAAAGGTACAAGACGGCTGACATGGATAGTGGAGGGGATGCCTCGGTTCCAAAACCGAGGATGGCCCATGCGAGGCTCAATAACTGTCAGCAGTTAGAGAGAGAAAATATAAATACCGCTTCTTCTTCGTCAATCAAACGTTTCCCAACTTCTAAAAACATGAAGATCAGTGAGAGAGGAAGGAAGAAGAAAAACAAAAATAGCACAGAAACTCGTGAAGATTTAATTGATAGTGATCTTCAGTAAAAGGGTGAGAGAGTAGATGAAAATGAGTCTCGAAGATGGTTGTACAGCAGCGCGGTGAGGGATGTATTTGGCACTGCTGTGGATTCGTATTCAGTCATAGAAGGTTTGTAGAAGATTTATCATGTGTGTACGTGCTATTTTTTTTTTAAGATTACGTTTTTATTTCTAGGAAAATCTACAAATTATAATTTATAGCAATCTATATAGACCTGTTTGATATATGATATACAAAATATTTTTGTATGTGTTGGACGTATATGTAAAAGATAATGATAAATACCTGGACCTATTTGTAGGTTAATCATGATGAGTGTTTGTGTAGGAATAAATCCTTTTCTATAGTTGATATGGTGAGTTCCTCAGTAAATGAGGCATCGACCTCTAGCCGGTTGGCTGATTTTGAGATTGAAATATCTAAAAGGGAGGAAGAAATAGGTACTGATCAATTTCCATATTTCCTTAGAAGATTGGTATCATATCCTCATCGCTCTGATGTATTCAAAGAGTTCTGTAAAGCCAAGGTTTCAATAGGAGGTTGATGGGGTAACTGTATAGAAGACGACAATAGGCAATTTAGGGGTTGCACTGTAGCGACAGAGGGGGAGGAATATTTTTATTTGTTGGCTTATTTGGCAAAGGAGAAAAAGGATAGGGGTATAGACGAATCGACCTCTATGGAGTATTTTGATGGGAATATTTAGGGTAAACTTTCAGAGGGGTTTTATGTTACCTATCTCAGTTGGAGTACGGGTTGAGTCTTCCCCATAGCAATCCAGCAAAAGGGATTATGAACCTTATCGGGGCATATCCTGTTCAGATGAGCGGGAATATGTGGGAGGTGATAAGTGTTTGTGAATCTCTGAATTCACGGTGGGAAGGAGATGGGAGAAAGAGGAGGATATCCTCTGAAGATATTTTGCAATTTTATGGGGTAAAAAACTATTCTGCAAGTAGAGGGGCGCATTTTTGCGTATGCCCAATTCAGCCTCGCTTCTTCAATCTAAACTCAGCAGGTCTTCCATGGAATGATAACGTGATATGGGTAAAGGGTGATTGCCTTCAGATAAATGATGAAGAACCAATAGAACTTTTATTTAGAACTATAAAATAAAGTAAGTATAGCAATGTATAATGTATGAAATTGATAGTTGAAATTGTATGATGTTTTGCTGATGATAATATTTTGTGAATGACAGCTCCCAAATCTTAGGTGGCTAGGAAAGAGTTGTTATTGGATACAGTTGCTTAGGAAGAGACAGAGCTCGAGGCTATATTAAAGGATCTTGGCATTAGTATGAAGAAGCGTGTCAGCAGCCGAGTTGAAAAAGTTTAAAAATTTTAGTCGACGAGACTAATGATGAGCACTAACGATTGTAAGAAGAAGGGAACTGATGGGGAAAGGTAAGTCAACTAGTCCAAGCCCCCTAGAAGGGACTGCACAAGGTTACCTAAGTCAACTGCATCAAGTAAATTAACTTGAACCATTCCCAAGAAGCAGATGCTGAAGCGCCCTTTGACCTCTAGAACCACGGTAAGTGGTGAGGCCGTGAAAAAGAGAAGGATTGAACCATCTGAGAGGTCGGGGATGAAGGTCGTAGAGGATCGACCTATTATAGAAGACAATTCGAAAGAGGTGGAGGTAAAGCCAGGTTGGAAGCTCACCACGGGGAGGAGGAGATGAGCAAAATGGTAGGTTCATATGCTCGAATGTGTATTGTGATGAATTTTGTATTATGATTCAAGCTAATCAATGAGGTCGATTTGAATGTGTTTTTGTAGGTTGCTCGTCTGATGAAGGGAATATGCCTCGAGGTCGAGGAGGAGAGAGCTGAGCTAAAGAGAAAGAAGGTCGAGCTCGAAAGAAATGCAGCTCGATTGAAAATTGATCTTCTCAAAGAGAGAAAACGGGTGGAGGATCTGAAGGCTTCACAAGTGGTGGAGATAAACAATCCTCATGCGAAAGCAAGAAAATTTTTAGAGGAGGTGATAGCTGAGCGTGATAGACTCGGGCTCCACCTTGTGTCAAAAGGATATTCCGAGGATGAGATGGATGCCATTAGGGCAGACACCTATGTGGAGGATGAGGAAGAAGAAGTGATTGAAGATGTTGCGGTTGGCGTTGTTGCTGGGTTGGATGGTGTGTTTCCTCAGACGGTGAGAGACAACCAAGGGGATGACAACGAGCGCCGAGAAGGGGAAAATGAGAAGGTAGAGTAGTATGATGGCTTTGTGATTGTATGAATATTTGGGAATGTTTGTAAGCTGATTGGATATTTTTTTGTTGGATAGAATTCTGTAGGCTAAGTCGTTTTTGCAAACTTTGTTGTAGGAACTTAAAGATATACACCTTAGAATAAATCATTTAGAGAGGTACCTCAGCGTCCCTGTTGTCTTCACAAGCAGAGCTGCAGGTTAGAATAGAGCAATAAATATTTAATTTGTATGCTTCATTAGTATAGAGTTGTGAAGTAATAAATCGAGTATAAAGAGGGACTAAAAACCTGTTATCGGCTTAGTGCAATGGCACTAAAATGGTACACAGAAAATACCAAAGTATTAATAACTTTAAAAAATAAAGAATGTATACCTTAGGTGGCATTTATTTTTTGGGCTGACTCCACTCAATCGTCTGAGTCTGAGTGGAGTCGGTGATTTGATCACTTAGAAGCATTTGTTTTTCTCACACTCAGTGGCTAAGTGGAGTCAGAGTCAGTGATTTGGGTCACTCAGAGTCAGCCCCAATAAGCCAACTTACTGCAGTCTGACTCTTAGTCTATTTTGGCTCCCTAAACTACCCTTACCAAAATCAAAAAATTACAAAAAAAACTTACTTTCTCCTCTTCCTCCCCAAACGAAAACCCCTGCTCCTCCCCAAACGAAAACACACCAATCTCTTCACTCTGAAGGACGCTTAAGCCTGAACGCTACCATCAGTCCAATATTGTCTTGCTAATGCCAAGTGTGTCCTTCTCCCCCAATCTTTTTCTCCAGTTTTAGATTTTTAGGGTTCCAATTTGTTGTAATTGATCTAAAATCAATAGATTTGAAGGTTTATGATTGAGTTAGGGTTGTTGGATTTGGCAGACCTTATTTACAGTTTGGAGTAGATCTTGGCATTCTGGTTAGTTGCATTCTATTAGAGCAATTTGTGTCTTGACCAACTGCAGGTCCTGTATTTGTTTCTTCTCTATTTGTTTCTACAATAACATGAAGTATCTATACTTAGACCTTTGATGCTTATTAGTCATGGTTATTATGTGCAATTAATCTATGTATTTTTTTAATGCTTATCAGTCATGGTTATTCTGTGGAATTAATCTATATTTTCTTTTTGCGCTTATCAGTCATGGTTATTTTGTGCAATTAATCTGCTGAAATGTTAAGCTCTCTCCAAATGATGAGATTCTTATTCTTCGAAATTGTTTTTTGATACTCTTCCATAAGGAATTAAGTTGCCATATATTCTCTATTCCCCACTTAACTACTTCTGCAAGTCCTTCTACTATATCATAACATTCTGCAAAGAAGGATAAATAGTCTGGGCAAAATTTATTACCATGACTATTAGCACGTCACTTGCATTGTTTCTGCAGACTACACCACTCCCTCCAACCCCTGGGTTACCATTAGGGGAACCATCACAACATAGTCTAATTTTATCTGGAGTTGGTGGGACCCACACACAAGACTGGATGGAAGGAGCTTTTGGTCTTCAAATAGGAATTTTCAAATTTTTAACCAACTGCAGGTCCTGTATTTTGTTGAAGATTATAGATTTAAAAACATTCCTTCACATAATACAGAGTTTTCTTTTTGACATTAAAGACATTTTCCTGGAAGTTTTGAAAGAGAACCATACTACTTGTTAGCCAAATGTAGTATAATGAGATGAAGATATAGGAAATCCACAAGTCATTTCCAAGTGGACTAGACTATTTTGCAAGCTTGACCAGTTCCTTCATGGAGTACACATTGTTTCCACTAAATTGAAACAGTTGCAGTCCCTATTCTCTTATTTCTGCGGCCCATTCACATCCTCAAAAAATATTAATAGCCGTTTCTACCTCCTTTGATGCATTTTTATGCCTAGGTTCTATAGGTTTTTCATTATAAATGCAGCTTTACTCATATTGCAGCTGCTGCCATTTTCTGTCCATTTTTTAAACAACTTTGGGGACGTCTTTTCTGTCCATTTTTTGAATAGTCTGGACTAGATTTTGAGTCTGTTTATCTGTAATACCATCTGGACCAGGTTTATCTGCATCTATACTTAGACCTTTGCATGGCACAATATCCTAATGATTATGCTAGTATAATATTCAGTCATAGCACAATATGCTGTTATGATATTCAGTCATGGCACAGTATTTAAAAAACATGGAACAATATTCAGTCATGATATTTTTGCATGACACAATATCTGATGATTCGCAGGAGGGCATTTTCACTGTTATTTGTATAAATTTTATAACTTATGTAACTGCTATATATACTTGTTTATAAGCTATATATACTTATAAACAATATCTGCAGATGGACTGAACCCTTGTTAGATGGACTGAAACCTTTGTTAGATAGACTGAACCTTTTTTAAATGGACTGCATATATTATATGGACTGAACCAGGTTTATCTGTAATATCTGAAACTCAAAAACTATAGGTTCTATAGGTTTTTATGTGCACATTGAAATGTTTCTTTTGGCTTGATGCATTTTTATGCCTAGGTTCTATACTAGGTAACAACGACACGGATACGAGTGTCGGTGTCGGACACGGCAACCCAAAAATATTTAAAAATGGGGGCACGGCTACAAAATTTTTATTTATTATTTTTTACTATGCTTATGTTGGTTACCTAACTTATCTAACACACTTATGCGTTAATTTACGACATATTTTTAGGACTAATAACAAATAAGTCCCAACACTTATGGGTTATATTAACTTATGGGTTAATTTACAACTAATAACTAATAAAAAACAATTATACTAGTTAATATGGTTGAATAACATGTATAAGAATTGAAAACTTTCTAAAAGCTATGTCAAAAAGGTTATAATCTAACCAAGAAGTGTCTGTTGGAGTGTCGACACGAGTGTCGGTGTGTCCGAGTGTCCGACACGTTTGGATACAGATTTTTTTTGGAATATGGATTGTCTGTGTTGCATAGGTTCTATAGGTTTTTCTTTATAAATGCAGCTTTACTCAACCTTTATTATCTACAATACCATCTGGACCAGGTTTATCTGCATATATTTGATATGTGAACCTTTGTTATCTACATATATTAGATGTACTGAATGGTCTGGAAAGGTTTATGCTTGCTTATCTACTTTTTCCATTTGTTTTTAGTTTAACTAATTTACCTATTTGTTTAATATGTGTAGTTATGTCGATACTGCCAACGATACCACCAAAGAAAACATGTATTTTCAAGCAATATCCATAGTTCAGACTTGACATTATCATGAAATGTCAAGCACAGATAGACTTGCATAGATTGCCTGGAACATCTCTAAATGTTCTAGCTTGGAAGATGGTGAAAGATGAGCTGAATTGCATGCAAGATTTTCATGTTTTGCAACATAAGGAACTAAAGAACCAATGGGATTATTTGAAGAGGCAATGGCAAGTTTGGAGAGGGTTGATAAATTGGACTGGCCATGGATATGATCCTGTATCAGGCACCTTTGATTGGCCTGAAGAAATTTGGGAAAATATCATTGCGGTAAGTAAATGTGAATTAACCCATAAGTTACAATTTGATTATATTTCAATTTATGCATGTTTAAACATCTATTTACTCTTTTGTTTACAGGTGAATTCTAAGGTGAGGAAGTATAAGACCGCTCCTCTTCAACATCGAGATTTGTGGGAGAAATTGTTTAAGGGCATATCTGCCACTAGGGATTTTGCATGGTCTTCAGGTATGGCAGTACTCTCCTCCACCCAGCAGTCAGAGTACGTTCCTCTACGTAATGATATGAACATTGACGATACATAAGTTCCCCTCGCCGGAGTTGATTATCCTTGGGACGATGAAGCCATTCCTTCTTATGGTGCCCCTATCAGTCCAGTAAGGGAGCCTACTCCCAGTAGCACTTCTCGTTCTCATACCCCTGCGCCTCAATCAAACCGGAGAAGATCAACTGCGGTACTTTAACCATTGGAATCAACGGTGTTGGTCCAATCTTTGATATTTGCATTCACTGCCCCAAGGAGCAAGTTCTACTTCTTCTGCAAGCAATGACGACCCTAATACTGAAATTGTGAACATATTGAAGGATATGGTCAGTTCATATGAGATAGATAATACATTATTTTTCAAGAGTTCAAAGTACTTGGGAGGAAAATACTCAAACAGCTACAGGTTGATGTTTATGGCGCTTAAGCCAGAGCACTGTGCAAGCTTCCTTGAAACCATTTTAAGTTTATTTTGTCCATTTTGTTTGCGTATTTGAAATAACTCTTAAGATTCTTATATTTGCCTTATTTGTATTAATTTCAAACCAACTTTAAAATTATTTGATTTTAGGTATTTATGTATTTGTGTTTGCTATATATACAGGTTCTTTTCTATGTATTTATGTTTGCTCTATATACAGGTTCTTTCTTATATGTTTGTTATGTATATGTGGTGTTGACGTTGCGCTGACGAGGGGGTTTCTATGTATTTATGTTTTCTATATATACAAGTTCTTTCCTATGTGATTGTTATGTATAGGTGGTGTTGATGTTGTGCTGACGAAGAGGTGGTGGTGGTGGTGGTTCCTTATAAACTGATAAGGGTATTTTAGTCTTTTGTTTATTTTAACACTCACTCAGACTCAGACTAAAAAACAAATACTCCAAGGCATCCACTTAGCTAGTAAACGATTCTAAGTGGACTCAGACTCAGACACTTACTCAGACTCAGACTCAGATTCAGACTCACTCAGACTCAAAAGTAAAAAATCAAACGACCCCTTAAACTTGGGAGTATATGTTATGGAGAATCCGTCTGAGATTGTACTTCGACCTTAAGTTTAGAAGTTATTTTATATGATAAATGTCAAAAAAATAGATATCTTGTTAGAAATGAGTCATATGTGGCGACTGAGTATTCTGAATCAAACTTGATATAATTTATTTGTAATGTGCAGGTCGAATTGGACTCAGCTCGCTTACACGAAAATGATGTTCGCCAATGTATCTAAGAATATGTGGAGGAGTTTGATAGGATAAGGGAAGCGAATGAAGACAGAAAAAATCAACATATAAAAGTACACTTCAAGTTTGTTAAGGTAATACAGACTGCTGTTGACCTAGCTCGGAAGATTGAGGAGAAGGATGTTGATTAAGAAAGGGAAAAAATAGCTTGCTAAGTTAAAAGAATATGCAACAAAGCTCAAAAGCCAAAATGATGCACTAATGGTAAAGAGTAGGGAGGTTGACATGGCCCGTTACCGTATACAGGCACTAAAAAGATCAGAGGAAAGTTTAAATCGGTCGATGGCCAGTTTGAAAAATGATTTGATCAAGACGAATAATAATCAAGAGTAAACTTGAGCTGATCTAGCGAATAGCAGGAGCGAGCAAGAGCGATTGAAGAGAAATTGGTTGATAAAGATGACGAGTTGAAGAGAGCTCGAGATGATCTATTTGCGTCTAAAGTTGCAGTTGATCAACTGACTACAGCTTTACCTGCCAAAGATTTTGAATTTTAGACGGCCCAGCGTAAGTGTGATGAGTTGAATAAAAGAGTAGCGCAATTGAAGAGTGAATTGGTACAGGCCAATTCACGTGTTAGACACGCCGAGCCTGAAGAGTGCTCGAGGAAGAATAAGAATGATGCAAAGGTCTTCCTTGTGCAAGAAGACGTTGTCAGCCTATCAAGTTGAATAAGAGAGCTAGAGGGAGATGTGGCTTAAATTCAAGGTCATGTGCAAAAAGGAAGCGAAAAGCTAAGGGAGTATCAACGGAAGTTGGATACTGCTCCTTCCAGGGAACAAGGGTTAGAGCGGTCAATCATAGGTAAAGATATTTTGATATAGCTGAAGGACGAAATGTTATAAAAGATTCTGGATGTGGAGGAACTGAACAGGGAGATTAAGGTACTCCGTGCTCAGGTGGCTAATTTATAAGCAATTAATCAAGCTGAATCATTAAAAGCTGACAAAAAATAAGAGGTGAACATTTCTTTCACAGATTTGGTAGATTGAGAAATGATAATTCTAAAAGAACAGTATGCGAGGTCGGAAGAACGCCTTTTGAAGGCTAGAGAAAATTTATCTAGGTCGGTTATAACCGAGGCATCGCACTCAGAATTGTTGAGGGAAGTTATTAACTATTTTGTTGAGGAGGTAAAAGGGATTGAGTCAGAAAGAAATATATTGTTCAACAGTTTGTCAGACAGGGGATGTATTTGCAGAGCTGATGTAGATCAAGGAAATTGAATACAGTCCATAGAAACTGATCTTAACCCTCGACCTGCTGAATTGATTGAGTATGGCAGGATTATTGTGACTACTTGAGCTCAAGAATTTATGGCTGATCGACTTCCTATTGCAAGGGGAGCTTAATAATTTATGGCTGACTGACCTCCTGTTTCTGGGAAAGCGTAGCTGACATCCCAAAAGAAAAAAAGGGATCCATTGTAGAGGTTGTATATGTGACCTGAAATAAAAAGTAGTTGTTGCAGACAAGTTGAGAGATGAAAGCTAGTATTACATTTGCTTTATTTTATATCTGCTAGAGTCTTTGATGAAAAACAAGTGTTACCTTACTTTTAATCGCAGAGATTTAGTAAAGTCTGACAAACCAAGTGTTATCCATGATTTAACTGGTATGATGTTGCAGCCATATTAAGGTAGATGAAAGCTAGTATTACTTTTTCTTTATCTTATGTCTGGTAGAGTCTTTGATGTAAAACAAGTATTACCTTAGTTTAAATCACAAAAATTTAGTAGAGTCTGCCCAACTAAGTGTTATCCTTGATCAAACTGGTATGATGTCATAGCCATATTGAGGTAGATGAAAGCTAGTTTTACCTTTGCTTTATCTTATGTTTGATAGAGTCCTTGATGTTAAACTAGTATTACCTTAGTTTTAATCGCAGAGATTTAGTAGAGTCAGCCCAACCAAGTGTTATCCTTGATCGAACTGGAAAGCTTGATTGAAAGCTAGTATTATCTATTCTTTAATCTATGTGATGTCTACGAAGTAGAGAGATGTATGGGAGAAAAACTTGTAAGTTTCATTGAATAGAAAAGGATATACATTGGATGGAGATGAAAATCTCACATTTGGAATGGAAAAAGCGAGAAAGCGAAATGAAGTAGTGATAGACTTAACGATAGTACCATTTTAGCCACCTAGTGTTCCAAGGACTTGAAATATGGATTCCCTCTTCAGTCATGAGGTAATATGATCACAGGTCTGAGAGCCCTGTGATAAGGAATAGGCCCTCCTAATTCTCTGCTAGTTTCCCAGTATGAGGTTTTTTGCGGTATTGTAGGATTTCTCTAAGGACAAGATCATCTATTTGGAAGGTATGGCTTCTGACTCGTTTGTTGTACAAACTGGCCAGCATATGGTGATATCGACCTAGGTTAGCGATGGCGCGCTCCCTGGTGTCATTGATCCAATTAACGTTACAAGCCAATTTGACCTCATTTTTCTTATCAGTTAGCTCGTAATCTTTGACTGGATGATGGTATTCAGAGGGAATGATAGACTCGGTGTCATAGGCAAGGAGGAATGGAGTGCAACCTATCGACTATCGTGAAGTGGTACGATATGTCCATAAGACATGAGGAAGTTCCTGAACCCAATTCCAATTTTTTAGATAGTGTAGCCTTTTCTTGAGTCCATCCACGATTGTTTTGCTGGTGATTTTGGCTTGGTCATTGCCTTGAGGATAGTAGGGATTGGATGGTGAGTGGATGATGTTGTGTTGATTGAGGAAAGCTATGAATTTTTCTCTAACAAATTGGGGCCCATTATCGATACAAATTAGGTGGGAGAACCCAAAACGAGGGATAATGTGTTCCCAAATAAAATAAATGACCTCTTTTCTCTGGTTTGAGAAAGTGGAATTGCTTTTACCCATTTTGTAAAATAATCAGAAGCTACGAGTAGATGACGGTGGTTACCTGGAGAATTAGGAAATTTATCGACAAGATCGAGTGCCCATTCTTTGAATGGTCAAAACAACTTGCATGCATGGAGTTCGAGCGAAGGAGCGCGGATCATTTGTCTATTTCGCTGATACGCGTCACATTTGTGTGAGTGCTCTTTTGCTTGCTTGCGCATGCCAGGACAAAATACTCCTTGTGTAATGGCTCTGTTTGCCAGTGATCGACCTGCGGCATGAGAGCCACAAATCCCTTCCTGTAGATCACGAAGCATCTCGTTCGCTTTTTGTTTGAAGAGGAATTTAAGGTAAGGCCCCATGACTGAACGGCGGTATAAAGTATTATTTTGATTAGTGTAGCACTTTAAGTTGTCTATCAGATGTCGGCACTCTTTCAGATCTACTGAAAGTTGACCTTCGTATTTGTTATCAATACCGAGATAAACTAAGAAAGGCTTTTGCCAATCGTCGTCTTCCCCTTTATCGCCCTCAGTATTGATTGTGCATACAAAAATGCGATCAATACTGAGGGTTGAAATCACTTCGATCTGGAGATATCGAGCTTCTGTGCCTAAGACCCTGGCTAGATATGCCAAGGAATCGACGTGTTTGTTTTTACCTCCAGGAAGATAATTGAGAGTTACTTGCGCGAACTTGATCATCCTATCTGTAACGAGGGCTACGTATTCGATCATCTTGCCATTCTTCTTATATTGTTTAGAGTAATGGTGGAAGATGAGTAGCGAATCTGTGTAAACTAAGAGTTCTGGGATGCCGAGCTCAAGAGCGAGATCGAGTCTATGAATGAGAGCTTCGTACTCGGTGACATTATTTAAGGCCTCAAAATCCATGCAGATTAATTTTTTAATTTTTCCGTTGGAAGGGATAATCACTATGATTCCAATTCCTGACCCTGCAGGTCCTGCTGATCCATCTGCAAGAAGTCTCAACCCTTTCCTTGTAATCCATATAGCTCCCTCGTCAAATGCTTTGGGGCTAGATTTTCTCCAACTTCCTCTGTAAGGTCAGGATCGTGCCCCTCCCACTCGGAATCCTCCACTGGAAAATTTATGAGAAAATCAGCAGTGGCCTGACCCTTTTCGGAATGATGTTATTCAAACTTGATATCATGTTCTCCCAAACTTACTAACCACTGTTGCACTTTTCTTGATTTTTTTTTTGGACAGAACCTCCCAAAGTGGATAGTTCGTCATGACTTTGACAGAATGAGCTTGGAAGCAGTGCTTGAGTTTTTGTGATGTATAAAAAAGAGTGAGAAGAAGTTTTTTGATTTTCGAGTACCTCGTTTTCGCTAGAGTAAACTAGTTTCTAGATTTTTGAGTCGAATGAGAACCGAGCTGAGTGAATTATCTCGATTAATTTGTAAGAACTGAATGAGAGAAATTTTTTTGTGTTGAACCATCTTAGTACCGATAAAAGTACCTCTGCTATCCATCAATATTGATGTATTCAGTGGGCTCCTCCATGGAAGGCTGATCATCGGGGAGATCAGCTTTTTGTAATTGCTATGCAGCATACATGTCAGAGGTATCTAGAATTGCAGAGATTGTATTTTTGCAAGCTCGAGAAATCTTTTAACTACCTCTGATCTCATAGATACCATCATTGTATTTGAAGTAGAGTACTCGATAATAGGTGGAAGCGATTACTTCCATGTTATGAATCCATTAGTCATAATGCTCAAGATGAAGAAATTTATCTTACACACAATGATGATCGATACTGGCAGCGGTATTAAGATTCTCTTTCAAAGAACTATCGACCAAATGGGCTTGGCCGATCAAGTCATTCAATGTGATACCGATATCAGTAGATTTAATGGTTCTAAAGAAGAGTGGGTGGAGAAGATTATCTTACCTATTACCGCAGGATAAACCATAATCGACGTCATCTTCTACGTGATCAATGCCAAATCTCGTTATCTCGGGATTATGGGCTGGATGTAGAAACTTTACATGGTTAGTATCGCCATCTTCAAATGATATCCCGAGCCGGCGATTGCTCGACTCAAGCAAAAACTTAGCTTCTTTATCTTGAGTGTAAGATCGCAGTATTCAGACAGTCTTCTACGTTTGAATCTGTTGGAGTTGGTGATTTGATTGATCTCGATCATGTTACTGTGGCACATATGGTAAAAATGCTTCTCCTCAGCTTGATCTTCAACCAGGACAACTTCAAGCTGCTTCTTATAGCTGTTATCTTTGTATGATTCCAGGTCGGCAATATATTCGAACATCCATCCCCCCATGAAAATTTATTTGAGAAACCTCTGTAAAGCATAACAATTGTCAGTAGAGTGATGGTTTACCTTATGATGTATGCAGTATGGTCGGTTCTCAATTGGTTCCAATGGTTGGGAACAGACGGTAGAGCTTATCCTTTGAGAGGATTAGAAAAATTGTTGAGATTCAAACATTTATCTTTGGGAGGACTGACTTGACTTATGACCAACCTATCCGAGGGTTACCGGTATTTCCCTTGGAGCGCCTTTGGTTACCCTGATCCTCATTCGGTTCAGTGTTTCGATCTGTAGATGGACCTTTCGTGGTAAGGACAGATTTAGTAGATTTATGCCTTTCGGATATCATCCTTTCTAGGTCGATGTAACTATTGATTTGGGTGATCATATCCTCCAAGGTTGCTGGTTTGTTGAGGAAGAGGTGCTCTTTGGCTTTGCAATCAAGCTGGAGTGCATTGGTAAAAGCAGTAACAACTATTTTTCTGATCGAGATTGTCTACATACGCGTGAACTCCAAAAAGTTCTTCACAAAGGCCTCGAACTTCTTTCCGTGTGACTGCTTGAGACTGATAAGAGAATATAAATTCTTATTTTTATCTTTGTTATGATCATATATCTTGATGAACTATTTCGAATGTGTATATGGAGTTTTTCAGGTAGAGAGTAGAACCATCAGAGTGATTCCTCCTGCAGACTTGTGGCGAAGAGACAGTAGAGAATGTGGTTGAGATTAGAGTACAAACCCAATAAATCACAGTATTGTTGAATGTGCTCCTTTAGATCGGTACCCATGTACTTGCAAATTTTAGAGTATGGAAACCTTTCGGTATCTCCATATTGAATAGTTTTTTGGCAATCGGACTTCCTTATAACTTGGTAAGGCCGTCGGTAGTACCCAAAACTTGTGCTTCGATCAACTCCTTAATACACTGGTCCATATGCTCTTGTGTTACATAATGACGTATCGGTTAAGTGACTTTGCGAGGAGGTCGCAGATTGTGAGTATTGGTACCTTCACCCAAACGATCTCATGCTGGAACTCGAGGTTGAGGTCGTTGTTCCTCCTCTTGACATATGGAACATCGGTGACCACGCTGGCCTCAGACTGAACTTCACCACCCAGATGAATGGAAGGTTGAGGTTCATTTTAAATATTTCTGGAAATCGCTTTGCTTATGGCATCTTGAGATCCCAATCTTTCTCGTGCTGAAACCCATGAGGCTTCTGGTACCTGATCGCATTCTCGTGTTGGAGGAGCCTGTTGAGTGTTCTACTGAGCTTGCAAGGTAGTCTGCATTGCTATCATTTGATCTTCATAGCGCTGTCAAACGAGCTTGCGTTCAGCATCGAGCTCCTTCTCGCAGAGCTCTCAGTCGAGATTTAATTGCAGTCCGAGCTCGTTGCTTTTCTCCTTCTCAGTGTTAAGATTCCCCCGTAGCTCTGTTTGTTGTTATGGCTCAATTAAAAAATCAAGCTGAACTCCGGTTGCTAGTCGTCTGGATGAGACCGTGATTAGAATTTATAGTAAATTGAATAAATGCCTTAGGCTATCGTGGAAATGATTTCTTTCCCACAGACGGAGCCAAATGTAATGGCCTAATTTTGTAAGCTCAAAGTGGCCTGAAATTAGCTCTTAAACCAATGTACTTATGAAAAAATCTAATGGAAAGCAAGAAATGATATAGGTGTTTAGCATAGAAAACCTATGAATAGGAAAAAACCATGACCTCAGGTTGAGGATTTTTGTAATAGTGATATTTATTGCTTGAGGCTGATATCTTATTACAAGTGATCTCTAGACTTAGATTTGCTTAATCTTGTGAATAAGAAGTTTTAAGTTTTGGGAATCTAGAAAATATAGCTTTCCTGGTGAGTTCTCGTGTGATTTTCTGGTTCGTGTCTCTTTTGGAACCTTTTCTTTATATAGGCCTTTTTCATAGTTCTTCATCGTATTGAAGCATGCTCTCTAAACAATGTGGTTAGTGGCAGTTGACTGGGTAACTACTGAGTTTATGAGAGACAGGTGTTTTGACTTGTTCAGGTTTTTTTGCTTGAGCACGACCCACGTTTTTTTATCAGTTCGTGGAGTAGATGGCAACGCTCGCTGGAGAAGCCATATGAAGGATACGTGGGCCTGACATAGTGGTAGTCCGAGCTGGAGACAACTCGATTTAGGTAAGATCGAGGGGTAGACCCCTGCAGAAACAAAGAGGAGAATTTATACTCTATTTTTATCCATAAACAGATGCCGGGAGAGAAGCTTGAGACATTCACTAAGATGTTTTTGGAGTTGGCTCGAAAAGTAGATCGGCTCGACCAGTAGCCTCATATATAAATGAGACTTAGGTTATTTTTCTAGATAATGTTAGTTCAATAGAAAGTTTTGATGAAGAAGCTAGGGTTTAGAGTAATTCATTGTAATTAACTGCGCTTAAGCAATTGAAACTCTTAAAGGGACTTTTCCCGATCTAATTTTTGGTATTCTTCGTACTTTCTGCTAACTAGGGTTTCTCTCTTCATATTGTAGATTATCAATTTGGAATTGACTTAGTCTTATTTATAAACACTTGGTGTCTAAGGGACCAATTTTTTGTATCTAGGTACAATTAGATGTTACAAGTTAACATTTAGAGGTATATATGGATTAATAGCAACCTATAGTACCCTAAAATGTTAATTCAAAGACAGACATAATCAACCTATCTTGTGATCCCAGGTAACTTCGTGATAAGACTACTTGTCAGCTAAACATCTAATACCCCTCATATTCGTAGCAAATAGGATCATTTAGCTAGAATATACCTACCTTTATAGAACTTAAGGGCTTAGAACACCCTAGTTCTTAGAATAAGGACAACACACATCTAGTGGTTTTGAATATCAATCTTGGCTAAGATTCTATTAAACGCACACATAAGATTAAGATCGTCATTTTTACAGGGTAAAATTTGGGATTTAATTATTATAAAAGAATTTTATAAGTTTTAAAATATGAACAAGGTTCACCTATAATATGATTGAGAATCATTTTCTAGCTTTACTCTAATTACTCTGATCTGTCTTTAATGCAATTAATATGTTTATCAAGAATTGTCTCTAATTACAATCTATATCTTGCATTAAAGATGTCTGCGAAACTTAAAAATGTTAAATTTCTACCATTACTGCTCATTGGAGCCAATTACCTCCATTGGTGCATTGACGGTGACTTATTCTTGAAGTCACTTGGTCTGCAGAAGACCATCATCTGTCATCATATTCAGGATGACCTGAAGACTGAATACCTCAACAAGGTTGAGCCAGCTGACTTATGGGCAAGCCTACAGGGGCGTTATGGTCATCAAACTATTATGCTCCCAAAAGAGATGCACCAATGGAACACCCTTAGGTTGCAGGATTTTAGGACAGTCACTAATTACAACTCAGCAGTCCATAAAAATCACTTCTACACTTGAGCTGTGTAAGATGAAATTCACTGATGCTGACATGATAGAGAAGACTCTATCAACCTTCCATGCTAGCAATATTGTGATTCAGAGGCAATATCAGCAAGAGAACTTAAAGACTCATGCAGTCTTGAATTAACTACTGCTCCTCTCTGTGCATAACGATAAACTTTTGATGAAGAATCATGCTATGCGGCCTTCTCGAAGTACGCCGTTGCCTGCGTCAAACAATTTCAGTTTCGAGGAAATAACTCTCCATGTCGGGGAAGAAGATATGAAAGGGGTAGGGGAGGATACCAGGGATATAGGAAGGGTGGGTACCAAAAACCCTTTGGCCCTAGGAGAGAGGTAAAGGATTTAAGAAATACTAGACACTGGGCAATGCAAAGAAGGAAAAGAAGACTGATCAGGGATCTACTTGCTTTAAATGCACTGACACAGGACACTAGGCACGGGAATGTCATGTTCCACGGGTGGCTACAAGTGATAGAGTCTTAACCTACCAGGCAATTATTGACACTAACTCTACCCCTCTAGAGTTTGCAGTGTCTAACTTCTTCGACGACACGAATGCCGTCATGGATCAACATATGGAGTAATTCGTCATGATATCTCTGTAGACATATGATGTCACATTATAGAGAACACTAGTAGTTTCTTTTCTTGACATACTTGATTTACATTTTGTTGTCAGTATTTTTGATTTTGTTAGGAACATATTATTTATATTTTAATAAAGTGCTCGTGACATACATGAGATTTATTTTGTTCTAATTATTTATCATTTTTTGAATTTATTGCTTGGGAAGTAGTTAAATTCTATGTATGATAGTTGATCTACTACATACAACCTGCCTATTGATCTATCTGTTTATTGAGCATGACCGATAATTGGATGAGTGGCGACACATGTCAAAGAGACATTAGTACCACGCACTCAATCCTTTTAAAATATGATTATATTTATTGTCTAACCTTGTGTATCAAGGATGGTACGAATATCATTGGCACGACCAATATGATAGAACGCACTAAGTTCGTCATGCTATTACTCTCTAATGGTACGATACAGGGTATCTAGTCCATTTTATAAACTCGTAAATCCAGTCGGATTTTCCAAGTTTAGGGATATACATGATAATTCTTATCACGTAATGAATTTAAGAGAAAATGACAGACAAAGTTTTGTGCGTTCACTCTATGTCTAACGGTTAGAACACGTAATTAAAACGGTTTCTAATACACTCCTCAGGGCACTGATAGTAAGGAGGATTATCGGGATTATATCTCAAGTTTCCTTCATAGGAGAGAAGATCCAGAGATTGTACGTATAACGATTGCTTTCAAGGAAAGTCTATTCTTTCATCCTAGTATGACCAAGGTGGAGTAGGATCTTCAACCTTTGCTCCAAACATATCCTTGGAGACAGACACATGTGGACCTTTCCATCCACAAAGTGGCCCACTTGAATATTTATGGTCATAAAAGATGTATCTAGAGATGGTCTTACGTTTGCTTACTCGTAAAATCTATAAATGCAATGTTAGAACGATTTCTTACTTAGATCATTTGATCGCAGGCTCAGTTCCTAGATTAACCGATCAAAGTCGATCGATGCGACTTAACGGGGGTTTGGGAGTTGGACTCACAGGCTTTTGATGATTATTTTATCGCTAAATGGGATAGATAATTGAGCATCGTGAATACCCCATACCATATCCAACTCGAGATTGGCGAAAAACATAATAAGGCAATTTAGGATAATTATTAGGCCACTATTATTGTGATCACAGCTTCCAGCTAGTGTGTGGGATATATATTCTTGCTCCCACAACACTGATTAGGGTTTGTCCCTTAGCAAATCATCAAATTATTTTTTCCCAAAAATAACTAGTAAATGGGTCAGAGCCTAGTGTCGCCCATCGACGAACATTTGGATATTCCGTACAGGTGTCAATCACACCACATGTATGAAGATGGGTCCCTCAACGTCGGCCTGGTATTATGTGGGTTATAATTCGCATTTATCAATGGATATTTGGACCCACTGGCGACATATATACTACACAGTAGATAATTGTCACTTTGATGAGACGCTATTCCCAGCATTGGGGGGAGATATGACAGTCAATACTGATGATGTTTCCAAGAGGTCCTTATCTCATCTAGATCCCTATACATAAGTTAGGTGACAATAAGGTTCAACGAATTAGAAACCTCCAATTGGTCGTAAATGAATTGCTAGAAACATTCATAGGCACTATTGAAGTACCGTAAGTGTATGCACCTGCAAGTAATATACCTACATAGCAGAATGCTCAAGGGGAACTAGTATCGCAGCTGAATGTTCTAGGGGAATTAGTACCGCAAACGAATCTGAGGCTCGCGCTTATTGCAGAGCACTGTTGGAAGAAAGTATTCTGAGCCGGGGAGCTGCAGAATAAGTGATAAATATGACTAATAGTGTAGTCAGTTCATCGAGGATGAAACCACCAATTGACGAGGCAATAGTAGCTGCACGACCAGTTGATATATTACGAGACTAGTCCGGCGTGGCACATGCGCATGATAATAATAAGATATCAATTTATTAAAAGTCTGTAATTGCACAAGGTTTGATCGTTCAGTAGAGATTTATCGACAAGGTATTCATATTCATTGTTGTACTCACCATCAAGGATGAGGATTCAGAGCCACTTATTGTAAATAACTGTATGTTGTTATACATTGGCCAAAGTGGGCATTTGGAATCCAAGCGGAGCTCAGCTTACGTATAATGCGAAGTGATACAATTGAGCATGTTGATTATAAATTGGAAATGTACGAAAATAGAATTAACTCTGAGAAATAATTTGGTTAAGGAAAGACTAATTGCCCTAGAAATCTTAAAGAGATCTGGTATCGATTGCAGTGTAACCTATTACCCAGTTATGGACGCTATAATGTTTCGGTAATGATCAGTCTGTCAAGTTGTCAGGCACAATCTTGGCATACGTATGATGCAAATACTACGTATCTATATGGGAAACTAGATATGGATATATACTTGAAGCTACCTGGGGAGGTATAAGCTTCAAGAAGCATTAAGCTTGACACACGAGGTGTGTACGTAATAAAACTGGAAAAGTTATTATTGACTTGTGGCAATCAGGGCCCATGAGACATAGTAAGTTGACTGAGTATTTGAAGGTTGGGGACTTTTCAAATATCCTTATCTGTCCATGCATTCTTATTTAGAACATAAATATTAACTTCAATCATCATAACAGTGTACTAAATGATTTGAATATCATTAGACCTCTGGGGGAGATCGTGAGAGCCGCCGAATACATTGGGAAGGAATTTAAAATGGAAAACCTTAGAAAATCAAGAGTGTCTTGATTTGCAGATCGAACATCTTGATAGTGGCACTCATAAACCAAGTAATATATATCAGAAGAGTTATCAAATATTTCGATATGGATGTAGCATACGTTGGTAAGTTGTTTATTGCTCATCTAATACTTGGATGTGGACAACGACATCTTCCACCATCCTAATGGGGAAAGAAAATCTTAGGGCCGTGGCGTCATAGCTTGGAAGGGCTTTGCTATAGTTAGCTGGGTATACTAGACCCAATAACTTATTCACAGTGAACTGTTTGGCTTGCCATAGTTCTGTTTCTACCCTAAGGTACTGGAATAGGATCAAGCACATTCTGAGATATTTTATCGGCATGAAAGACTGGGGTCTGTTTTATCTACAAATTGGCAAACAAGAAATTATAGGATACGCTGATGCAGGATATTTGTTAGATCCACATAAAGGTCGATCACAATCGGGTTATGTGTTCTTGTATGGAGATACTGCGATTTCATAGAGATCAGTGAAGCAGACGATGGATGCTGCATCCTCGAACCACGCGAAGATTCTTGCATTACATGAAGCCGATAGAGAATGCTTCTGGTTGCGGTCTATGATCAACTACATTAACAGGAGTTACGGTCTGAGTTATTTCCTAGATAAACCGAGGACAGTTTATGAAGACAACACAACTTATATCGTTCAAGGCAAGGGCAGATTTATTAAAGGTGACAAAATAAAGCATATTTTACCAAAGTTCTTCCACATTACGAGTTGCAAAAGATGAATGAGATCAACGTTGTTCAAGTCTAATTAGAAGATAACCTGACTGATCTATTCCCGAAGGCTCTTGCATATCCTGCGTTCAAGAAATTAGTTCGTAGAATCGGCATGCGAAGTTTTCGAGATTTATTATCTTAGGGAGATAGATCTCAGGGAGATCAACGTCAGGGTGAGTTTTCTATCCTGACGTGGACACATACGTATTGTACTCTTTTTCTTGATAGTGCAATTTTTATCCTAGGAGGTTTTACTTGCTGGAGGTTTTGATGAGGTAACGTATACGCGTCCACAACCCATACAGGACATATGATTATACTCTTTCCCTATACAACTTTTTTTCCCAAGGTGGTTTTGCTAGGCAAAAGTTTTAATGAGGGAAGTTGTCCTAGTATGGATCACCTCAAGGGGGGTGTTAGGAGATGGGTCCAAGCCCAGTTTAGGAACCCAACAGGGTTGAGGTGTCCTATACGGACTCCTAATTATCCATAGTCCTTTAGGGTTTATGGGGAGAGTTTAAGTAGGATTAGGAACCTATGTCTATATATATGCTTTATACCTGTACCAAGAATGGAGCTTGAATTATCAATAAAGAATCCTCTTTTCTCTCTCAATTGCTCTCAGTAGATCTTGTGTTGATAGATTATATTATTGTCTAACAGACACCACTTTGAAGATACCTCTACAATGGGAGGGTTAAAAAATAAATAAAACAAAATTTTGGAATGTCCTTCCCCATGGGCAATACATTAAAATTATTACGTTGGCCTAGAAACTCACTAAGCGTCTTCATCAACCCTACCCTACCCTACCAAAACCTCTCTCTGCTATCCCTAAAGTTTCCTCTCTTTCATTTTGATAAAAGATTATTTACGTTTTTAAGTCATGGAGATTTCTTCATCTCCCAAATTTAAGCTAAAATTCATTTTAAGGTCATCACTTTCAAAGTGGCAAGTGTATATACTCTTTGAAATTGTTGTTATTTGACCCATTTGAATTTAGATTGTAAGGTTTGAAAAGTACACTCAAATCATCTGATTAACAAATTAAAAGGTATATATAATCTACTCATCCTACTTGAAATGAGCAAATGAAACATAATTTAATAGAGATGAATTGTCATCCCAAATGGGGCTTCTGCCATTAATTCGATTAACACAAGTTCATATCTTGAAGGGTGAGTCAATTAAATCAATGTGATACGTATCCTTGTGCTCGTTGGAGATATGTTTGTTAAAGTTTGATCATTTGAGCAAAGATAAAACCGATTTAGATCAAAGAAAAAGCTTTATGCAATTTTTAGAAAGATGTGACCGTTGATTAGGCGGGTCCATGCATTCTATATGAGAATCCTCTATTTCAATCACTCTAGGGTTTTGATTAGTTTAGCAGTTGGTTCGGTTTTGGTTCTATTTAAGAAAAAATCAATTATTGCGGTTCAATTCATGTTTGGACTCAGAATCGGGCCAAATCAAATCATGTATAGCCCTATAACTTGTTAACTCGGAAAATCTTGGTGCAGCTCCATAAATTAAAAATCTTCACACACACGGTAGGAGGCTACTAATGGGTTATGAGCAGTGGTTTGGCTCGTCCACCTTTTCAACAACCTCACCATTCTTTAAGATTTGGTACTTTTCTTCTCAATTCTTTAGTTAGAGCATATCCAGTTGTGCTAAAATGGGCTTAGGTTGGGTTTGTTTTGTCAAACCAGACCCAAACCCAAACCTAAACTCAAACATCATCCAACAGTTAAATTTTGAGTTTCTTAGCTAGCGCTGTCAGAACTTAAACTGAGTATGAGCTCCTCAAACTAAAAAAAATAAAAATTTGGCATACTTTTAATTATCACATAAAAAATACGGCCTCTTATCGATTATGGTTGGCTGAGCTCTCTCCTGGCTACTTCTTCACTCCTTTAACCCAGTTTAAGAGAAGAGAAGAGATGAGAAGGGAACCTCTTCCCATTCTAAAAAATCATCATCCAAAATGGAAAACTCTAGCACCAGCAGTAATAACTCAACACCATCGACCCTGTCCGCCGAGAACCCACCTTCAACACCATTCTCTCAATACCCATCATCACAATTCACTCCATACATCTACCACAACCAATCGTAATTCCAATCACATACCCCACTTCTGTTTACCATGTCACAAGAGGATACCTTTGGAGGAGAATATTAAAATCCCTTTATACTCTCTCAACCACAACCTCAGGCATTTAGCCCGTACTATCAATACTATCCGGTCACTTAACCTCAAAGTTTTCAACCTCCAAATAACTTTCAGAACTACCTATTTAATGGTGAATATATCGTGTTAAATATTGGTTTCGCAAATACTCCAATACCTATTGACGTTACGACGGTCGAGAAAGAAAAAGGAAAAAGAATAAAGAAAAATATACCTATAAAATAGAGACAAAACGCGCAAGTCCCGAATGATGCTGAGGTTTTGGACGAGATGAATGATGCTGGACTTCATTGGACGAATGCGAATTTCACTTGTCTCGCAGAGGCGTAGATAACAGCTTCTGTCCATACCTGTATCGTACAAAGGATTTCACTTTCTATCAAAAGCTCAATAATGCCTTTAACAGATACCCCGAGTGCTTTACACGATGATAATGTGGGTCAATCAAAGCTCAGTACTAGCCCCTTAATGCTTAATGTGTGATATACAAGGGGATAGTTGCTCAAGTATAATTTTGGCACGAGAGCGGAAAAACTGATAAAGATTGGGTACGTTATAATTTTCTTTAACTCAATGTTGTTTATTTTTCTTGGATATACACGTTATTTATTTGTATTTCATAATTCTGGGAATTATAGGAAAATGATGCAAACTGGATATATCAAGGTATGAATGGCGATAATGACTTCAAACACCACGAAGCATATAAGATTTTTGGCATGAAAACTGCGATGGGCCAGCCTTAAGGATGATAGTTTGAACCATGCGGGGAAACTACCTTGAAATGTGGCCTCAAAAATATCACACAATTCTTCTCTGGGGAACTCGATCGGATTAAACAATCTATTGGAGAATCTCGACGACCCACCTACACCTTAATCTGCTCACCAAAATTCTAAATTAAATGGTTCGTTGTATGAGGGTAGAGTGAGGCCTATCTGCCAAATTTTTTTCAAAAAAATGCTGTAAGAAATAAGGGCCTTAATGAGATTATTACATCGAGCAAAAGTATGGCGATAATGCTAGAGGAGATGAGGTTGGAGAAGAGACAAGCTAAGGAAGAAAGGGAAAGAAGAAGAGCGGAAGCTAGTCAATAATGTCAAGCCAAAATGGATTTGGAACAAGCAAGGGAAGATCACAAAATCATGGATAAAGACCTGAGTAATCTTTCTGGACATGTATTACAATATTATCAGCAAAGGTAAGCAGAAGTCATAGAAAGTCTCAACAAAAATGGCAGACCAAGTAGCAGTTCAGGTTAATAAATATAATTTAACTTTACTAAATGTTGTTTAATTTTCAAGAATGTAGTTTACTTTCAAATAATGTATTCGTTTGAAGAATGTACTTTTCTATTGAAGAATGCAATTTTTTGAAGAAATATTTTTTTCTGTGAATATTGCGTTAAAACAAATACAATATTAATATAATATCAAAAACTTGCTCAATAAGAAATTATTAATTCATAAGCTTGTACGACATGAATCATTAAATCATACAAATTTTTCAGATAATACTGGATTGTAACACTAGGAATGAAGATTTTCCTTCACGGCCCACAAAAGATCATCATTTAGATCAAATTGTATTTTTCGACTTTGAATTCCGTTCATTTTTGTTATAAAAGCTTTTATTATTCCGCATTTGCATATAATAGGTTCACCTTCGATAGTTGAATGATCATCCAGATCGTAGCCTAAGTATGATGGGAATAACCTCGTTTCTCTATGACGATCATATTGTGTATTGTCACGCACGCCTTCATGACATTGTTCAAAACCTTAGGTTTTCATAATTTTGCCAGATTTTTTATAATATTAAATAGTTATTGTAAAATCCTAAACACTCGTTTTACGCCTTTTTGGCAACTTTCTTGCTGTTGAGCAAAAAAAAAAATTGTTTCGCTTTAACCGGATTGGAGATGGTTTGGACAAGTGTTCCCCATTTATGGTATATGTCATCCTCAAACCCATATCATAAGCTTTCCCGGCAATTGTGTAATTACAAGATAAAGTTATACCATCAACGAGGTCAGTGAAAAGATATGATTGGCGTAGGACATTGATATCATTATTAGCCTCTGGTAACCCAAAAAAAACATACCAACCGATAGGTCGTGTGAAGCTACCATTTCAAGAAATATAATCGCCTTGGTGTAATGACTAGTAAATTGACCGTGCTAAGCTAAGGGATAATTTTTCTTTATCCGGTGCATGCAATCAAGGCTTCCTAACATGTCGGGAAACCACCATACCTCTCCTATCGCTTTTAACCTTTCGACGTCAGCCGTGTTTGGTGCTTACAGATATTTTTTGGTACTTACAAATATGTGCAAGGAGTGTTGAAGTTGTCCCACATAATACTATAATACCCCAATTTGTGGTCTCGCATCTTTTTCTTATCCTTACGGCCTAAGACACTCCCATGGTGAATCAAAATTTCATCATGTCCGACGAGATTTACTGTATTTTAGTACATAACAGCCATTACCATAGCACAATAAAATATAAGATCGTCAGAGGAGGACAATATACGTGGAGGATCATCAATAGATAAAAAGGAGGATGAGAAAGATATTAGAGGCTGTGGAGTAGAGATATTGTGAAGAAGGGGAAAAAGGAATAAAGAGAGAAAAGTGTAATTAAATGAAGAAAGAATAAAGGGAAGAAGAATACCCATTATGGAGATCAGACAGCGCGACGATATTTTGATTACCGCGTGGTAATCAAAAGATCGTTGTGTTGTCAAATCTCCATAACAGCTAGTTCTTCTTTTAGCTCCATCTCAACGGCTATTTTATATATACGTATATATATATATATATACTGGAGATCCTCTAACAATAGTCCCTCTACTTCAACTTAACAATACCAAGTTTTTTTGCTCTAGCATAGGATTCTTCAGTGGTATTTGGCTAAAATGAAGACTAGCCCTCATCGCGTCCTGACAAGAATTTGTTGATAATCTACCTCTCTAATAGCTCATCATCGATCAGTTATGGTCCCGAGTTCATGTTAGATTCCGGAACTGCACAAAACTTTGATACCCACTTGTCAATTTATACAATAGGTGGATTGTACATAAGGTTAAATGTGCTAAGTTTTATAAGATACAAAAAATTACTGATAGGTGTGTCAGTGGTGTTCTACTAGCCTATATTTTACGCGAAGCCAAAGGTGAATGGTATAATAAATACAACCAGTTAATCCCGTTTGAGACTCCATACGATATTTTTTTACCGAACCTATTCCTTCCTGATCCTCCTACAAATTATCAACTTTCCAACTATGGACGGGATCCACTCCCCCTTAGTGAATGGTCCGAGTTTAATCCCTACATTAGTCAAGAATGATGAATTAAGTTTAATTATATCTATTTTTAGCTAAATTTCGTGTGTAGAACTACTGTTTTAAGAATTGTAAGTGCAATTCCATTTGAATTCAAGTTAGAGCAAATATTGATCGATAATAGTTGAATTTAAAAAAATGGGACATTAGGTCGTGCAAGTACTTATATAGAGAAACAAAAGTCTTCAATAGAAATAGTTTAACACTGATGCACATAATAAAATTATACGTCTATAAGAACACTCATCCCACAACTATATCTACTGAGGCAGACATATATCATATCCAGTATCCCACCCCCTACATATACTACCGGCTCCCCTAGTTTGAATGCCAGGTCCACGGGTCATCTGCCTAGTCCTAGTGCTACTACCATCTAGTAGCGGCACTATCTGCATAGTCGGTATCGTCCTCAGCTATAAGTTCTGAATGAGAGAAATAAAATTTATTTAGATTTTGATAAAATAAATATGACCTTAAAAATTTTAAATAAATAAATTACTTACATGTTGATATAGGTTCTCGTTGATAATGTCATAACTCCTTGTCAGAGTAGCATTTTGATTAGTAAACAATGTGATCATTTCGGCATCCCGTAAAGACTCTGAAAGGGTGACTTGCCACATACCCAGACTCAGGTTCCACAACTTCTCTAAGTCGTAGAAACGAGGCACTGCTGGTAGCTCCCTCAAGCTATGGATGGGGATGGTCTGACGCCTTCCTGTCCACTCCGGGTTCCACCCCAGGTCTGGCCCTATTTCACTGTCAGGCAAACTAAAGTCCTGGGATAAGCTATGAACCTATGTTATCGTAACTACAACGGGTATAATACATGACCTGAGTGTACTTGTAATGGCCAAATTCCGTAAACTCGATATGATTAGGAATTAGCTATCACAACAATGAACCTATAACAATACACTAATAGAAAGTAAGAAACAGAAACAAGTGTTTTTATCGTGGAAAAACTCTGAACAGGTAAAAACCATGACCTCGTATGGAGGATTTTTGTAAAAGTATTTTTATTTCTTGGAGTGGATATCTTTATTACAAGTTATGTCTAAATATAGAAATACTTTTGATCTCGTAAATAAGAAGTTTGAGTAATTTTTCTGGTCCTTGTCTCCTATGGAACTTTTCCTTTATATAGGCTTCTCCACAGCTCTTCATCGTGCTAGAATACTTTTTCTGAATAATGTGGTTAGTGGTGGTTGACTGAATAACTGATGAGTTCATGGGAGATAGGTGTCTTTGACTGGATAACGTTTTTTGGGTTTAGCTCGACCCACGTTCTTTAGTAGTTCATGATGCTGGTTGGAATGTTGACTGGGGTGTTAAGTGTTAAATTTACCTGAGATAGAGGTAAATTGAGTTGTGTGAGTTTGATTATGAGTACGATCGAAGGATAAGTCCCTACAATCGCCCCCTCGTAACAGAAGTCACGAGTGGCTTTGGTTGAGAAAATTATGTGAAAAGTTTAAATTTTGAAATAGAGTAATGATTGCATTTTGACTGGGTGGAAGTTACGTGATATTGGGAAGTGATAGGTATTAAATGATGATGCGGATGTATGTGACAGTTGCGTTTAAATAGTCGCATCTGTAATGAATGATGACGCTTGGGAAAATGTACCTATACAATAAATTTGGGGTTATATAAAGAGTACTTGTAACAAATCTTTGGAACAATTCCTGTATGCGTAACTTTTTTTGAGATGGTTAAAACTCGGAGTATGGTTCTTGAAGAGAGGATTGCATCTGAAATGCAGAGGTTGAGATTGAAGTACTTTGTGATCATTCCATGGAAATGGCCATCCCCACCCCTATTCCTCCGACATACCAAGGTTTGTCGGGAGAAGAAGCGGTTGAAGTTGTGGAAGATTTCTACAATAAGTGAAGATTTCATGTTTGCATCTTGACAGGTGAGGAACGTTGGGTTTGTCTCCGCTTCCTTTCGGAAGACCAGGTTAGGGCATCATATGCAGGTCAAGGTGTATCTATGGGAGAAATATGCTGATTTCTTGTGTTGCCATAGATTTAAAGGTTGGGCTCTCTTCATCTCTACCTACTCTTCGGTGATGGTGGTTATAGAAGTGGCAGTGATGGCAGTGGAGGAGGAGAACGAGAAGTGGGAGTCTGCTGATGCATTTCCATCGTGATTTTGCACTCAGAAGACCTTCATCTTGTTTTGTGGGGGCCACCAATGAGCCCACTGCTTGTATAGTCTTTTGTTAGAGTTCGACTGGGCTTCAACCGAGCCATGTGAGGGAAGATCTTTGTTGGTTCCAATGTTTTCTCTGGATCTGGGTGAAAGATCACTGAAGCAAGAAGAACCGGAAGACATGATGCCTTAGCGTGCCTGAATGACCTGTGACTTTTAACAAATAGGGAAAACTTGTTATCTATAAAGTACCTAGAGTTTGATGCTGGATGGATAAAATTCTGTTGTATCCCTGAGGTCGATGTGGTGAAAATTTGCTATCTGTAAATCTTATGTAATATCTTTGGCATGAATAAAAGTGATATTTACTAAACTGTGTATAATTTTTTTCTTTGAATCAAACTAAATTTTGTTGGGTGTTGGTTGAATAACTGTTGATAAGTGATGAAACAATATTATAATATTACTCGAATTGAAATGAATATGTGCTGACAATGTCGCGCTGATATAAATGATTTATGTTTAATAGGTGAGGGATAAAATTTGTAGGATATTCGTAAACTAGAGCTGTTACAGGTTGATAGGGACACTACTCGTGGTAGCGTAAGGTTGAGTGTAGTAACTGATGTGTGTACCAGTGAGGGGATAAGTTATAATAATTGATTTTAAGATCTTAGGTTTCTATTACGAGGTAAAAGATAAAAATCACGTATTTTGAGGGGAAAGTTAGTGAGAAACGTATAAATATAGGTAGGATAAAAGATAAATGGAAGAGAGATTAGGATGGTATGGGTTGATCTCATAGGATTCGTCTTGCCGTGGAAGGACGATTGTCTATAAAGATTACCGAAGTACGTGAGAGGATATTTGGTTCATTTGGTTACAATGCTGAGTTACTAGGGAGAGAATGTGAGCTCGAGGATCAAATGAAAGGAGTAGGAAGCTGGAGTATGTTCGTTACTTCTTTAGGTGGGCAGGTGGGGGATTAGGCAGATCGAGAGAAGTTGGATGGTTTGATTGCTGAACTTGAGATCAAATTTAAAGATCTGAGGACCGACGAATAATATGATTAGATGATGTTCGTCTTGGTTACCATGGCTGTGATTGATGTTGTGTAAAGTATCTTATAAATAATATAATTGTTTTGAATGTAACATAAATAATATAAGTCTATCGGATCCTCTATAGGAGCGAATATGTTTTGAGACTGTTTTAACAAACATTTTGAATAATTTTAAACATTTGTACAGTTTAGAAAAGGATGTCAATAACTATAAGTATGATAAACAAGGACAGAGAAATAAAAATATGAAAATGTAGAAGCTTCTAGTTTTGTTTTGTATGCAAAAGGAAATAAAACTCTGACATCGTACAGATTGAGTCATCATGAGTATGAGAAGGTTAGGAAAAGATATGGAAATAGGGAGAAAAAATATTTTAAATAATGAGGGGAGTTGTAATGATGGAAATGTTGTTTAATTGAAAAGGTAGAAGGCGTCAGACATGGAGAGTGGAAAGGATGCCTCGGTTCTGGAATCGAGGACGGTTCGTGCGAGGGGCAATAAATGTCAGCCGCTCGAGAAAGAAAGGATAAATCATTCTTCATCGTCTCCAATCAGACGTTTTACAAGTTTAAAATTTGGAGAGCACTCAATGAGAGATGAAAGATCAGGGGATTCGATAAAGAGTTATCCGAAGGTGATAAATGGTTAAAGAGGGCAAAAGATTCTGGATCTCGTAGGTGGCAATATAGCAGCGTTGTGAGGGGAATGTTTGACTCTACTGCCGATTCTCATTCTAATACTGAAGGTTAGCAGAGATGTATGCGATATATGTTGAGGTATTTATATATGTTAAAGATATATGTTATACGTAAATGATTGATTAGATATATATGTTGAATATATATATATATACATAGATAGAAGAATGATAAATACCTTAACCTGTATGTAGGTCGAGTGTGAGAGGCATCTTTGTAGGTCAAAAACGTGCTTGTAGAATTTGTTTTCAAGATAGACAGTTTGTCTGTTAATGAGGTATCGACCTCTGGTCGGACGAATGAGTCTGATAATGAAGGGGAAGTAGGATTGGAAAAATTTCATGGTTTCCCTGGTCAGTTAGTATCTTATCCTCCGGGTTCTGATACCTTTAGAGAGTTTTGTAAAGTCAAGGTGGCTGTAGGAGGGAAGTGGGGCAATTGTGTAGATTTTGCCGATAGGCAGTTTTGGGGTTGTATGGTTGCAGAGGGTGAAGAGTATTTTTATCTGCCGGCAGATTTAGATGTGGAAAAATGAGATAGGGTTATAGATGAATCGATCTCGTTAGAGTATTTCGATGAAGATGTCCGGAGTGACATCTCAGAGGGTTTTATGTGTTACCTATCTCAATTAGAGTATGGGTTGAGCCTTCCCCTCTCCAATTTGGTAAAGGGGATTATGAATACAATTGGGGCATGTCCTGTTTAATTGAACGGGAACATGTGGGAGGTAATAACCGTGTGTGACCATCTAAATGAAAGATGGGAAAGGGAGGAAAAAGTGAGGAGGATAAACCCTGAGGACATTTTGCAGTTTTACGGGGTGAAGAATTTTAAAGCCAATGGGGGATCATATTTCTGTGCGAGTGCAACTCAGCCTCTTTTTTTCGATCTGAATTCAGCAGGTCAAACCTGGAATGATAACGTCATATGGGTGAAAGGTAATTGTCTTCAAAGAGATGACGAAGAACCTTTGGATCTTCGGATTAGGACTGTAAGCAAAGTAAGTATAGACACGCATAGATAGAATTATTGTTATGCTTTGTTGATAACTGTAGTTGATAGTAAAAAAGTATTATTGCAGGTATGAAATCTACAGTGGAAAGGAATGAATCCCTGTTGGACGAAGTTGTGGAGGAGGAGACTGAACTCGAACTTGTATTGGAGGGACTCCGCCTGAGTAGAAAAAAAAGGGTTGATAGTAAGTCATACAAGGCTAGGAAGGCTCAGTCTACGAGGTCGATGACGGGGTTCGATGAAGGAAAAAGCAAATAAGTGGTGAGGATGTTCAAACTAATTTTTCCAAGAATCTTGGATCGGGCAATTCAGCTCAACTGAATCTCACGACGAGCAAGATAGCTCAAAAATATCCCAAAAACGGATGCTAAAGTATTTGCCGGCCTCGGGCGCCACGAAAAGTGGTGAGGTCGCAAAAGAGATGAGGTGGAAGGTCAAATCCTCTGGGGAGAAGGTCGCTGAGGTATGACCTGCTGCGGTGGATGACCTTAGGGAGGTCGAGGAATGGGCCTGGTTGGCGGCTCTCCATGTTGAAGAAGATACGAGCAAAATGGTAAGCCTTATTGATCGAGAAAGAGTTGCTTTATATGCTTCGAGCTAATCACTTAGATTGATTTGTTTTATGTAGGTCGCTCGTCTCGTAAAGGCAATTTGGCTTGGTATTGAAGAAGAAAAATCCAAGCTAAAGAAGGCGAAGAACAAGCTGGAGAAAGCACTAGCTCGAGCCAAGACTGAAGCCATGAAGGAAGTTAGGCACCTGGAGGCCTCTCACGTCATGGTGATCGGACAGCTGCAGGTCGAGGTGAAGGCCAATCTAGACGAGATGGTTGAGGAGCGTGATAGATTGGGTCATCACTTGATGCTGAAGGGCTATTCCAAGAAGGGGGTGGATGCCATTAAGGCTGACCCCTATGCTGAGGAGGAAGATGAGGAGGAAGCAGAAGCGGTGGGGGTCATGGACGATTTGGATGGTGTTTCCTGCCAGACGGTGCTCGATAATCAAGGGGATGATGTCGAGCTACCAGAAGGTGGTAGTGAGAAGGTAGAGTAGACACGTGTTTTGTATAAATATTTGTATGTTGTTTGAATTGTATGTGCGGACGAAACTTCTGTAGATTGACTTTGTTTATAAACCTCTTGTTGGTTGTTAGAGAGACGAATCTCAGAATAAATGACCTAGAGTCTGGACTTGCCAGGGAAAGAGAGACCTCTAAAGCCTTGTTGTCTGCGCAACCAGAGCTGCAGGTTAGATCTGAATAGGTTTTTCAACTTTGGTGTTATACCAATGCTAAGTTATCATTTAAATAGGATATAAATGCATGGAAAAAATCTAACTCTATCAATACAAAATAATATATCGAAATTATGTACCTTATACGCTGAATGTAGACTCATGGAGTGTCTATCTGAGAATGGATTCCAAACTTTTTGTTTAAAAGTATTTGGAAGCAGATGTTTAGAAACCACATAGTCTCTTAGAAATGTAGTATGTGAATATTCAAAGTCTTTCCTGAATCGATCTGTACTAAAACTTGTTATATTTACCAGGTCGAATTAGATTCATCGGGCTTATGTGAGGACAACGTACTCATGTGAAATCGGGAATTTGCGGAGTAGTTCGATAGGATGATGGAGGCGAACGAGAACAAAGAAGATCAATACGTTAAGGCACATTTCAGACTTATGAAGTTAACCCATGCCATTTCCAACTTGACCCTTCAGGTCGAAGAGAAAGATATCAAGATAAATTAGGGATTAAAAGAGCTAGTTGAGGTAACAGAATGTGCCGAGAAGCTTCAACGCCAAGTTGACGTGTTAGCTATGAAGGGTAAGTAGGCTGACACGGCTCAATACTGCATTCAGGCGCCAGAATAGTCAGAGGAATGATTTCGGTCTGATCTTCATAACTGTAGGAACGAGCTGGAGCGAATAAGTTGAAAATTCTTCGAAAAGGACGATGAGCTGAGGGTAGCTCAAGAAAATATATCGGCTTTGGAAGCCGCAGCCTAACATTTGCAAATAGCCCTACCTGCCAAGGACATGGAATTTTGGGAAATGCAGCAAAGATGCAACAATTTAAACGAGAGGGTTGCACGACTTAAAGTCGAACTGGCGCAAGTCCTTGCTCGTGCCAAGAAAGCTGAGGCCAGAGACTGTTCAGGGGGAAGCAGAACTAAGGTTAAGGCTCCTTTAGTTCGAGGGGATGTAGTTAGCCTCTCAGGTCGCATTAAAGAGCTAGAAGGTGATTTATCTCAAATTCAGGGGAATGTCCAGAAGGGAAATACAAATTTAAGGGAATGCCGGCATAAGTTAGATGCTGCTCTTATCAGGGAGAAAGTCCTAGAGGGGGAGATCAAAGCAAAGGAATCGCTGGTGAAGAGGAAAGAAGAATTATTGAAAGATCTGCCGGCTAGGGAAGAGTTGAACGTAGAAATTGGGAGACTTCGTGCTCGGGTAGTAGACTTAGAAGCCGTGAACCTAGCTGAGTCAGCGAAGTATATTGCCAAGCTGGAAGAAGATGTAATCTATCATGATAAGGTTGATGCGGAAATAATTGAATGGAAGAATGATTACGATAAGTTAAAGTCACGCCTCGAGAGGTTGAAGGTGAGATTTGTAACAATGGTAATACCTGATGCATCTCGATCCAACCTGTTAAGGGTGATCGCTGCATATTTTGTTGAGGAAGTAAAAAGACTTGAGTCAGAACGAGATACCTTGTTCAAAACTCTGTCAGATAAGGGATGCACCTGTAGAGCTAAGATAGATCGAGGAAACTATCTGGGCGCCATGGAAACCCAGTTGGGCCCTCGAACTGTTGAATCAAAAAAACAAGGTAGAGCTGTTGTGGCCCACAAACTGAAAGAGAGACCTCTTGATTTGTGGGGAATCGCTCCTGACACTCCCTCAGCTGAAAAGAATCCTTTGTAATATGAATTTGATATACAAATAAATAGTATTTGCCACAGACACATTGAAATAGATAAAAGCTAGTATGACCATTACCTTATCTTGTATCTGATGGGGTCTTTGATATAAAATAATTTTTTTACATTCGCTTTAATCGCAAAAATGGATTGAGTTAAACCACGTTAAAACTTGACTTGAACTATAGAAATGTCACAGACATATTAAAAGAGATGAAAGCTAGTATGATCTTTGCCTTATCTTATGCATGGCTGAGTCTTTGATATGAAACATGTTCTTACACTTGCCATAATCGCAAAGATGTAAACATTCAGCTGAACCAAGTGTTATTCTTGATCCAGCCTACTGAAATGATCCAAACAAGTTGAAAAAGATGAAGATTGGTATTACATTTACCTTATCTCTTGTTTGGCTGAGTCTTTGATGTGAAACAAGTTTTTGCACTTGCTACAATCGCAGAGATGTAAAGATTCAGCTAAACCAAGCATTATCCTTGATTTAACCTACTGAAATGATCCAAACAAGTTGAAAAAGATGAAGACTGGTATTACATTTACCTTATCTCTTATTTGGTTGAGTCTTTGATGTGAAACAAGTTTTTACACTTGCTACAATCGCAGAGATGTAAAGATTCAGCTAAACCAAGCATTATCCTTGATCTAGCCTACTAAAATAATCCAAACAAGTTGAAAAAGATGAAGACTAGTATTACATTTTCCTTATCTCTTGTTTGGCTGAGTCTTTGATGTGAAACAAGTTTTTACACTTGCTACAATCGCAGAGATGTTAAACCAAGTATTATCCTTGATCCAGCCTACTAAAATAATCCAAACAAGTTTAAAAAGTTGAAGACTAGTATTACCTTTGCCTTATCTCTTGTTTAGCTGAGTCTTTGATGTAAAACAAGTTTCTACACTTACTATAATCGCAAAGATGTAAAGATTCAGCTGAACCAAGTGTTATCCTTGATCCAGCTTACTGAAATTAACCAAACAAGTTGAAAAAGATGAAGACTGGTATTACCTTTGCCTTATCTCTTGTTTGGCTGAGTCTTTGATGTGAAACAAGCTTTTACACTTGCTACAACCGTAGACATGAAGTAAGAGAAGCAAATAAAGTGATATCCTTGATTGATCTTGGAAAAGATTGATTCTAGGCTAGTATTATCTATGCTTGAATCTGTAAAATGTGGACGATTGTTCGTAAAGAGAATGACATTGTTAAAAAAAAAACTTTCATTGATAAGCTCAGAATTTACATTGGATGGAGATAAGAATCTCACTTTTGGAATTGAAAAATAAACAGCGAATAATAGAAATAGAGTAGTAAGACACCTAACGATAGTACCGTTATTGTCGTCTAGTGCTCCAAGGATTTGAAATGGGGATTCCCTCTTATGTCATGAGATAGTATGATCCCAGGCCTGAGAGACCTATAATAATGAATGGACCGTCCTAATTGTCAGCTAATTTTCCAGCGTGAGGCCTTTTGCGATATTGTGGAATTTCTCTGAGGATGAGATCTTCAATTTTTGGAAAGTATGACTCCTGACTCGGTTATTGTACGGTCTGGCAAGCATATGATGATATCGACTTAGGTTAGCGATGGCGCATTCCCTGGTCTCATCTATCATATTGAGGTTGCAAGCCAATTTGAACTTATTTTCCTCGCCAGTTAGCACGTGATCACGAACTGGATGATGATATTCAGAAGGAATGACTGACTCAGTTCCATAAGCAAGGAGGAATGAGGTACACCCAATAGATTATCGAGGAGTGGCTCGATACGCCCACAGGATGTAAGGTAGTTCGCGAACCCAATTCCCTTTATTTTGTGAGTGAAACCGCTTTTTGAGTCCATCCACGATGGTTTTGTTGGTGATTTTGGTTTGGTCATTGCCTTGAGGATAGTATGGATATGATGGTGAGTGGATGATATTTTGGTGATTTAGGAAGGTTACGACCTTATCTCCCACAAATTGGGGCCCATTATCGATACGAATTAGGTGGGAGCACCCGAATCGAGTGATTTTGTGGTTCCAGATAAAAGGGATGGCCTCCTCCTCTCTGGTTCAACATAGTAGAATTGATTTTGCCTATTTTGTAAAGTAATCGGTAGCTATGAGTAGGTGATGGCGATTACCTGGAGAGTTAGGGAATTCGCCGATGAGGTCTAGTGCCCACCATTTGAATGGCCAGAAAATCTTGCTTGCATGGAGTTCGAGTGGAAGGACGCGTATCATATGTCCATATCCCTGGCAAGTATCGTACATGTAGGAATACTCTTTTGCTTGCTTACGCATGCTGAGCCAAAATACTCCTTGAGTTATAGCTCAGTTCGCTAATGACCTACCTACGGTGTGGGAGCCACAAGTTCCTTCGTGTTGTTTGCGGAGCAGTTCGCCTTTATTGACTTCGAGAGGTACTTGAGGTAAGGCCCTGTAATGGAGAGGCGATAAAGCATACCGTTCTGAGTAATGTAACGCTTCGAGTTGTTGATCAGCTGTCGGTGCTCTTTTGGATTTGCTAGAAGTGGTTTGTTGCACTTGTTATCGACACCGAGGTAGGCCAAGAAAGGCTTTCGCCAATCGTCGTCTCCTCTATTATCGCCCCCAGTGTTGATCGTGCATGCAGATATGCGATCAATGCTGGGGGTTAAAATGATTTTGATCTAGAGATATCGAGCTTCTGTTCCCAAGATCCCGGCTAGATATGCCAAGGAATCTGCAGGTCTATTTTCACCACGTAAAAGATATTCGAGAGTTGCTTTCGTAAACTTACTCATCCTATTTGGAATGTGGGTTGCGTATTCAATCATCTTTCTGTTCATCTTGTATTTCTCAGAATAATGATGAACGATGAGTAATGAATATATGTAAAATGAGAGTTCGGGGACATCGAGCTCAAGTGCGAGGTTGAGTCCGTGAATGAGAGCTTCATACTCGATGACATTATTTGAGGCCATAAAATTATAGCGAATTGATTTCTCAATTCTGTCACTAGAAGGGGTAATCAAAACGATCCCGATTCCTGACCCTGTAGGTCCTGCTGATCCATCTGTGAGAAACCTCCACCCTGACGTAGTGATCCAGTCAGTTCTTTCATTGAATGGCCTGGGAGTTGGATTCTCTGGCATGTTTTCGGTAAGGTCCGGGTCGTGCTTCTCCCACTTGGGATCCTCCACTGGAAAATCCGCGAGATAATTGGTAACGGCCTGACCTTTTTCGGAATGACACTGTTCGAACTTGATATCATGTTCTCCCAAACTAACTGACCATTGTTGCGCTCTTGGTGACTTATCTTTTTTGGACAGAACTACCCGAAGTGGGTAGTTCATCATAACTTTGACGGAATATGCTTGGAAGTAGTGCTTGAGTTTCTGCGAAGTGTAAACAAGAATTTTAGAGTACCTAATTTCTGTTGGTGTGAGTATTATAGTGATGAAAAAGACTGGCTTCTCTATATTCCCTTCCAGGTAAATGAGAACCGAGTAGAGAGAAGTATCTATGACTACTAGGTAGATTATCAATTCCTCATTACCTACTGGGTGCTCAGTATGGGAGACCTCCCCAAATAGATTTTGAGATCCTAAAAACCTACATCTCATTCTGGTGTCCACGTGACTTCTGCAGTTGGCTGAACCTTTTTTCGTTTGGTACATCCACGGAGTAATAGGAATAGCCAACGGTAGCGGTCTAACGATTTAGAGACAAAATGGTTGATCACGACAATCTTGTCGGGGAGTTTTCAAATGCCTTTGGTTGTCTTTGGAGAAGGCATGTCGAGGAGAGCCTGAATTTGATCTGGATCGGCCTCAATCCCATTCTTGCTGATAAGGTGGCCTAGAAAGGGGCCAGAATGTACCCCGAATTGTCAGGGTTAAGACGTATTTTGTAAGATCGAAGGATGTTGAATATTGTTTTAAGATCTGAGATGTGATTATCTGACTGGACGCTTTTACACAAGAGATCATCAATGTAGACTTCAACGATTTTACCCAGGTATACATTGAACATAGCAGTCATCAATCGTTGATATGTGGCACTTGCGTTCTTGATCCCGAAAGGCATGACTTTGTAATAATAAAGGCCACTTTCGGTGATGAATACTGTCTTCTCTTGATCTTCTTCCAGAAGTTGGATTTGATTATACCCTGAAGCAGCGTTCATCATAGATAAGAGATCATGGCCTACTCTAGAATCGAGAATCTGATGAATATTGGGAAGAGGGAAACTATCCTTTGGAGTATGTTTGTTCAGATCTATGAAATCTACGTAAACGCGGACTTTTCTGTTTTTCTTTAGGATAGCGATAATATTGGATATCCAGTCCAGATACTTGGCCTCTCGAATGAATCCCTCTTTGATCAATTTCTCAATCTTGGTGTTAACATCATCTCAAAGACGAGGTGAAAGTCGCTGCCATTTCTGTTTGACCGTTGTGGCATTGATGTTGATGGCTAATTTGTGGAAAGCCATGGCTAGATCGACTCCGGGCATTTCTTCGATAGACCATGCAAACACGTCTCGATTGAGATGAAAGAACTGGATGAGAACATCTTTCTCACACTGAACCAGCATGGTTCTTATGAACGTACCCTTGCTAGGTCCATCGATGTTGACATATTCTGTGGGTTTCTCTTCAGGTGATTGATCGTCGATGTTTACATATTTTCTGTAATTGCTATGCGGCCAATCTGTTTGAAGTATCTAGGATGGCAGAGATAGTATTTTAAAAAGCTCGAAAGAGTTTCTGACTACCTCTGATCTCGTAAATACCATTGAATTAAAGTGCTTGATGATAGGTAGAAGCGATTGCTTCCATATTGTGTATCCAGCAGCGGCCCATAATCCTAAGATAGTGAGACTTGGTATTGATGACATAGAAAATGACATTGATAGTTGTTGGTCCTGCGATAATAGGTAAGATAATCTTGCTTACTCTTTCCTCCCTGGAGCCATTGAACCCACTAATGTCTGTGTCGCTCTGAATGACTTGGTTGGCCAAACCCATCTGGTCGATCGTACTCTGAAAAAGAATTTCAATACCGCTTCCAGTATCGATCATCATTGTGTGCATGAGAAACTATTTCATCTTGAGCATTATGACTAATCCATCATGATGTGGAAATTTGATATGGCTAGCATCGTAATTTTCGAAAGAGATTCTGAGTCGGCGATTGCTCGACCTGGGAAGAAGTTTTGTTTCTTTGTCATGAGGTGTAAGATCACAGTATCCCGAGAGCCCCCGACGCTTTGATCGGTTAGAATTGGTGATCTGGTTGAATTCGATCATGTTGCTGAGGTTCATATAGGAGAGATGCTTCTCCTCAGCTCTGTCGCTGACCTGAACAATTTCGAGTTATTTCTTATTGTTGCCATCTTGGTATGACTTCAGGTCAACAATGTATTCGAGCATCAGTCCTTCCTTGAAAATGAGCTTGAGCATCCGCTGTAGAGCATAGCAATTATCAGTAGAATGATGATTTACCTTATGGTGTAGGTAAAATGGCCGATTCTCGATGGGCTCTAGTGGTTGAGGGACGCGGAAGAGCATGTCTTTCACAGTGGAAAAATTGTGGAGATTCAGACGTTCAGCATTAGGAGGATGGGTTTGTTTTGCAGATTGCTTCTCCCAAGGGTATACAGTGTTTCCCTTAGTGTGTTTCTGATCCCCCCGTTCCTTCTTAGGCTCGTTGGTTCGTTATGTAAGTGAGGATTTGGTGAAGAGGACAGACTTAGTAGTTTTTTGTCACTCTGACATCATCCTCTCCAAGTCGATGTAACCGTTGACTTTGGTGATCATCTCCTCTAACGTCGCAGGCTTGTTAAGGAAGAGGTATTCTTTGGCCTTGCAATCGAGCCAAAGAGCATTGGTGAAAGCGGTAACGGCTATTTTTTGGTCAAGGTTATCCACCTCTCTTGCGAGCTCTAGGAATTTCTTTAAGAAATCTTCAAGCTTTTCTCCATGTGATTACTTAAGGCCGATAAGAGAATGCACGTTCTCCTCTTTATCTCTGTTGTGAGCATATGTCTTGATGAGCTGTTTCGGTAACTGATCAAACATGTAGATAGATTCCTCAGGAAGAGAATGGAACCATACGAGTGGCTCCTCTTATAAACTTGTGGAGAACAGGTGGTAGAGGATGTGGTTGAGATTGGAGTACAACCCCAATGAATCGCGGTATTGCTGAATATGCTCCTTCGGGTCAGTACCTTTGTATTTGTAAATTTTGGGAGTATGGATACCTTTCGGTACTTTCATATCGAATAATTCTTTGGCAATCGAACTTCCTTGTAACTTTGTGGTATCGCCGGTAGTACCCAGAACTTGTACCTCGATCAACTCCTTAATTCGTTGGTCCATATGTTCTTTTGTGACGTAATGACGTGTTGGTTGAATCGCTAGACGTCTTGGCAGGGGATGATGAGTCCTCGTATCTTCACTCAAGCGACTTCTTGCTGAAATTTGATGTAGAGGTCCCTGATCTTCCTCTTGACGGATGGAAAGCGGATGGCCTTGACTGACTTTTGATTGAATTTCTCCCCCTAAATGGATGGAGGGCTACGGTTCATGTGGTAGATTTTGGGAAATGGCTTTACTGGTGACTCCCCGAGGTCCCAACCTTTCCCTTGCTGAAAAGTGGGAGGTCTCTGGAAGTTGATTACGACCCTTGGCTGGAGGAGGCTGCTGAGTATTTTGCAGAGCCTCGAGTACAGTCGGCATCATCGTCATCTAATCTCCGAGACGTTTGAGCGCTGTCAAATGAGCTTGTCGTTCTGCATCAAGCTCTCTCTCTCAGAGCTCGCGATCCTTTGTCAATTGAAGTTTGAGTTCGGCTCATTTCTCTGGGAGATTTGCCCGTAACTCAGTGAGTTACCCCGGATCTACAAAAATTTTGAGTTGAGTTCCAGCGGCCTGTCGTCTAGAAGAAACCATAATTGAAAATTGTAATTAAAGATTGCCTTAGGGTATCGTGGAAATGCAATTTTTCCCATAGACGGCGCCAAATGTAATGACAAAATTCCGTAAGCTCGATATGATTAGGAATTAACTATCACACCAATGAACCTGCAACAATACCCTAATAGAAAGTAAGAAACGGAAACAAGTGTTTTTAGCGTGAAAAACCTCTAAACAGGTAAAAACCACGACCTCGTATGGAAGATTTTTGTAAAAGAATTTTTATTGCTTGAAGTAGATATCTTTATTACAAGTTATCCTTAAATATAAAAATACTTTTGATCTCATAAATTAGAAGTTTAAGTAATTTTTCTGGTCCTTGTCTCTTCTGGAACTTTTCCTTTATATAGGCTTCTCCACAGCTTTTCATCATGTTAGAACACGTTTTCTGAATAATGTGGTTAGTGGCGATTGATTGAATAACTAACGAGTTTGTGGGAGACATATGTCTTAGACTGGATAGCATTTTCCGGGTTTAGCTCAACCCACGTTCTTGAGTAGTTTGTGGGGCTGGTTGGAATGTTGACTGAGGGTGTTAAGTGTTAAAAAATGTGTGAGCCTCAGATGGAGGTAAATTGAGCTGTGTGAGTTCGATTATGAGTGAGATCGAGGGATAAGTCCCTACAGCACTGACCTCAAACAAATCTATGTTCCCCATCCTTTGCGAATCTGTCAGCAGGTGTACAACCTCGAAAATTTTGTTATGCTAGTATGTATTGTAAGTCAGCCTCAACTCATCCATTACATGATGGTTACAGCCAACAAAGCCTAACTTTCTCAAAGCCTCTAAATTAGCTGAACTAAGATGTGGTTAACATGTTTGACGGGGGATCTATTAGAATACTCGTATAGCTAGTCAACTGCCTCCAACATCTATCCCTCAAGTAATACTCGTAGTCTCCATTTGGGACTAAAAGTGGCATCTTCTTTAAGGCAAGCTCTGAAGCGACATGCACGTCATCCAACTTTAATACTGTAGATGTATCCCAAGGATGCCAGTTGATCGAATCAATAGTCCGGTGGTCAATGAGGTATCTGGCTATCGTAAGCAAGTGTCCTGCCTGGTTATTTATTTTCTTATGTTCCCCTTCTCCCATGCTTTGAGGCGAGGATACGACGTCATCTTCAACGCATTACTGACAATGAGGTGACCAACCCCACAATACTCGTAGAACCAATACTGTATTTGGGAATAACACAAAAAATAAAAAAAAATTCCATTTAAGATGTTTAATACAAGATATTTGATTTGTAAGATTAAAAAAAGTATTAGTGTACCTCAATAAGTTGCGAAAATCTAGTAATGGTACCCTCAGTCGTGATTACGATATTCAAGCCATGGTACAGAGAAGCAAGAATAACAGAACCCTAGTAATATGAGGGAGTCCCGTCCAAATCGGTCACGGCCTCGAGATATCCAAGCGGGACGGTGTCGTTGACCGTTTGGAACCTTAATTATCCCATCATGAAAAAAATAAAAGCACGAGCTACCATACTGTCATCTGCCCGATCATCTGTGATGGTCAAGTATGTCCAGATGTGCATTGTTGACGTTGCCACTCTTTGTATTGTTGGATTTGATGCGGGGGAGAAATTGCCTCGCCTCGGATAAAATACTTCATCGTTGTCATATGGCAATTGTGTAGGATATTTGTCGATTGGCAATAATTTCAGCATTATAAAATCCATTGGAGTAATCCATATCGCGCACAAAGGAATAGAAAAGTCTGAGTGGTCGGCCACTAACGCTCTGTTAGCACCTGAATTAGTTGATTATCAAAATTACCCAAGCGTATATCCATAAGCCTCCCAAATATCTTCACTACGAGATCCCTTATTGTCAGAATTATGGAAATCTCCCTCTAAACTTTTATCACCATAGTGAATGTGTCGTGCGGACGCATTGAATCCCGATTCTGTTCATTAGAGCATTTTGTCAAACATTTGATTAGCAGAAATAACAAAGTCACAATTAAGCAAAATCTTACCGTAAGATCCTTGCCAGTGTAATAGATATGACTGACGCCGTCTGAGAGCGTGGTAATAAGCCTGGTATGTGAACATCCTCTTGGATTGGGTGTGGTAGGCCTTGATTTTGTTCTACCTCTTCAAACACAACTCTTTTTTTCTTCATTGGACCTCGACCGCGTTATAGCTTGTTCTATATTTCTTGTCCCTCTAAACCCAGGGAATGTACTGGGATGTGGGTCTCCCTCTGGCATATCCATTTGATTTTGCAAATGGTAATTTTTTTTAAGGTTTTAGGTTTAAATTGAGAGAAAGAGGAGGAAACAGGTAGAATGTTATCGAGTTAGATGTGTTTGGGTTTAATAGATGAAACGGCGATAATTGTTTTACTGCGCGGTAATCAAAACACCGCGCGATAAAATGATTATAGGAAAAAAAATCACTTCACTTGGAGCTGGGTGACAAGAGTTTGGGTTGGGTTTTTTAGGTTATGACGTGTGGGCTTCTATCAGAACCCAAACCCGCCTTCTGGAGATGCTCTAAGGACACATGGTGATAGAGGAACACGTAAACATGTGGCATTTGCTCCAATTGCAGGACATGGAAGCTAAAGCAATCTAAGGAATACAAAAGCGTTGGCTCATGGTCTCTCTCAAGGTAATACAACTATTTCTCATTCTTCATCTGTTGATACTTTTTGAGGATTCCCCATCTCAAAATGGTGGAAAGAGGGAGAAATGGAACTATTTCTCTAGTAGAAGTGGAATGAGAATCTAGAAGAACCCTCGACGGTGACAAATTCTGTTCAGCTGTCTTCAGCATCAATATGCTCACTCACCTTCAGATACCGATAATGTTGATGAAGATGCTTTCGTGGAACATTAGAGGTGTGGGAAGATGTGGCTTTTGTTCCAAATCAAATAGTTGTACAGCAAGTTTCATCCTCAGCCGATGTTGCTCATGGAGCCTAGAATCTCTAGGATTAGTTTGGGACGTATTACTCAATCTTTTGGATTTAATGGGTCTGTTGTGGTTAACCCAGTTTGTTTTACTGGTGGTATGCATTTGTTGTGGAAAATTACTTAAATTTATACCACCGATTTGTACTCCTCTCTTTGTATTTTGAATGTTTGTGATATTTCTCCCAACCCCCTCTTTTACCACTAATTTTGGGATCAATCGACTGAGTTGACTCCTCAATTTTGAGTCCTTGGATAGTTATTGGAGACTTCAATGCAATGCTTTACCAATACCAAAAATGAGGTGGTGCAGGATTTCCCTTCCCACAAATGGTTACTTTCAGATCTTGTGTTCAAAATGCAGGATTGATTGATCTCCCTTTCTTTGGAATTCCTTTTACTTAATCAAACTCCGGAAGATATGTTGCAAACTGTGTATGAAAGGCTCGACTGAGCTCTCTCGAACTTGGATTGGCTATTACAATTCCCTGACACTATGATTGAGAACCTTCCTTTAGGTTGTTCTGATCACTGTCCTGATCTTCTTCATACTGCTAAAGCATACTAAAATGGGCCTTATCCTTTTCTTCTTGATGCTATGTGGCTTACTACATCTGATTTCAAATTTGTTGTTCAAAAAGCTTGGAACATTCAAGTTAGGGCAGGCAATTTAACCCGCCCCGCCCTTAATGAGGCGGGTTTGGTAAGACAATAATGGGTATGGGGCGGGTTTGGTAAAAAAAAAAACCCATTTATTAATTGGGGCGGGTCTGGTTTTAGGCTAAAATAAATGGCGGCCCGCTACCCGACCCAGTTATACATAATATTACATGAATACCCTTACAACAACTTAAACCTAATTTTCAAATTTGTGAAGACACAGCTACTCAGCCCTCTCCTCTCCTCTCCTCTCCTGATCTCCTCTCCTCTGAGTCCTCTTCAGTCGGCAGTCGGCAGTCCAATTCCAATTCCATCACTCGGCAGTCGGCAGTCCATCACTCGGCAGTCCATCACCTAATCGGTAAGTTTTCAACCTAAAACTGTTAGTGTTTTCTTCTATTGTTTTTGTAAATGGACATATGAAATTTTTTGTTTACATGTTTTTTTTTCAGATTTAAACACATTTTAATTTTCTTTTATTAAATATAGTTTTTTTGTGATATTTCATTAAGAAATAGTGGAATACAATAGAGGATATATCGTTTGGTCATTAGTCAATTATCCAGAAAAATACAAGTCTATTTCGGCGGAAATTGTAATTAATATTTTGGGAAGGAGGTGTATGAAACAACAATCAGGGTTTAGGATCAGTACAGGAAATGTTTTGGAATATTTCAATATTTTTCCTTCTTTGATCACTCTATGCAATATTTGTGGATTTTCGGGTACAAGGCCTGCATGGTTGCATAAGTTCAAAAACTAATATTTTTATTAGTGTAGCTAACACCTTAAACTATCAAAAAGGACATCCACAAACCTTTATAAAGAAAGGAAGAACAGAAAGACATTCACTATGAGATCCATGCAACAAATACATATTGTAGAAGCCAAAGCATAGGGCAACTGTGGGGCCAACTGATGGAAATTTAGGGGCAGGAAAACACGATCTGGTATCTCAAAGCTCCATGAGTGAACAATTACAGTTATGAAGTTAGTCCTTTTTATGAAAAGGCATGTGGGGACTGCCAATACAATTTTATTAGACTACAGCTTTTGTGATGGAATTGCCTTTACAGACATCCTCTGCAATATAATTTTGATAGAATAATGGGATTTTGCTACAATGATGGAATGCTAAATTGCACAAGTATAATCTTCATCTTCTACATAAACTGATAAAAAGGAACGGCAGATCATAGTCCGTTAAACTTCATAAATAAATACAAACTGACCTGACAGATACGTAAAGTCGAAAACATGATATAGAACATATTAACAGCTTGTCAAGAACAACAACATTTATAGGAATTTGTTCAATCGGTAAGTTTTGGTTTAGGCATATAATATTTGGTTGGGAACTGCTGACTGCATCTGTGATTTTGTATGTATTTGGAATTGTAATTGAATATTTAGATTTTGAATGGCTTTGGAAATTTTTGGTGAAATGGGGACCCATACTTAGCTTATTCGCATTGAAAGGATGAGTAGCAGTTCTCATTTTTGCTTAATCAGTAATTGTTATGGCTTAATTGTATTTGTTATGGCTTAATCAGTAAGTTTTTTGCTCATATTTACTTTGGAATTTGTTCTCATTTATCATAGGTAAAATATGTCTGGAAGTATCCAAAGTATGTTTGGTAAGAAAGCATATACTCCTATTGAGGTTAATGATAATACAAGGGGTCCCGTTAAAAATAATTCCCCAGCCCCCGCAATCGAGGCACAAACACAATCAAGTGTAACTCTAGTTATTGATGTGGATTTGGTATAACCTAGAAAAAGGAAGTGTACATCTGTGGTATGGAATCACTTCAAAAAGAAATGTGTAAATGGGATAATGAAGGCTGAATGCAACCATTGCAGTAAGTTATTGGCAGGAGATGCTAATGCTGGAACGTCACACTTACATGATCATGTAAAAAGATGTTTTGGGCATACTCAAAGGGACATTAGGCAGTCAATGGTGAGTCCTTCTCAGATGAGTGATGGTAGTGTTGTGGTGAATACTTACACATTTGATCAACAATATGCGAGGACCGCACTTGCAAAAATGATTATTCTTCACGAGTATCCACTTTCTATTGTTGAACACCATGGATTTAGGGAGTATAGCAAGGCTCTCCAACCGTTGTTCAAAGTTGTTTCGCGAAATACGATCAAGAATGACATCTTGAAAATATATGAATTCGAGAAGGTCAAAACAATGTCATTGCTAGAGAATAACAAAAGTAGAATTTCTATCACCACGGATATGTGGACTGCAAATTATCAGAAGCGTGGATTTATGGCTGTTAGAGCACATTTTATTGATAGCTCTTGGATGTTGCAAAGTCGTATTCTGAGGTAATTTCTAAACATGTTTAATGTTTATTTTAAACTAATTCTAAATCAGTTTTTCTATTTAATATATACTATTTTTCTTTATTATAGATTCATATACGTACCATGTCCTCATACATCGGAAGTGCTTGCGGATGCATTGATGGAATGTATACTAGATTGGAATATAGATCGCAAATTATCTACTTTAACAGTAGATAATTGCTCTACCAATGATGCTATGATAAACATCCTCTTAGATAAGTTTTCATTGGATACATTATTGTTACGAGGGGATGTTTTTCATATGCGTTGCTCCGCATATATTCTGAATTTAATTGTGAAAGATGGTTTGGATGTAATTAGTACGGGAATTGAGAGAATACGGGAAGCGTTGCTTACTGGAGTGCGACCCCTAAAAGAGATGAAAAATTTACTGAGGCGGCCCGTCAATTACATATTCCGTGTACAAAAAAATTAGCGCTTGATTGCAAAACTAGGTGGAACTCTACCTACTTGATGCTTCGAACGGTTTTGGAGTATAAAGATGTGTCTCCTCGTTTGAAGCAACGTGAGACACAATACAAATGTTTGCCATATGAAGAAGATTGGTTGTTAGCAGCTGAAATTTGTGATAGGCTACAACTATTTTTTGAAGTAACTGAATTATTTTCGGGGACAAGATATCCTACAGCTAATATGTTTTTCCCAAAGATTTGTGAAATTAAGATTTTGATTTATGAATGGCTTACATCTAGCTATGAAGCTGTCAAATTGATGGGGACAAGTATGATCTTGAAGTTTGAGAAGTATTGGAATGGTATTCATAAGATAATGGCAGTAGCAACAATCATGGACCCAAGATTTAAGTTGAAGTTGATTGAGTTTTACTTTCCACTTATTTATGAAGACAAATGGGCAAGTGAAATTAATAAAATCTGGACATTATGTTTTAACTTGTTGGAAGGGTATCAATTGAGTTTGAGTAATGTTAGAGGCGAATCTTCAAGTGAAACATCTTCTCAATTGCAGCTGAGTTAATGTAAAAAGAATGACTACTTGAAGAGATTTGACTTATTTGTTTCTAGTACAACCACTACCCAGACTATGAAATCAGAGTTAGACTTTTATTTTGAGGAGCCTGTCATACCTAGGAGTGATAACTTTGACATATTGACTTGGTGGAAAACAAATGGAAGTAAATACCCAACCTTGCATGACATTGCTATAGATGTTTTAGCCATTCCAGTATCTACCATTGCTTCCGAGTCTGCTTTTAGTACCAGTGGTAGATTTATTAGCCCACATCGTAGTAGCCTACATCCAAAGACATTAAAAACTTTAATGTGTGCTCAAAATTGGCTATGGGTTGAAATTAAAGGTAATAAAATGTTATTATTTAAATATTTATAGTGATTATTTATTTATTTATTTATTTATATTGAGTTGTGTTTTGATTTGTTATGGGCTAGATCCTTCTTTGCTAACAAAATTTATGAGAGCCACAGTGAATGAAGACATGGATGCAAGTGAGGTAAATAATATTTAATGGACTGTTAATATTTGTTATTGCTTTTTGATATAATAGTTAAATCCAATTATTGGAAATAATTATTGAATATTGATTGTTGGAATCAATTTGCATAACGGCTAGCTCTTGAGAAGGTGTCGGCACAAGGTATCTCTTCATGTCTTAAACAAGAGTACATATATTTTTGTTATTTTTTTTCAGTTTTGTTTGATAAATTCTATTTGGCCCTAGTTCCTTGCCACCTGCTATTGTAAAATGTTAGAGGAGGAGGTTAGGGGAAAAAGTTTAATGTTATAGGTTCTTTTTTTACATATATTTTTTCTACCATTTAATGTTATAGGCTCTTGTTTTGCATATATTTTTTCTACCAGCTTTTGAAACCAGATTCTAAACGTGATGCTTTGTGTGCAGCCTCAACAATCCATCCATAGAGGAACTGCTTCTTAAAGACTAGGAATTGCTTAGTATGTATGTGTTACTTGGTATGTGTGTATATATACTAGGAACTGCTTAGTATGTGCAGCCTTAGCAATCCATCCATAGAGCAGCTTCTGAATCTTCAACTGATCAAGGTATGTGTTACTTGGTATGTATTACTTTGTATGTGTGTATGCTTTATATTTCATATTTGCATTTCAGCTAGAAGTGCATTTGTTAACTGTAAATGGATTGAAAGTATTGACTGTAAATGGATAACAGTTTGTGTTACTTAGTGCATCTGTTAACTGTAAATGGATTGGAAGTATTAACTGTAAATGGATAACAGTTTGGGTTACTTAGTGCATCTGTTAACTGTAAATGGATTGGAAGTATCCATTTGTAAATGGATTGGTATCCATCCGTCAATCCATTTATAATCCATTTACAATCCATTTATAAATACGATAAGATATGGATTCTACAGATTTACAAATGGTATACCAATCATAGTTTTATAAATGGATTGTAACCTAAAAATGGATTGTAATTTGACTATCATCTGTTATCTGCCACTGTTATCCATCTGCATTCTTGAACTAGGTCATATGTTGAACTATTAGTGCATCTGTTATCTGTCATCTGTAAATAGGAACCAATGTTATCTGTCATCTCTGTTAACTTTATAGGGCATCTGTAAAACTATTAGTGCATCTGTTAGTGCATCTACAGATGATGGACGGGTATAGTGAGACTACGTGATAAAAGTAGACATGGTTAAAATTATACTTACATCAAGATATGTAAGCATAACAAGCATGGTTCAATACATCCACAATGACTTCAACTATCACTTCTAGGAATCATAGTTTTAATATGACTTCAAATATCACTTTAATATGACTTCCAATATCACTTATAAGGAACATGAAGTACTCCAACTTATCTTTTATTTTTGTTTCTTATATGGAGATGAAAAGAAGCATGAAGAAGTACCCCAACTTTTCATGGGCACAGGGTTTTGTGGGAGTAGCTTGGCATTTGATCTTGTTGCAAAAGAAAGGCTAATAATCTTAAGTTTTGAGTTGTGAGGAACATTGAAGATATTCTATATTTTGTTTTGATATTAAGCAATAACTTTAAGACTTAACTATATTAATTTTTGTTAGCTTTTCTTGTGTGTTTGTGCATTTGATTTAGTTTTTTTTCCTGTACAGGTGATTTTTGATTTTTTTTAATAAATTTTATAAACGGGGCGGGGCTGCGGGGCAGGGCTGGGGATCCCCATTTAAGATAAAGTTAAACGGGTGATGGGGCGGGCCTGGGTATAAGTAAATTTAAACGGGGAGGGTTTGGGTATTCCCCATTTAAGTTAAATGGTAATGGGGCGGGTTTGGGGGTAGGGTAATTTGGCGGGTATCAATATGGTACTACCCCACCCGCCCCAAATCCAGCCCATTGCCAGCCCTAATTCAACTCAATGGGGTAGCCATTTTTAATTACGTAAGGAAAACTGATTCAATTAAAGATATTTCAAGGTAAAAAATGGAATAAAAAGGTGTTTGGCCACATTAATGATACTCAAAATAGGCTTCTTCAAATGCGTGAAGCATCAATAATTTTCTTTCCCTGCTACTCCTAGTCTGTTTTCAATCAATCTTTAACGGAGCAAATGGAACAAAATCTTCAAAAAGAGGAAATTCGCTGGTTTTGGTTGCTCTTTGGTGATCAGAATACAAAGTTCTTTCACAGAGCATCTAAAATTAGAAGACCTCATAACAAAATTTTCCAAATTAAGGAGGAAAGAGGTCAAGTGTTCACTATGAGATCTTTGATCAGTCTTTTACTTTTCCCCATCACTTTCAACATAGATTTAAGACTCAAGTTTCACTCATCAGAGATTTTGGTGATATCACTGTAATAGCTAGTTTTTCGGTTGGTAAACTTCGCCAATACTTTTGTAGAAAGGAAAACTATTTAAATGTAAACAAAGACTATAACACAGTTCAAAAAATGTAAGCATTGTAAAAAATATAAGCATTGTAGCTAAGTAAGCTAAGCCAAAAACTTCTTTGAGTTGGGCTGCCAAAGCCAGGACAAAAATGTGGCTAAGACTACAAAGAATACCAAGACCATAGTGGACAAAGATGGTTGGGAGAAGCCGAGGATGACCGCTAGGTATAGACCTCCTAGTTCTACAAGTGGTATTATTGTTCACATTCCAATTGATCTCACTGAAGAAATAATTAAGATGACAGAGAAGGGGCCTATCTCTGGTGTGGAAATCAGCGATAAAGATCAACTTGGCTCTACGACGAATGAAGAGTTGGGACTTATTATTTCTTAAGGATGTCCTCGTGTTGGACCTAGTGGTGAAGATGCCTCCTTACTGAGTAAAAGGGTTGAGCAAGAAGTGGTAACTACAAGAGACAAACATCCTAAAGAGCCAGATCCATAACAATATTCTCTTTTGTTTTGCTTCTTTATAATCTTTTTTTGAGTATACCTGTTGTTTCAGGTTGATTTTCCCATTCGGGTGTTTGGTTTTCCCCCTCCCCAAGTCTTCATGTTGACTCTTTGAGAATAAGGGGGAGCTGCCCCCACCATGTACATTTTTTTCTTTCTATATATCTGGCCACGGGTCTGCCTTAACCCGGTTTGCCTTGCAAAATAAAAATTACAGTAGATTTTACGTGAAAACTCAGTGAAGTCTCAGAAAAACCACGACCTCAAAGATGATTTTGTAATCTGAATCCACTATGTGCTAATCTATTACACTTGCAGAGAGATTGAATAGAGTATTGCAGTAAAATTTAGATAAATATTCTGGACAATATTGACATATGCTATGCCTGTATTTATAAATGGATATATGCAGTTTACAAATATTTTTTCTATCTTTATGGGAGGTGGGCAAACTTCACAGATCATGTGCAATGGCTTTATTTGACCAAGTGCAATGGCAACTTATAGAGGGTCGAGATCTGCAGTTGTGGTTTTGGCATCTTCTCGAATGATAAGATACCTTCGACATGAATCCGCTACCTTATCTTTATCAAATATGGGGGATATGCTACTACAATCGCCCCATTCTCGATACAATTACTTGTTGCTGTGTCGAGAAGAAAAATTTGAACCTTGTAGCAGAATCATGCCTTTGGAAAATATTCTTGTGGAATAAAATTCCCTGAGTTATAGCATGAATGTAGGGCAAGTATATTCGATTGGTGTTGCATATCTATTAAGAATTTCTTCTATAAATAGCTATCGTTGTTTGGAAAAAAAAATATAGAGTAATGGTGAGAACTTGTGCATGTCATCAGCAAGAAGCAAAGGAAGGTCGTATGGCCATTAAGGTGGCTGAAGTGGAGGAACGGTACTTTGGGGATCTGTCACTTTCTGATGTATTACCTTCTAGGGGAGCTTTAGATGTTGGAGGTTTTTCGTCAGAACAGGTGGAAGTAGAAGCTAATCGATAGTTTTGGTATGGTATTTTTCTAGAGGTAGTGATTGAGACCAACCACCGTCGAGCTGTCCTGAAGTACGTTGCAGAGGATGAGATTCGACAAGAAGACATTCTTGATGCTGGAGGAGTGTTTATTCCTTGTGGACAAGTAAATCATGTGCCTTGTTTCAAGTATAATTTTATGTAAAAAAAGTGATGCAATCTTCTCGATGAGAATAAAATGATTTTTGGATTGAAGGTTTCTTGATGTTTGTAGTAGTGATAATATTCTTGTCGAATACTTTTGAAAATTTTGAAATTTGAATTATAAGTACAACTATCCCGTTAAAATAAGAAGTAGATAAAAAGGAAAGATAAAATTTAAACATAATACATAATCAATTCAACATAAAATTGATAGTTTAAACAAAACATAACATAAAGATAGATAGTCTAAACAAAACATAATATAAACTCGATAGTCTAACAAAATATAATAAAGCATAGCCTAAGTGGGACGGCTTCTCTTCGTTTGGCGGGCACATTTGGTACGGGAGAGACTTTCGTTATAAGTACATTGCACATCTGGCTCTGCCAAGTAACTGATGGACATCTCAGCTTGTCTCTTTCCCGTGGTCCTGATAATCTCATCCATCCGCCGAAGTTGTTCATCTAACTCCTCGTTATGTGAAATAATTGCCTCATATCTTCATAAGCCGCATACCGCATTCCTTGGTTTTGAGTCCACACCTTAACCACTGTACCTAGGTGGACACGGGTGTAGTACCTGTATGACCAGGATCGACACACGCTTTCGTTCCCCACTGCTTCCTCCCATCGCCATGAACCATCCCAGATCCCCCACTACCTTGCTATATGCCTCAATATCATAGTTTTGTACATGAGAAAATGTGGTTAAACTCGAAGTAGGTGGCAGAGCAACGTCGGACCTCACGAGATCACGCCCAACCATCCAAATATTCCTGGCCCTCTTCACTAAACTACAACCGATCTTGAGATTTGGATGAGCGGCTCGCCACAATGTTTTGAAATCCACATCAGCAACGATATAATTGTGTCCATCATAGAAGTCCACCTCACTCAGTCACTGATAAAGTCCTTGATCGTACCGTAAAAATTCTATAATCTCTTGTGGGGGGCCATAGGGAACACTATCAACCCCAATGTTCTGACGTATACACCGGTCTCCTAAATACCAAAGTGTATCGATCCCATATGGTACTAAAACTAATAGAATCCTTCTTTGACTAAGCTTTGTGGCAAATCTTACCTCTAGATGGATTGATTGTCTACTCCTCAGCCATGGTTGCCAATCAATATTGGTTCTGTCCTTCCATTCTATCATTTCTCTTATCACAGTAAATGAATGATGGATCTCGGCCCCTGAACTATCCCTTTCATCTCTCCATGCACTCATATGAGGATAAACATGGTTAAAGTTGTTTGCCTTAACCAGATACATTCTAGCGCGATAGTACTCGAAGAACCAAAACTCTAATAGAGCATAAAAGCCCCTGATTGAACTCTTTCCCTTCCTACTCTTTAGGACTGAGACTTCACCTAGCCCCCATTATAAATATGCCATGAAAGGAGTACCCCAGTCAAACCTCAATGCACCTAGAATATGGTGGTCTGTCAAAGCTACAAGATAGCCGACCGGTAGAGATGTATTTGTATTCGAGAAGAAGATATTACCCATCATGCGTGCAATAAATGCCCGAGCATATACGAGACCCATGTCATGGTTGTAACTATTGGTTTGCGGATTCAAAGGGCCTCCCCAGGTTTTCAAATAAGCTAATGTGATGTAACCGTGCCTGATGTCGGCCTGAGTGATTCTGGGGAACAATGTTTGTGCTTTGTCGAACTTCGAGTACTTATTGTTATACCGGAGTTTGAAACCCTGCCCAAAACATATGCCCATTAGCATGATGAAGTCCAATGGCGTAACGCCAAGTTCCCCGCTAGGGAAGTGAAAAGTATAGGTGGAAGGTCACCGCCGTTCCACGAGAACATGGATTAAGCGGTTATCCGAGTTTCCCGCCTTAATCGTAAAAAATTCTTCAAAACCTATATTGTCGACCAAGGTCTTCAACGTGAGGTACCTGGCAATCCATTTGTACCACTTTAAGACCTTATGCAGTAATCCCCTACATATGATTTCATCTTAATTCTGCAAAAACAACACATTAACATATTAAATTCTCATTCGGGCATTTCATCAAACATTTGGTAAATAACGTTAATAATACATAAATTTTACACCAAAAACTTATCGACAATTCTTTCGATCTAACAGAAATGTAAACCCAATTGTCCAAGAGGATATCCACTCGGTGCAAATCTTCGAGGGTTGGAGCGGGATCATTATCCGACGTGAGGTGTAATGACCCGATATGCGTGACCAATTCTTTCCTTCTTCGTTTAACTTTATCACTTTCATTTCTTCTAGTTTTGAGAATTGAATGACTAGGGCCCGACATTGTTAATCCCAGTTTTATGGGATTGAATTACTAGAAGGTGGGGTGTGGGAAACTTGTGTTAGAAGTTGGGTAAACTAGAAGGTGGGGTTGTTAAAATATGTGAGAGTACAGTAAAACCAAAGTGGCAAATAAAAGGCATTTCATGCAGGTACTACCAGCACAGTTTTGAACTTTGCGTGGGATTTGGACACTCAAGATGGAGACACGTGGCCAGATCTTACCTATTGTTTGTCCCACGCAATTCAGAACTGCATTGGGGAATATCCACCTTGATTTGGGTTTAAACTGTTGTGGGTGGATTTGGGGTAGATTGAGAAATGGGGTGGATTTAGGTTTTTTCACCCCCCAACTGCTGCATATGCTCTTAATGACGGGAAAGGTATGGCTCTTATTGGAGGGGAAGGGGCTAAGAAGAAGAAAAAAAAAAAAAAAAAAAAAAAAAGGGGTTGAAGGATGATGCACTGACGAATTAGCTAACGCCTATAGAGATTAATATAGCTGATCTACCTGGGATTGGGCTGAATCAAGTGGTTGATTAAGGTGATTGAAGGAAAATTTAATGGTGTTGTAGAGGATGTAACTCCCCCAGTTGGGAAAGGTTTCTTTTATGAAGCTCGCCAGTTAAAAATGCTTGAGACTCCTCTGGGCTATAAATTGCCATTTAATGCAAATATTTATACTGAAGTATTACTCACCATGCGAGTATTTTAGTGGCTGGAACAAATGCTTTGGCCTTGATAGAATAATATGAACAGGTTTTAGAGAATCATTTTTGGGTTGGCATGGTGGAGATAGAATTTGAGCAGGAGAGGGTTCCTCTTAGCCAATCCAAATCCATCTCTACTTTTCCCCCAAACCCATGTGTTAGTAGATAGATTCATGAGAATGGGGGAGGTGGGGAAGCTTGGACAACTTCTGTCAATAAAAAGAAGAAGAAAAAGAAGCACGATTTTGGAACCCGCCCATGACAAGGCTTTAAGCTAACAACCAAAATAAGAAACGATGATGCAGATTCCTTATTAGAATTGTAAAGGTATTGATATTGCTAATACCAAAGAGTCACTTAAAAAATATTGTTGCTAAAAATAACCCCATTATCTTGGGTTTGGTGGAACCTAAGATTACCCCTTTAATTTATTTTTTTTGCAAAAAGTTTAGTAATATGTAACAAAAGGATAAAGTACAAGAGGAGAGAGGACTGACATGCCACACACTAGTACATGAAACTTGTGCATATGCAGATGGAACTATCTACTACAAGTAAATAAATAATGATAAAATAGAAACCCCTAAAACATGTAAAGGGCATGCCTCAGCGCCAGTTCATACTAACGACTTTAATCTCATTCAAACGACATGTTGAATTTTGCATTCAAAATGCCTCAGCTTGAATTGGGCACCTAGGTCTCCCGTTCGTTCAAATGACACAAATATCATTCGAACGACTTGTTAAGATTTACCTTCAAAATGCCTCAGCTTGAATTGGTCTTCTCGGTTTCTAGTTCGTTTGAATGACTCCAATATCGTTCGAACGACTTGTAGAGTTTTGCCTTCAAAATCCCTCAGCGTGAGTTAGCCTTTTAGGTCTCCAGTTCGTTCGAACGACTACCAATGTCATTTGAACAAAGTGAAGAATTATGCATTCGGAAAGCCTCGGCGTAAAATAACTGTCTGGGGTTTCTAGTTTGTTCGAACGACTTCCAATGTCGTTCGAGCGAATTGATGTGTTTTCCTTCAAGTTGTGAAAATGTGAAGCATAGCCACCCATAGTCAAGTTGTAAATATGAATATTCAATATAAGCATTTTATATCTTGAGAAGAACCTGAGGTCTTCCCATACACCATTCTTCAAATGGCTGAGTAGCTCTTGAGCCTCTCCTTGCAAGTTGGTATGTAGAAAAGTTTGTTTCTCTATAGATATGAGTGAATCTGATAACCTGAATTTACTTTAGCAGCGTGTTCCACTTGTTTTTGAAGTTCCATGGAATACGATTACTTTAGAAAGCCTTTATAGCTGCTTAAGAATTAGAAACCACCCAGAGAGCCATCCATCCATTCTGAACAGCCTTCTGAATCCCATACATAATAGATTGGATCTCTGCCATATAACTTGTAGTGATCCCCACATATTTACTGAACGTGCCTAGAACTCTACCTGTACTATCCTTGAGAATGCTCTCAATCCCTGCCCGGCTTGGGTTCCCTAAAGAAGAGCCATTACAACATATTTTTACCTTATTATGATTTTTGTAGATCCCAGTAGCAGCTTTGAGCTATGGACTGTTTAGTCTGTTTATATTTGTGCTTCAGGGATTTGAGTATTTGTAGATCCTGTGTGGAGTTAGCCATGGAGCCTCTGGATAGGATAGTTGTATCTGCTAAGTTTTTATAAACTGCATGTTGCATTTACTGCATGGTTGTCCTTGCTTCATCATATCTGCATCAATTTCATTCTTTCCAAATAACATTATAGATGGAGAAAATTGTTGTGGTCCAGAGATCTTGAATATAAAAGCTTGATGTTTTACTTTTCTCCAGTATAGCCTTTCAAGTATCTGTATTAGATTTAGAAGTGAAATAGAAAATGTTAGTAGCCCATTGCCACAGAGGAGCAACAGAGGAGCATTGCAAAAGAAGATGTTGTTCATTTTCTTCATTTGTAAAACAAAGAGAACACATAAAAGGTATGATTATGTTTCTTTGTCTGACATTGGCATCACGGGGTAGAATCTGATTAAGCAACCTCCTTGCAAACCCTCCCAATCTGGGATGCAAGCCATTTCACCAACTCTATTTCCACCACCAAGCACTGGGTGCTTTTTTTCAAAGTGTTTGAAAGGTATTTTTAACTGTGAACTGTCCAATAGGATCATGTTTCTAGATTCGTTCATCAATTTCAGTTAGGTTGCATTGGATGTTATCAATGTTGATCCCCAAAGATAAGAGTAGAAGCCTAATATCTGTCGGCATTGCCCAACCCTCATTATCAATCTATTCTCTGAGAGGAATATTTATAGACCAAGTACCTCTCCAGAAGTCAATTCTAGACCCATCACCAATCACCTAACCTATATAAGGCCTAGAGATCGTTGTTGCTTTCTTAATGCCTGGCCTAATAGAAGAGAGCTTATGATTTTTGAGAGGACCATTTTGTATTGTGAAGAACTTAGCTTTGAGGAATCTAGCCAAGTCTTCATCCCCATCTATGAAAATCTAGTTTAGCATACAGAACATAGCTTCATTCACTTCTCCAAGGCTTGTCAGACCCAGCCCTCCCTCCTTCTAAGGTTTACACACCTTATCCCATCTGATTGTTATGCTTCTTCTAGTGGATGGATTCCCCGTCCAAACAAAGTTTCTAAGAATGGAATCTCCCTCTTTGATCATAGATGTAGGCCATTTGTAGACTGCCATATTGTGTATTGGAATACTATTAAGCACTGTCTTGGCCATAGTAACCCTCCATTTGAAAGAGATCATTTTTCCTGTCCAGCTGTTGGCCCTTTTCCTTATCTTTTCAGCTAGAGGTCTGATGGTTGCTTTAGTTATCCTCCCTTGTATGAGAGGTATTCCTAGATATGTCTCAGGGAAACTGGTTCCCTGAAGCCAAAGTAATGTCTAATATGAGGAACGGTCCTCCCTTTGATTTATAATATGAGGAACTTTGGCCTTAGTAATTTTAATGTTGATGTGATTCACAATGATAGAGGTAGTAGCTTGGCTAACATCTGGATCATGTGGGGAAAAGAGAAGACTAAGCTGGTGGTAATGTCTATGTCAGCTTAGCAAATCATAGTGGTTTTTGAAAATGTTCTTATTCCCTTTGTCCACGTCAATTGATCTAATTTGGAGAGAAAGTTGTTATAGAGGGATTTAGAACCGATGGGTGTGCTAACTTGTTTTAGCTGGTTCCAGGGGATTTTAATGTTGTTTTGTGGTCCGATGAAAAGAATGCTATCAGTGGGATGCACTGGAGTGCTATACCTGACTTTCAAGAGTTTGTTGATCACTCTAAGATAATTGAGAGTCCTTATAGTTGTCTTACAATTACATGGTACAATGGTCTGTTGGACAAAAACATAATTATAGTCCTTTTGGATTGGTTTTCCTTTAATAAGAGTTGCCTGGATCTTTTTAAAGATTGAAAGTATAAGGTATTGGCTCGAGTAAATTCGAATCATTTTCCTATTAGTGGCAAAAACCTGGTTCTTCCTAAGCCTAATGATATTCCCTTTCAGTTTTGTAGTATGTAGACTAGCCATGAATGTTTTTAAAGGTTATATTCTTGGGAGATTCAAGTTGACGATGCTCCTTTATTTTTATTTTTTATTTTTTTATTTTTCTTGAGCAGAAATTAAAAAGGTTGAAAGAGGACTTGAAACCTAGAATCGTACCGTATTTGGTTTGATCGAAGGTAAGATTAAAGGTCTTAAAAATGAGATCTTTAACTTACAAGTACAACTCGAGCAAGATATGGATAATGATGTTCTTGCTGTAGGAATTTGGGAAGCTCCCAAGAAAGAAAGCATTATAGAATGAGGAGTTTATCTTGAGACAAAAATCCATAATGAAGGGACTAATTGAAGGTAATCGAAACTCATCATATTTTCAAGCTATGGCAAGGATTAAAAGATCTAAATTTCTCATTTCCTCAATCTCTCGAGATGATGGTGTGATCTTGGATCAACAAACTGATATTAAGGACTATATTTTGAAGTTTTATAAGGATAAATTCAAAAGCAAGGGTGGACAAATTGACCAGGATCTTGTTGATTTAATCCCCAACTTAGTTTCTCTAGAGAAGAATGACTTGCTCACCGAAATGCCTTCCTTTAGGGAAATCAAGGATGTGGTTTTTGGCATGGACCCGATGGCTTTACATGGTAATTTTTTCAAGTATGTTGGGATATTATGGGAAAAGATGTGGGGGAGGCGGTAATTTCTTTCTCCATGGACATTGTTTTGGTTAGAGGTTTGAATTATAGTTTCATTGTTTTGGTCCCTTAGGAAAAATATGTTGCTTTTCTAAAGCAATATAGACCCATCTGCATGAGCAACTTTATGATGAAGATTATATCTAAGGTGATTGCCATTAGACTAGGGAGTATTATGGACAGGGTCATGCCTAAGGAGAAATGTGCCTTCATTTGAGGTCGAAATGAGCAAAACAACTTTGGGTTAGCTTCAAAAATAGTGAATGAGATGAAAAGGAAAAGATACGGAGGAAATTTGGGGATTAAGCTGAATATCTCCCAAGCTTATGACACTCTTAGCTAGGATTTCTTGTTCAAGGTGTTGTGTAAATTTAGTTTTTGTTGAAAGCTGTGTGCGTGTATTAATTGTATTCTAAAGAGCTCCTACATTTCTATTCTTATCAATGGAGGTCCGTGTAGACATTTTCAAGCTTCTAAAGGCCTGGGACAAGAAGATCCACTCTCTACTATTCTTTCTGCTTTGGCCGAAGATGTGTTAAGTAGAGGTTTAAATTATCTTCAAAACAAAGGGTTGGTAAAACCTATGGTAACTAGAAAGGGTTATAATGGCCCCACGCACCTTTTATTTGCTGCTGATGATATCTTCATTTTTGCCAATGGTCAAGTTAGAGGTTTGAGAGCTATCAAATATTTTTTGGATACTTATCAAACATCAGCTGGTTAGTGGATTAATTATGACAAGTAAAATCTTCATGGGTTGCATTACTAATCAGAGGAAGGGCAATATTAAAGAAATCTTTGGCCTTAGTGAGGATTTTCTACCTGAAAAGTACTTGGGGGTCTCTTTGTCCACTAGAAGGTGGTGAAGAGTACTATTATATTGGCCAAATTCTGTAAGCTTGAAGTGGCTTGGAATTAGTTATCACACCAATGAACCTGTGATAATATTCTAAAAGAAAAGTAAAAAAGGACACATGTAAATTTAGCGTGGAAAACCTCTGAATAGGTAAAAAACCACGACCTCGAGTGGAGGATTTTTGTAAAAGTATATTTATTGGTTGAGGTGGAAATCTTATTACAAGTGATCTCTGGATATAGAGATGCTTGAACCTCATAACTAAGAAGTTTAAATGTTGTTGAGGATCTTGACAAGTAGTTTCTTAGTGATCTTTTACGTAATTTTTTTGGTCCTTGTCTCTTCTGGAACTTTTCCTTTATATAGGCTTTCTCCACAGCTCTTTGTCGTGCTGGAGAACATTTTTCAAACAATGTGGTTAGTGGCGGTCGACTGAGTAACTGACAAGTTCGTGAGAGATAGGAATCTTTGACTGGATAAGGTTTTTCAGTTTAAGTTCGACCTACGTTCTTAACCAGTTAGTGGGGTTGGTTGGAATGTTGACTGGAGAAGCTATGTTAAAAATGCGTGAGTCTGTGATAGAGGTGATTCGAACTAGTGACAGCTTGACTTTGGGTGAGATCGAGGGATAGGTCCCAAAAATCGCCCCCTCACAACCGAAGTCACGAGTGGCTTTGGTTAAGAAATGATTTGTGTGTAATTAGTATTTGGGTTGATGTTCTTGATAATTGAAATGGAGTAATGATGGCTTTGACTCTATGGAGGTTGCACAGGTTATGGGAAAATGACGTGTATTAAATGAAGATGTGTATGCTGATGTATGTGGCGGTATTGATTTTAAAGAGTTACGTCTTTAATGAATGATGACGCTTTGAAAAATGTACCCACATTAAATGTAAGGTTATATATATAGTACCTGTATCGAATTCTTGAAGTGGAGTATGCTTGTAATTTGTCAAATTCTTTAAAATATTAAAAATGGTGAAGACTCGGAGGATGGTCCTTGAAGTGAGGATTGCGTCTAAAATGCAGAGGTTGAAGTTAAAATAATTTGGTGACCAATCCTTGGAGATGTCAATACCTGCTCCTGTTCCTCCGACTTATTAAGGCATGTCGGAAGTTAAATGGTTGAAGCTGATGAGGAATTCTACTGTAAGTGGAGGTTTCATGTCATCGTCTTGACAGGCGAGGAATGTTGGGCTTGCCTCTGTACTCTTGCGGAAGACAAGGTTGGGGCATCATATGCAGGGATAGGCATAACTGCGGGGTAGTTATGCTGATTTATTGTATTACTATAGATTCTAAGGTCGGGCCCTCTTCATCTCTACCAACTCTTCGGTGGTGGTGGTTATAGGAGAGGCGGTAATAATAGTGGGGATGTAAGACGAGAATTTGGAGTTTGCTTCTGCATTTCTATCTCGTCATGGCGCTCAGAAGACCTTTAGTTTGAGAAGTTGGTGCCAGCACTGAGTTTAGTGCTTGTATAGTTTCCATTTGAAGTTTGACTAGGCTTTGACCAAACTCATGTGAGGGAAGCCTTTTGTTGGTTCCAATTTTTGCTTTGCATCAGGGTGAAAGATTACTAAAGCAGGACGAACTGAAGGATTTGATATGTCAGAGTGCCTAAATGGCCTGTTACTTATAAAAGCAGTGAAAAACATGTTATCTGCAAAGTACCAGGAGTTGGGTGCTGGATAGATTAGGTATCTGTAATATATCTGAGATCAATTACTGAAAGACTTCTTATATGTAAAAACACGTGTAATCTATTTCGGCATGAATAAAATTCATCATCCAATTACTTGTGTTTTTGCATACATAAAAATAGCTCATAGAAATTAAACTGACATGTTTGAAGAATGTAAGAAATGAATTGAAGTTTGAAAGTACTAAAAGTATTGTTATTGTAGCATTTGAACTAAGATAATATGTGCGAGAATTTATGTGGCGATGTAAGTATGATATGCCTGCGTGTTGGAAATATGGGAGAGAAAAATTATAGGAAATCTTGTGCGAAAATTTGATCTAATAGAGGTCGATAGAAGAATAAAGCTCGAAAGAATAAGCTCAATTTGAAAAATAGTGGAACGTATGAGTTTGAAGGAAGATATTAGTTTAAATAGTGTTTCCCAAGATTTTGGGTTTTCTGTTACGAGATAAAAGGTCAAAATCATATTTTGAGGGGAAAGTGTTGTAAAAATGTATAAATAGGGGTAGAATGATTTTTTGAATATGGAGAAGAGATTATGATGGTGTGGACTCGTTCTCAGAGAAGTTGACATGCCGCTGAAGGACGATTGGTCATAAAGATCGCTGAAGTACGGGAGAGGATTTTTGGAATTTTTGGTTATGATGCTAAGTTACCAGTGAGGGAGTGTGAGCTCAAAGGACTGGATGTAAGGTATATGGAACTTGAGTATGCCCGATATTTCTATGAGGTATGCTTTCGGGAATTGGTGAGGGATCCTACAGATCGAGAAGAGATGGTTGGACTGATTGCTGAGGTGGAGATCGAATTTGAAGAGGGGATGATTGATGAGGAATATCTGATCGGAAATGGTCGCCCAGGTCATCAAGGCTATTTTAGATGTAAATATATGTAAAGTGCTATCATAAAAAAATGTAAGTGTTGTTGATTTTAATAGAAAAGATGAAATTCAATTTGATCCTCTATAGTTGCAAATGCCGTTTGAGAATGTTTTGATAAACAAGTTCTTAATAACTTTGAAAATTTTGTTAGCTTTGAAAATAATGTCACTAGTAATATAGGTATAAGATAAAAGAACAAAAAAATGCAGGAGCTTCTAGTTTTGTTTTTTATGTCAAGCTACAAAAATCTGATATCGTGTGAGTATGAGTCATCATGAATGTTAGAAGGTTAGAGAAAAATATAGAAATAGGAGAGAAAAATATATTATAATATGAGGGGATGAGTAATGATGGAAATACAGTTTTATTAAGAAGGTACAAGACGTCTGACATGGATAGTGAAAAGGATGCCTCAATTCTAAAACTGAGAATGAGTCGTGCGAGGCGCAATAACTGCCAGCCGTTAGAGAGAGAAAGAATAAATAGTGCTTCTTCCTCATTATTCAAACGTTTTTCAACTTCTTAAAATTTAAAGAGCATAGAGAGAGAAGCGCAAAAAAATTGCAGAGGATTTGGTAAGGATTTATCTGAGGGTGATCAAAAGTTAAAGAGAGTTGTAGGCACTGAATCACGTAGGCGGGTATACAGTAGCATTGTGAGGGAAGGACTTGGCGCTACTGTAGATTCTTACTCTGACACTGAAGGTTAGTAGAGACGTGTATTGTATGCTTATATTCTCTTGCAAATCATAATCTGTTTTAAGTAAATCTATATAAAATCACTATTCATAGCAATCTACAAAATTTGACCTATACACAGAATATATGAAAGATATATTGTATGTGAATGATCGATGTATATGATATAGTGATAGATACTTGAACCTTTATGTAGGTCAAACGTGAGAGGTATTTGTGTGGGTCAAAACTTTGCCTATAAAATTGTAGTTGAGATGGATAGTTTTCATGTTAACGAGGTGTTGACCTTTGGTCGGACGGTAGGGTATAATAGTGAGGTTAAAGTAGGATTGGAGCAATTTCTAGGTTTCCAGGGAAAATTGGTGGCATATCCCCCTGGTTTAGATGTATTTAAAGAATTTTGAAAAGCCAAGGCTCCAGTAGGAGGGAAATTGGGTAACTGCATAAAATACACCGGTAGGCTGTTTAGGAGGTGTACTGTAGCAACGGGGGAAGACTATTTTTATTTGTTGGCCGACTTGGAGGAGGAAAAACGAGATAGGGGTATAAATGAATCGATCTTGTTTAGAATATTTCAATGGAAGTGTTCGGAGTGACCTTTCAGAGGGTTTCTTTTAATACCTGTCTTAATTAGAGTACAGGTTGAGTCTTCCCCTTTCTAATTTGGCGAAGGGGATTATGAATATGATTGGGTCATGTCCTTTTTAATTGAACAGGAACATGTGGGAGGTAATTAGTGTTTGTAACCATCTGAATTAAAAATGGGAGAATGAGGGGAAAGTGAGGAGGATATCCCCTGAGGACGTATTACAGTTTTATGAGGTGAAGAATTATCATGCCAGTGGTGGGGCATATTTCTGTGCGAGTGCAACTCAGCGTCGCTTTTTCAATCTTAATTCAGCAGGTCGAGCCTGGAATACAACGTAATATGGGTGAAGGGTAATTGCCTTCAGAGAGATGATGAAGAACCTTTGGATCTTCTGTTTAGAAATGTAAAACAAAGTAAGTATGACAATGCATAGAGTATAATATTGATATGTTTGAACTGATGATCTTTTATTGATAATTAAACTGTTGTGCATGGCAGGCCTCATGCCCCAGGTGGAGAGGAAAGATTCATTCTTGGATGAAGTTACAGAGGAAGAGGTTGAACTCAAATTTTTGTTGGAAGGATTTGGCCTTAGCAGAAAGAAGAGGGTTGGGAGTAAGTCGAAAAGGTTTAAAAATCTCAATCGACCAGGCTGATGGCGAGTGTTGATGATGGGAAGAAAAGAGGAACTGGTGGGGAAGGTCAAATCAATTTGGCAAAGACCCCTAAAATAGACAGTTCAGTTCAGTCGGAGTCTATTACATCGAGCAAATTAGCTCGAACGTTTATGGAAAAAAAGATGCTGAAGCTCCCGTCAACCTCTGGTACCACTAGAAGTGGTGAGATCGATGGAAAAGAGGAAAGGAGAAGGATCAAACCTTTAGGGAAGCCGGGGGAAATGGTCGTTGATGAGCGATCTCCAACCGAGGACGATCTTAATGTGGTGGAGGAAAGGGCCATGCATGCGGGTCTTCACGGCAAGGAGGACATGAGCAAGATGGTATGCCATTTTGTTCGATCATGTGACATAAGTATTTATTGCGTTTCGAACTCATGCTGAGGTCAATTTGTTTTATACAGGTTGCTCATTTGGTGAGGAAATTTGGCTCGGAGTTGAAGAGGAAAAATATGAGTTGAGGAAGGTGAAGATCAAGCTTGAAAAGAAGGTAGCTCGAGCAAAGGCGGATGCTCTCAAGGAATCAAAGAAGTTAGAGGCCCTGAGGGCTTCCCATGTAGTAGCGATTGGCCATCTACAAGCGGAGACGAGGGTGAATCTGGAGCGCGAAAGGCTTGGGCGCCACCTGATGTTGAAGGGATATTCAGAGGATGAGGTGGATGCCATTAAGGCAGATACCTATGTTGAGGAGGGTGATGATGAAGAAGTGGAAGAGGTTGCGGTAGGAGGTGTTGATGGGCTAGATGGTGTCTTCCGGCAGACGGTGCTAGACAATCAAGGGGATGGCACTGAACTTCCGAAGGGAGAGAATGAGAAGGTAGGGTAGAAAAATGACTTCGTATGAGTATTTTGGAGGTGTCTTGTAAATTATTGGATTTGTGCATATTGAATAGACATCTGTAGGCTGAACCCTTTTTTTTATAACCCTCTTGTAGGCACTTAGAGAAATGAGTCTCAGAATAAAAGATCTAGAGACCGAGCTTGCCAGGGAAAGAGAGATCTCCGCAGCCTTGCTGTCTTCGCAAGCGGAGCTGCAGCTTTGATCGCAATAGACCTTCTGACTTGTATGCTATATTAACATAAAGCTACCAAGTAAATAAGATAACATAATGCGTAGAGGCAGACCAAAAACTTGCTATAAGTTTTAGGAAAATAACACTAATATAGTGTGTAGAAAAATTCTAAATATTTAGATATTATAACATATAGAAAACATGTACCTTAGACTTCGAAATATATGTCATGGAGCACATATCTGAGATTGTACTTTGACCTTTAAGTCTAAAAGTAGTTAAACACAGTAGATATTAAAAATTAGATATCATTTTAGAAATGAGATATATATATATATATATATATATATATATATAAATATATATCATGTTGATGGGCATTCTGAATTGAACTGTATATAATGTATATATTATTGTGCAGGTCGAATTGGATTCAGTTCGTTCGCGCGAAGATGAGGCGCTCAAAAGTAACTGAAAATTTGTGGAGGAGTTGGATTAGGTAAGGGAGACGAATGAGGACAGAGAAGACCAGCATGTTAAGGTGTATTTTAAATTTATTGAGGCAACCCAGACTGTTGTCGACCTCACTCGCAAGATCGATGATATGGATGCCAAAATTAACAAGGGGCTAAAAGAGCTTGCAGAGATAAAAGAACACGCTGCGAAGCTTCAAAGTCGGATTAACACGCTGATGGTTAAAGGTAGGCAAGATGAAATGGCTCAATACCGTATTCAGGCACTAGAAAGATCGGAGGGACAATATCGAGATGATCTTCAGAATTGTAGAAGCGAGCTGGAGTGACTGAAGCAAAAAATGATTGAAAAAGATAAGGAGATGAAGGTGGCTCGAGAAAATGTATCAGCTTCGGAAGCTGCAGGCGAACACTTGCATATAGCCCTACCCGCCAAGGATATGGAGTTTCGGGGGATGCAACGAAAGTGTGACAATTTAAATTAGAGGGTGGCACGATTGAAGAACGAATTGGCGCAAGCCAGCGCGCGTGTCAAGAGACTAAACTGGAGAGCGCTCGAGGGGGAGTAGAAATGATGCTAAAGTTTCTCTAGTCAAAGGGGATGTAGTTAGCCTATCAGGTTGAATTAGAGAGTTGGAAGGTGATGGAGCTCGAATTCAAGGGCATGTACAAAAAGGGAATGCAAACTTAAGGGAATACCAACACAAGTTGGATGCTGCTCTTGTTAGGGAGAAGGTCTTAGAAGGGGAAATTAGGGCGAAGGAAATTCTGATGAAGAAAAAAGATGACTTGTTAAAGGATACTTCTGCCAGGGAAGAGTTGAATGCAGAAATCGGGAGACTTCGAGCCTAGGTGGTGGACCTGGAGGCCATTAATCTGGCTAAATCAGCTAAATTTGTCAAAAAATTGGAAGAGAATATAGCATTTGATGCTCAGACTGAAATGGAAATGGCATATCAAAAGAAACTGTATGCAATTTTGGAGTCGCGCCTCGAGAAGGTGAGATCTCAGTTTTCAAGGATCGTTGCATCTCATACGTCACACGCAGACCTGTTAAAGTCGAGTGCTACGTATTTTGTAGTAGAAGTAAAAAGACAAGAGTTAGAATGAGATACCTTCTTCAAGAGTTTGTCTGACAAGGGATACATTTTGTAGAGTCAATATAGATCGAGGAAACTGTACGGCCTTCATGGAAATGAATTTAGGCCCTCGATCTGTTGATCTGATAGAGAGAAGCAGAGTTGCTGTAACTTGCGAACTGAATTCTGATCGACCTCCTGCTGTAGGATAAAGCATGGCTGATATCCCAACAGTAAAAAAGAATCCATTATAATATGACCTGAAAATAAATAATATCTGTCACAGACATATTAAAATAAATGAAAGCTTGTATGACATTTGCCTTATCTTATGTCTGGTGGGGTCCTTGCTATAAAGCAAGTTTTTGCATTTGTTATAATTACAGAGATGGGTTGAGTCAGTCAAACCAAGCTGAATCTTGATTTTAACTTTAGTAATTCTGCAGATATATTGAATGAGATTAAGGCTGGTATTACCTTTGCCTTATCTTATGCCTGTTAGAGTCGTTGATATAAAATAAGTTTCTACATTTGTTTTAATCGCAGAGATTTAGTAAAGTCTACCAAACCAAGTGTTATCCTTGATCTAACTGGTATAATGTCCCAAACAAGTTGAAGTAGATGAAGGGTAGTATTATCTTTACCTTATCTCATGTTTGGTAGAGTCTTTGATATAAAACAAGTTTCTACATTTGTTTTAATCGCAAAGATTTAGTAGAGCTAGCCATACCAAGTGTTATCCTTGATTTAACTTGCATAAGAACGATTAAAAGCTAGCATTATCTATGCTTTAATCAATAGAATGTAGTTGAATCTACGTAAGTAGATAAATATTATGAAAAGCTTGGAAGTTTCATTGATCACTTAAAGAATTTACATTGGATGGAGATGAAAATCTCATTTTTGGAATTAAAAAAACAAAAATGAGAAATGGAAATGGAGTCGTAAGACGCTTAGTGATAGTACCACTTCAGTCACCTAGTGTTTTATGGATTTGAAATGGGGATTCCCTCGTTTTCCATGAGATAATATGATCCCAGGCCTGAGAGACCTGTAATATAGAATGGATCCTCCCAATTGTCGGCTAATTTTCTAGCGTCAAGCTCTTTATGATGTTGAGGAATCTCTCTGTGGATGAGGTCATTAATTTGGAAAGTACGGTTTCAGACTCGGCTGTTGTATGACCTAGAAAGCATATGATGATATCGACCTAAGTTAGCGATGGCGCATTCCCTGATTTCATCGATCATATTGAGGTTGTAAGCCAATTCAAACTTATTTTCCTCGTCAGTCAGCTCGTGATCTCGAATTGGATGATGGTATTCATAAGGAATGACGGGCTCGGTGCCACAGGCAAGGAGGAATGGGGTGCATCCTATTGACTATCGGGGAGTGGTACGATATGCCCATAGGACATGAGGCAATTCTCGAACCCAATTCCTCTTTTTCTGTGAGTAAAGCAATTTTTTGAGTCTATCCACAATAGTTTTGTTAGTGATTTTGGCTTGGCCTTTGCCATGAGGATAGTAAGGATTGGACGGTGAGTAGATAATATTGTCTTGGTTGAGGAAGGTTAATATTTTTTCTCCCACAAATTAGGGCCTGTTATCGATACAAATTAGGTGGGGGTACCCAAACCGAGTGTTAATGTGTTCCCAGATAAAAGAGATGGCCTCTTCTTCTCTGGTTCGACATAGTAGAACTGCTTCTGTACATTTTATAATATAATTGGTAGCTATGAGTAGGTGACGGCGGTCACCTGGAGAGTTAGGGAATTTGTCTACGAGATCAAGTGCCCATCTTATGATTGGCCAGAACACCTTGCTTGCATGGTGTTCGAGTGTAGGGCCACGTATCATGTGTCTATGTATTTGGCAGGTATCACATCTGTCTGAGTACTTCTCTGCTTGCTTGCACATGTTGGGCCAGAATACTCCTTGTGTAATAGCTCTGTTTAGTAGTGATCGACCTGCGGCATGGGAGCCACAAGTCCCTTCATGTAATTCGCGGAGCATTTCATCTGCTTTAGGCTTTGAGAGGCACTTGAGGTAAGGCCCCGTGATGGAAAGACGGCATTGCACACCATTTTGATTTGTGTAGCGCTTCGAGTTGTTGATCAGCTGTTGGCGCTCTTTTGGATCGGCTAGAAGTGGTTCATTGCAACTGTTGCAGACACCGAGGTAGGCTAAGAAATGCTTTCACCAATTGTCATCTCCCCCTTTATCGCCCTCAGTGTTGATCGTGCATATATAAATGCGATTAATGTTAGGGGTTGAAATGATTTCAATTTAGAGATATCGAGCTTCTGTACCCAAGACCCCGGCTAGATATGCGAAGGAATTGACGTATCTGTTCTCACCTCGAGGAAGATAATCGAGAGTTTTTTTCACAAACTTTCTCATCCTATCTGCAACGAGGGCTGCGTATTCGATCATATTTCCATTCTTCTTATATTTCTCAGAGTAATGGTAGACGATGAGTAGGAAATCTGTGTAAACTTAGAGTTCAGGGACATCGAGCTCAAGAGCGAGGTCGAGTCCATGAATGAGAGCTTCGTACACGGTGACATTATTTGAGGCCTCAAAATCCAAGAGGATTGATTTCTCAATTATGTTATTAGAAGGGGTAGTCAAAACAATTTTGTTTCCTGACCCTGCGGGTCCTGCTGATCTATCCGTGAGAAGTCTCCACCCCTTTGTTGTAATCCATTCAGGTTGCTCCTCAAATGGTTTAGGGGGTGGTTCTATGGGAGTTTCTTCTGTACAGTCAGGGTCGTGCTCCTCCCACTCGGGATCCTCCACTATAAAATCTTTAAGAATATTGGCAACGGCTTGACCCTTTTTGGAATGACGTTGTTTGAACTTAATATCATGTTATCCCAGACTGACTGACCATTGTTGTACCTCCTTGATTTTTCTTTCTTGGATAGAACTTCGCGATGTGGGTAGTTCGTCATGACTCTGGCTGAATGAGCTTGGAAGTAGTACTTGAGTTTTTATGAAGTGTAAACAAGAGTGAGAAGAAGTTCTCAATTTTAGAGTACCTCATTTCTGCTGGAGTGAGGGTTTTACTGATAAAGTAGACTAGTTTCACAATTTTCCTTTCAAGGCAAATGAGAGCTGAGCTGATGGAAGTATATGTGACTTCTAGGTAGATAATCAGTTCCTCATCATGTACTGGGGTGTTCATTATCAAAGACCTCCCCAAATAGGTTTTGAGATCCTGAAAAGCCACTTCGTATTCTGGTGTCCATGTGACCTCTATATTTGGCTGAAGTTTTCCTTGTTTGGTACAACCGCGGAGTAATAGGAATAGCCAACGACAGCGGTCTGAAGATTTAGAAACGAAAAGGTTGATAACGGCAATCTTGCCAGAAATTTTTTAAACATCTTTTGTTGTTCTTGGAGATGGCATGTTGAGGAGAGCCTAAATTTGATCTTGATCGGCCTCAATCCCTTTCTTGCTGATGAGGTGGCTTAGAAATCGGCCAGAATATACCCCGAATTGACACTTATCAGGGTTGAGACGCATCCTATATGATTGAAGAATGTTGAATATAGTATTGAGATATGAAATGTGATTGGTTGACTGTACGGTCTTGCACAAGAGATCGTCGATGTAAAGTTCAACGACTTTTCCTAGACAGCTTTGAACATAGTAGTCATCAACTGTTGATATGTGGCACCTGCGTTTTTGAGTCCGAAGGGCATGACTTTGAAAAAATATAGACCTCTTTGAGTGATAAAAGTTATATTTTCTAAATCATCTTCCAAAAATACAATTTGATTATACCCTGAAGCAGCATCCATCATCGATAGGAGGTCATGGCCTGCTGCGGAATCGAGGATCTGATGAATGTTGGGAAGAAGGAAACTGTCCTTTGGAGTTTGTTTGTTCAAATCAGTAAAATCTAAGCAAACTCATACTTTTCCATTCTTCTTTGGGACAATGACAATGTTGGATATCCTGCCTGGATATTTGACTTCTTGAATGAATCCCACTTCGATCAATTTCTCGATCTCGGTGTTAACTTCATCTCTAAGATGAGGTAATAGTCGTCATTGTTTCTGTTTGACCACTGTGGTGTTGATGTTGATGGCCAATTTGTGACATGCCTTGGTCGGATCGACCCTAGGTATCTCTTCGAAAGACCACGCAAAAATGCCTCAATTTAGTTACAAGAACTAAATGAGAGCATTTTTTTCATGCTGAACCATTAATGAAAGTGCCTCTGCTAGGTCCATCAATTTTGATATATTTTATGGGTTCCTCCGGGGAGAATTGATCGTTGAGGTGATCAGCTTCCTGCAATTGCTATACAGCAAATTTATCAGAAGTATCTAGGATAGCAGATACGGTATTTTCACAAGCTTGAGAGAGCTTCTGACTACCTCTGATCTCATAAATATCGTTGCCGTGTTTGAATCGGAGTGCCTGATGATAGGTATAAGCAAATGTTTTTCATGTTGTGGATCTAGCAGCGGCCCATAATCCTGAGATAACGAGATTTGTCATTGATGATATAGAAGATGATGTCGATGGTGGTTGGTCATGCAGTGATTGGTAAGATGATCTTGCCTACTCGTTCTTCTTTGGAACCAATGAACCCACTGATATTGGTGTCGCTCTGAATAACTTGGTCGGCCAAACCCATTTGGTCGACAGTGCTCTGAAATAGAATCTCAATACCTCTTCTAGTATCGATCATCATTTTGTGCATGACAAACTTCTTCATTTTGAGCATTATTACTAACGCATCATGATGTTGAAATTTGTCATGGCTAGTCTCGCAATCTTCGAAGGAAATCCTATGTCGGCGATTGCTCGACTAAGGAAGAAGCTTGGTTTCTTTATCTTGAGGTGTGAGATCGCAGCATTCTGATAGCTCCCTGTGCTTGATTCTATTCGAATTGGTGATCTGATTGATTTTGATCATGATGCTGTGATGCATATGGTGAAGATGCTTCTCCTCAGCTTGAAGCTTGGCCTAAATAACTTTAAGCTACTTCTTATAGCTGCCATCTTTGTATGATTCCAGGTCGAAAATATATTCGAACATCAATCCCTCTTTAAAAATGTATTTGAGCAACCTCTGTAAAGCATAGAAATTGTCAGTTGAATGATGGTTTACCTTGTGATACAGGCAATATGATCGACTATCGATTGGTTCAAGTGGTTGTGAGACCCATGAGAGCTTATCCTTCAGAAGTAGTAGAAAATTTGTGGAGATTCGGACATTTATATTTAGCAGGATGGGTTTGTTTGGCGGACTACCTTTCTGAGGGTAGCCAGCGTTTCCCTTGGTGCACTTCTAATCTCCCTATTCCTTCTTTGGTTCAGAGGTTCGATCTGTAGATAGGTATTTTGTGGAGAGGACGGATTTAGTAGATTTTTGTCGCTTTGACATCATCCCCTTCAGGTCAACGTAACTGTTGACCTTGGTGATCATATCCTCTAAGGTCACAGGTTTATTGAGGAAGTGGTGTTCTTTGGCCTTGCAGTCGAGCTGGAGAATATTGGTGAAAGCAGTAACAACTATTTTTTGAACGAGGTTATCCACTTTATGTGCGAGCTCACAAAATTTCTTTGTAAAATCCTCGAGCTTCTCTCCATATGACTATTTAAGACTGATAAGATAATATAAATTCTCATCTTTGTCTCTGTTGTAAACATATGTCTTGATGATCTGTTTCTGCTGCTGGTCAAATGTATATATTGAGCCCTTATGGAGAGAGTGGAACCATCGGAGTGGTTCCTCCTGAAGACTTGTGGCGAACAGACGGCAGATGATGTGGTTAAGATTGGAGTATAACTCCAATGAATCACAGTACTATTGAATGTGCTCCTTCAGGTCAGTACCTTTGTATTTACAAATTTTTAGAGTATGGAAACCTTTTGGTATCTCCATATCGAATAGCTCTTTGGTAATCAGACTTCCTTGAAATTTTATGTTGTCACCGGTAGTACCCAGAACTTGTACTTCGATCAACTGCATAAGTTGTTGGTCCATATGCTCTTTCGTGACGTAATGAGTTGGTAATCTGATAATCTGATCATCCTTAAGTCGTTGGTCCCTGTCGCCGGTGTGAGATCGCAACACTCTGATAATCTCCATTGCTTGAATCTTAAAGAGTTGGTAATGCGATGGATCTCTATCATGTTGTTGTGGTATATATGGTACAGGCGTTTCTCCTCAGCTTGATCTCCGACTTGGACTACTTTGACCTATGTCTTGTAGCTTCTATTCCTGTATGATTCCAGATCGATAATATAGTCGTGCATTCTCCAATCCTTGAAAATATATTCTAGCAACCTCTGTAAAGCATAGCAGTTGTCAGTTTCATGATGATTTACCTTATGATGTAATGATGTATGCAGTACAATTTTCCCTCAATCGGCTCCAGCGGTTGAGATATCCGATAGAAGTTGTCTTTCGCTAGAATGGGAAAAATAGAGGATATTCAGACATTCATCTTGGGGAGGAACGGCTTGGGTAATAAAGGTTTGCCTGTATTTTCCATATAACGCTTTTGATCAATGTGGTCCTCCTTTTGTTTACTGTTGCGTTCAGTATATAGACCTTTAGTGGTTAGGATAGATTTAGTAGATTTATGCCTTTTGGTCATCATCATTTCCAGGTCAACATACCCATTGACCTTGTTGATCATATCTTTCGAGGTCGCAGGTTTTTTTTAAGAAGAGATGCTCTTTTGCTTTGCAATCGAGTTGTAATGCATTGGTAAAAGCAGTAACAATTATTTTCTGATCCAAATTATTAAACTTTCTTGCGAGCTCCAGAAACATCTTTGCAAAGATTTCAAACTTTTTTCCCTGTGACTATTTAAGACTAATAAGAGAATATAAATTCTCCTCCTTGTCCTTATTGTGAGCATAAGTCTTGACGAAATTCTTCCTTAATTAATGGAATGTGAGGATAAAATCTTCAGGTAGAGAATAGAACCACTGTTGTTGTTCTTGCAGACTTGTTGTGAACAGACGACATAGAATATGGCTGAGGTTTGAGTATAATCCCAAGGAATCGCAAAATTGTTGAATGTGCTCCATCGGATCAGTGCTTTTGCATTTTTGAATATTCGGAGTATTAAACATGTTGGTACTTCCATATCAAAGAACTTTTGGACAATTGGACTACCTTGCAACTTGGTGAAATTATCCTTACTACCTAGAGCATGAATTTCAATAAACTCCTTGACACGATGATCCATGTGCTCTTGCGTAATGTACTGACGTATTGCATGAGTAGCTTGGCAAGCTGGCTGAGGATTATGAGTACTGGTGCCATCGTTCAAGTGCTCACATGCTAGAATCCAGGGTTGAGGTCGCTGTTCTTCCTCTTGACGCTTGAAAATCTAGAGACCTCTACTCGTATCAGACTGAGCTTTTCTGTCCAAATGAATTAAAGGTTGTGGTTCATGCAGAAGATTTTTGGAAATGGCTTTACTTGTCGCTCCTTGAGGTCCTAATCTTTCTCGTGCAGAAATGTGGGAGTTCACTGGCACTTGATCATGATCTCTGGTATGGGGAGCCTGCTGAGTATCTTGCAAAGCTTGTAATGTGGTGTGCATAGTTGTCATCTATTCTTCATGTCGCCTAAGTACTATCAAACAAGCTTGACGCTCACTTTCGAGCACTTTATCACGGAGCTCACGGTCAAGTGCTAACTGACGCTCGAACTCATTATGCTTCTCTATCTCATTGTGGAGATTCGCCCGTAGTTCAACTGAAAGATCAAGCTGGACTCCTGTTGTCAGTCACTTGGAAGTAACCATGATTGGAAAGGGATAGTGGTATGAATGTATACCTTAGGATATCGTGGAAATGTATTCTTTCCCATGGACGATGCCAAATGTAATGGCCTAATTCCGTAGCTTGAAATAGCTCAAAATTAGATCTTACACAAACTGTACCTGTGACAAAAATTAATATAATGCAAGAAATGACACAGATGATTTAGCGTGGAAAACCTTTGAATAGCTAAAAAACCATAATCTTGAGTTTAGGGTTTAGTAACTGTAACTTTTATTGCTTGAGACTGATATCTTATTACAAGTAATCTCTTGAACTAGAAATTCTTGATCTTGAAATAAGAACTTTTTTGGTGTTTAGAATCTAGAAATTCCTGTAACAGAATCTAGAAAATATATTTTTTCTCATCCTTATCTCCTCTGAAACTTTTTCTTTATATAGACCTTACTTGTAACTCATTATCGTGTACAATCACACTCTCCAGATAATGAGGTAAGTGACAATTGAATGTGTAACTGTTAGTTCGTGGGAGATAGGTGTCTTTGACTTGTTCATATTTTGTTGTAGTACTCGATCCACAATCATCATCAGTTCATGGTCCGGGTGCCAATACTGATTGCACATGCCACGTGTGTAATGCGGAGTCTGATATTGAGCTAGTTCGAGTTTGGACTAGGTCAAGGGATAGGTCCTTACAGTTTGTACTAGAAGTATATAAATGGGGAGTGGCGTATTCCCAATGCTTTTCAATAGATCCTCGACAAATTTAGCATTGATGTTAGTTTTTTGTGAATCTGTAAGGACATAGAGATATGAGAAGATGGGTTCCTTACCTTAAAGGTAGATTTTCTGCTTGTTCAGCCTGTAATACAATTAGAATGAGGAGTACAGGTATGTGGGGAATCAAATTCATTTAGGGAGACTGCGTGCACCCAAGGTTATCAGCTTTGGGTTGGAGATTATGTCATAGAATGCTGCCCACTGAGGATACTTCAAAGTGAAAGGGAGTGCCGATTACCTCAAGATTCTTCATATATATGTCATGATCATGAAGAAATGTTGGATCACTTATTCTGGAAGTGCAAATCAATCGAGATATGGGATTGAATTCTTGGTTTAAATAAAGTATAAATTTGTTCTTGCCTTCCATACTGTTACTTAAATTAGCACTTGCCCCCCCCAGAGTTTGCCTAAATGAGCCTATAGACCCCATTTTGGCTATGACTGTGGCTTAACTGGTCTTATTGGGATGAACTGACAAAAATACCCTTGTGTGCAAAGCACGTGAACTAGTAACACAAGTAACTGGTTGATGTAGGGACCTATCCCTCGACCTAGTCCAAACTCGAACTACCTCAATACCATACTCACGCATTATACACATGATATATACAATCAGTATTGACACCTAGACCACGAACTAATAAGGAACGTGGCTCAAGCACTACATAAAATATGAACAAGTCAAAGACATCTGTCTCCCTCGAACTAACAGTTACACATTCAGCTGCCACTTACCTCATTTTTAGGAAAACGTGCTTTTACACGATAACAAACTGCAGGTAAGGTCAATATAAAGGATGAGTTCCAAAGGAGATGGGTTCAAAAATTCTACATTCTAAGACCACAAGAATTTTTATCTTTCAAGATCAAGTATTTATAGCTCAAGAGATCACTTCTAATAAGATATCAGCTTCAAGCAATAAAAGTTACAATGATTAAATCCTCAACTCGAGGTCGTGGTTGTTTTCCTATTCAAAGGATTTCCATGCTAAATTACCTGCGTTATTTCTTGAATTACACAAATTCTTGTCACCAGTACATTTGGTATAAGATCTAATTTCGAGCTATGAAATTAAGCCATTTCATTTGGAGCCATCTATGGGAAAGAAAACATTTCCATAATATCTTAAGGCATACATTTACTTTACTATCTATCTCCAATCATGGTCGCTTCCAAGCGACCAGCATTAGGAGTCCAGCTCAATTTTTTAGTTGAACCAGAATAGCTTGCTGAACTAAGGGCGAATCACCACGTCGAGACAAAGAAGCGTAATGAGCTTGAGCATCAGTTAGTTCTTGACCATGAGCTCTACGAGAAAGAGCTCGAAAGCGAGTGTCAAACTCGTCTGACAACATTCAAAAGACATGAATAACATATGACAACCATGTAAACTGCTTTACAAGCTTTGCAAGATACTCAACGATCTCCCATTACTAGAGATCGAGATCAAGTACCAGCAAACTCCTGAGTTTCAGTACGAGAAAGATTAGGATCTCGAGGAGCAGCCAACAAAGCCATTTCAAGAAATCTTTAGAATAAACCACAAGCTTCAATTTATTTGGGAAAAGAAGCTCAATCCAATATTAGTAGAGGTCCCCGGCAATCCAAGCATCAAGTGAAGGAGCAATGACCTCAACCCAAAATACAAGCACGTGAGCATTTAAGCGAGGGTACAGATACTCATAATCCTCGACCAGCTCGCCAAGTCACTCAGGCACCACATCAGTACATCACAAGAACACATGGATCAACGAATCAAGGAGTTGATTGAATCTAAAGTACTAGGCAATAAGGACAATTTCACCAAGTTGTAAGGTAGTCTGATTGCCAAAAAGTTATTTGATATGGAAGTACCAATAGGTTTCCATTCTCTAAAGATACGTAAATATAAGGGTACTGATTTGAAGGAGCACATTCAAAAATTCTATGATTTACTGGGATTATACAAAAATCTTAACCATATTCTATGTTGTCTGCTCACCATAAGCCTATTGGGAGAATCGTTATGGTGGTTCCATTCTCTACCTGATAACTTCATCCTCATATTCGACCAACTCGAGAATATCTTCATCAAGACATGCTCACAATAAAGACAAGGAAGAGAATTTATATTTTCTTATTAGTTTTAAACAGTCAGAAGGAGTGAAGCTCGAGGACTTTATAAAGAAGTTTCTAGAGCTCGCACGAAAAGTTGACAATCTTGATCAGAAAATAGTTGTTACTGCGTTTACAAATGCACTATAACTCGATTACAAAGCAAATGAGCATCTCTTCTAAAATAAACCCACAACCATGGAAGACATGATTAAAAGGGTCAATGGGTATGTCAACCTGGAAAGGATAATGACCGAAAGGCTTAAATCTACTAAATTTTTGCTAACCACTAAAGGTCAAAACATAGAGCATAACAATGTACCAAAGGAGGACCAGGGTGATCAAAAGCGTTCCAAGGCAAACACAAGCAAGCCTCGGAAAGGCAATTTATTACCCAAATCGGTCCTCCCCAAGATGAATGTCCAGATCTCATCAAATGTTTCCGTACTAGCGATCAAAAAATTCTACCGTGTATCTCAACCACTAAAACCAATTGAAGGCAAACCTTACTGTATCATAAGGAAAATCATCATGAAACTGACAAATGCTATATTTTACAGAGGTCGTTGGAATATATTTTCAAGGGCAGAAGAATGTATGAGTACATTATCGATCTAGAAGGATACAAGAATGGTAGTTACAAGACGCAGGTCAACGTAGTCCAAATCAAGGATGATGCCAAGGAAATGAACTTGTACCATATGTACCACAACAACATGATCGAGATCCATTAGACTAACAACTCTTTCAGATTAAAACGACGGAGGTTATCAGAGTGCTGCAATCTCACCGCTCAAGATAAAGAAGTTAAACTCCTTCCTGAATTAAGCAATCGACGGCTTAGGATTTCATTCGAAGATTGCAATATAAGTCACGTCAAGTTTCCACACCATGACACTCTGGTTATCATGCAGAAAATGAAGAAATTCACAATGCATACCATGATGATTGATACTGGTAGCGGTATCGAAATTCTTTTTCAAAGCACGATCGAACAAATGGGATTGGCTGATCAAGTTATTCTAAACGACGTTAATATAAGTAGCTTTAATGGCTCTAAGGAGGAATGAGTAGGCAAGATCACCCAACCAATCACTGCTGGACCTACCACAATCAACGTCGTATTCTACATCATCAATGTTAAATCTCGTTACTTAGGGATTATGGGTCGCTGTTGGTTTCACAACATGGAAGTGATTGCTTCCACATACCATCAAGCACTTCATTTCGAGTACAACGGTGGCATCTATAAAATCAGAGGCAGTCAAAATCTTTCATGAGCTTATGAAAATACCTTTTATGCTATTCTCGACACATCCAACAGATGTGCTACATAGCAATTATAGAAAGTTGGTCACGCCGATGGCCAGCCTTCAACAAAAGACATTGATGGACCAAGCAAAGGTACTTATATTGGTACTAAGTTGGTCCAGCACAAAACGGAGGCCCTCATTCAATTCTTACGAATGAATAGAGACGTCTTTGTTTGGCCTTTCAATGAAATTCCAGGAGTTGACCCAGCCAAGGCCTATCATAGATTGAGCATCAACAATAACGCTACGATAATTAAACAGAAACAGAGAGGACTATCACCTCATCTTCGAGATGAAGTCAATAATGAAAACGATAAATTGATCAAAGTCGAGTTTATTCAAGAAGCCAAATACTCGGATTGGATCTCCAACATAGTCGTAGTTCCAAAGAAGAATGGGAAGGTTCGTGTTTCAATGGATTTTACAGATCTAAACAAACATACTCCAAAGGACAGTTCCTTCTTCCAATCATTCATCAAATTCTCGATTCCACAGTATGACACGAGCTCTTACCTATGATGGATACTATTTCTGGATATAATAAGATTCCTCTCTTCGACGACGATCAGGAAAAAGCTACTTTCATCACTCAAAGAGGACTTTACTGTTACAGAGTCATGCCTTTGGAACTGAAGAACACAGATACCACTTATCAAAGATTAATGACGACAATGTTCAAAGCTTACTTGGGGAAAATTATTGAAGTCTATATCAATGATCTACTCTCTAAAAGCTTATAGTCACAAGACCATATCACCAATCTCTCCACGGTTTCTATATTCTACGCTCATACATAATATAGCTCATCCCTGATAAATGGCAATTTGGAGTATACTCAGGGAAGTTCCTCGGTCATCTCATCAGCAAGAAGAGGATTGAAGCTAACCTAGATCAAATTCGAGTTCTCCTCAACATGCCCTCTCCGAAAACAAAGAAGGACGTTAAGAAACTCACAAGCAAGATTGCTGCTATTAATCAATTTGTCTCTAAGTCATCAGATCAATGCCGGTGGCTGTTCTTACTACTCCGAGGGTGTACCAAATGAGGAATGGTTCAGCCCAATGAAGATATTCGGTAGATAGAAGAATGCGAAGTAGCCTTTTAGGAACTCAAAACCTATCCGGGGAAGCCTCTCATCATGAACACCCTGGTAATCAATGAGGATCTGATCATCTACCTTGCATTTACGGAAAATTCTATCAGCTCGATCCTCATTCGACTTGAGGGAAAGGTAAAAAAAACTAGTCTATCTCATCAGCAAAACCCTCACTCCAACAGAAATGAGATATTCTAAGATCGGGCGACTTCTTCTAACTCTTGTTTAAACTTCACAGAAGCTCAAGCGCTACTTCCAAGCTTATTTTGTCAAGGATATGACGAACTACCTACTCCAAAAGTTAAGCCTAAAAAAGAATCACAAAGAGTGCAATAATGGTCTGTCAGTTTGGGAGAACATGATATCAAGTTCGAGCAACACCATTCAGAAAAAGGTTAAGCCATTGCTAATTTTTTAGATGACTTTCATGTGAACAATCCTTATTGGGAGGTGCACAACCCTAACCTAACAGAAGAGATAAGAGAATATCCACCTACGAAGCCATTTGACGTGTGAACTGAATAGATTACAAGAAAATGATAGAGACTTCCTATAGATGGCTCAGTAGGACTCGCAGGGTCAGGGATTAGAATCGTACTGATTAAGCTATCAAACGAAAGAATCGAGAAATCAATCCGCTTGGATTTTGAAGCTTCAAACAATGTTACAGAATATGAAGCTTTAATTTATGGGCTCGATTTTCCGATTGAGCTCGGCGTTCCCGAGCCATCAGTCTATACAGATTCCTTACTAATCTTCTACCATTACTCTGAATAGTACAAAAAGAATGGAAAGATGTTCGAATATATAGCCCTCGTTGCTGACAGGATGAGAAGATTCGCGAAATCAACTTTTGACTATTTACCATGAGGTGATAACTGACATGCATTGATTTCCACTTTGTATGCATGATCAACACTGGGGATGATGAAGAGGAAGATGACGATTGGAGGAAACCTTTTATCGCCTACCTCGGCCCGAAGAACAAACGTGAGGGGCCTCTTCTAGCAAATCCAAAAGAACGCCGATAGTTTATCAAAAACTCAAAGCGTTATGCATTTCATAATGGCCATTTATAATGCCGATCAGTAACAGGGCCTTATCTTAAGTGCCTCTCCAAGAAAAAAGCCGATAGAATACTCAGAGAATTATATGAAGGAACTTCTGGCTTCCATGCAGCAGGTCAGTCACTTGCAAATAGAGCAATTACACAAGGAGTATTCTGGTTGAGAATGCATAAGTAAGTAGAAGAGTACTCAAGAAGATGCGATACATGCTAGCGATATGGACACATGATAAGTGCTCTTGTACTTAAACTCCATGCAAACAAGATAGTCTAGCCTTTTAAGTGGTGTGCGCTCGATCTCGTGGGAAAATTTCCCAAAACGTCGGGCAACCAACATTGCTTACTCGTGGTAAGAAATTACTTTATGAAATGGATGGAAGCAGTTCCTCTTTGTCAAACTAGAGAAGAAGATGTCATATCTTTTACCTGGGAATCTTTTATTACATGGTTTGGATGCCCCTACCTGATTCAGATCGATAATGGGCAGCAATTCATTGGGGAGAAGTTCGTGGCTATCCTCAACATGTACAACATCATTCATTCCCCATCCAATCCATACTACCCACAGGGAAATGGACAGGCTTAAATCATCAACAAAACAATAGTTGATGGACTCAAGAAACAGCTTCAATCGTAGAAGAAAGGAAATTGGATGCAGGAGCTTCCTCACATTCTTTAGGTATACCGTACTACACAAAGATAATCAACTGGCTGTTCCCCCTTCCTCCTGGCTTATGGCACCAAAGCCATCATTCTAACAGAATACCATCATCCTGTCAAAGATCACAAGCTAACAGACGAAGAAAATAATTTTGAGTTAGCCAGCAATATGAACTGGATTGATGAAACCCACGCTCGAGTTATTGCCAACCTAGATCAATATCATCATATGCTAGCCAGCTCGTGCAACGGAAGAGTCCAAAGCCGTAAGTTCCAAATCGACGATCTCGGCCTCAAAGATATTTTACAGAACATAAAAGAGTTAGATGCTGGGAAGCTTACAGAAAATTAGGAAGGTCATTTCCTCATCGTTGGCCACACTCATGCTACCTCATGATTGAGAAAGGCGTCCGAATACCAAATCCCTAGAGCACTAGGAGATTTAAACGATATTATTGCTAAATCCCTAATTCTCCTTACAGATTACTCTATTCTCGCTCTTTCATTCCAAAAGAGAGATTTAAATCTCCAACAGTGTGTATATTATTTTCTACCCAATAAAAACTTTTAAGTTTTTTCCCACATTACTCTCTAGATACCTGTAGAATCTACTAAATCTCAGCGATTAAAGAAAATGTAATACTAGCTTTCAATCGACCCATCTATACAAAGATTAAAGCAAAGGTAATACTAGCTTTCAATCGACCCATCAATACAAAGATTAATGCAAAGGTAGTACTAGCTTTCAATCTCCCATCTATACATATATCAATGATCAAAACAAAGTTAATACTAGTTTTCAATCAATAGTCTCTACTAACTATAAGATACAAGATAAAGCAAAAGTAAAATTAGCTTTCATCTCTCCACATGTCTATAAATATATAATACACAGATCATTGCTATAGGTATTTCTTTCAGGAGGTCATCTGCACTTTCCCTTGTACAGGAGGTCATGCAGCCATAAACTCTGGACTTCGACCAGTTATAATATTCCTCCCTTGCTCTGTTAGTTCCGCAGGTTGGGAGCCTAGCTTGGTTTCCATGGCATTCAGGCAATTTTCTCAATCTATATCAGTATTGCAGATATAGCCTCTGAGTACCACACAGTCATGTAATGTATCCCATTCGAGCTCAAGCCTCTTTACTTTTTCCACAAAATAGGTGATGACCACCAATATTTCCCTTGAGTACACCTCATCCAGGGATATCCTATTTCGGTTCAGGATGGCTAACTCAGCAAATTGCACTTTCAGTAACTTATAATGTTTATCCAACTTTGCATAATGGGAGTCTGCCCCCCCCCCCCGTAAGCATTCATCTAGCCTCAATATCACCACGGTTAACGCCGCTATCAGCTCCGTCGCCTCGCCTTGCTCAATACGATTTTTCATTCTTAACTCCTCCACTTCACCATGATGTACCACCAACTCCAACTCATTTTCATCACCTGCCCCACCACGAGCTTTATTCAGCAGCTCATACTTTCTCTTCATAACTACCTATAACTTTTGCTCTTTACGGAGATCGACCTCTAACTTATAATCACTCTCTCTAGTTCATTCGTTCGCTTTCCTTACGGTAGCTTGAAAGAAAACTATTTCAAGGTACACAAATTTTAAGATCTCATTTTCTAATACTATAAAATGGTATAATTATATTTGGATTACTTTTGTTAACCATGATTTTCATCTGCCTTCAAACATTACTTTGTAGCTCTAGAGTGGCAAATCCTACAAGTTAAATATTTTGAGCAATTTTCTAACTTGTAGCTCCGTTTGTGAAGTCAACAGAGTTGCTGAGGAATTTTGTTCCTTAGCGAGCTCTTTCTCAAATTCCTTAATTCTGAGGCGCATAACTTTAAGTTCCTAAGAGTCAAAGTTCATAATATCTCTTAGACTACTCTGAATTTATCCTCAAATATATCTACCATTCAATAACAGTTTTAAACTCACAAAAACAAATTTGAAGAAGTTTTTACTATACCTTTTCTTCATCTCTTCAGCGGTTCTCTATATTAGTTCTAGAGGACACAACATTCAACCCTGCAACAACACCTTGGGGAGAGCCACCAACAATATCGGGCTCATTTTCAACTTTGGCCTCTTCATCTTACCGCCCCTCTATGTTAGCTTCGAGATTGGCCACAAAATATCCAACTTTGAGGAGCTTCTATCCAAGGCAATCGCGAGTAGCTGCAACTTCTTCAATATTCTTCTTCGCCTCTTCTGCGAGTTCGAGCATCATCACGAGGTGGGAATACTTCACAGAGATCGAACGCTCCTTTTCTAGAGCTAAATCAGCCTCAAGTTGAGCCACTCTCTTCTCGATCTCAACCCTCCCGTCCTCGAGCCCAAGACAGATGCCCTTCAATGCACGAGCAGCCTACGACAAAAGATACGAAAGCATTTCAGCTCGAAAGAAACTAAAAAAAATAGCTTTTTAGTTTGCCGGTTACACAATATTTAAATAGTATGAAGAAGTTAAATTTACCCTACATAGTTCCAACTGTGCATACATGTTTAGCTCCTCAGCTCCAACTCGAGCTGCCGCCCTCAGCTTGTTCTCCACAACTAGTAGGTCATCTTTCACAGTATGATCACTCTTTGTCTTCTTTGCCTCGCCCACTGCAACAGGAGCATCAATCTTCCTATTTATTAAACTCACCTCGACCTCTCCACTCACCGTGGTCACCGAGGTCGAGCCACCCTTCACAGTTTTTTTTTTGGTGCCTCTGATCCTGCTTGATCGACGTAGCCCTTCCCCCGCCCCTCAGACCTACCTTAAAAGATATTGGTACAGCCTTCGATAATATTGGACATTCATCACCATCCGCTACTGCCCTCTTTCCAGCTCCAGTTCCTGTCATCTGTCTTTTTGCTTGAGACTTCTATACTTTCTTTAACCTACTGTTAGCTCTTTTGGATCTACTTATTTTGAGATCTTTCAGAACAATCTCGAGCTTCGAGCCTTCTCGGTCTACAATATCTATTAGCGATTCTTTTCTCGCCACTTGAGATCGAGGACCTGCAAAACACAATACATTATTGCATATAGAAAAACGCTGCAACAATTACAATAGCTCGACATCATAAACTATTATTTACTTTTTTTCAGAGTTTTATATATAAGGTCCATAGGTTCCTCGACCTTTATTTGGAAACAATCACCCTTCACCCATATTAAATTGTCATTCCACACTTGCCCTACAGAGTTCAGGTCGAAGAACTGAGGTCGAGACGAACAAGAAGAGAAATATGCACCTCCAGTAGCCGCATAGTATTTCACAGTATAATACTGTAAAACATCTACAGGAATTATTCTCCTCTCCACCCCTTTTTCAGCCCACAGTCTATTCATGTTATCACAAATATTTATCACTTCCCACATATTCCCATTCAGTTAGGCAGGACAGGCATTTATGGTATTCAAAATAATTTTAACAAGGTTGTTAAGAGGCAATATCAGTCTGAATTATAACTGAGACAAATAACATAAAAATCCCTGGTTCAGGTCACTTTGGACACCCCTATTAAAGTACTCAAAAAAATTGAGTCCTCTACTCTCTTATCAGCTTTTTCCTATTCTAAGTCATGCAATAAAAAAAAGTATTCTTCCCCATTTGAAATAGTACATCCCATAAACAACCTCCTAGAGTGTTCTATAACATTGCCCCATTTACCACCTAAACTACCTTTTATTTTACAGAACTCCTTAAATACATCTGAATCTACAGGGTAGGATATGAGATTACCAGGGAAATTTAGAAATTCTACTGTCTTTCCCTTCTGAATCTACCTCTACAACGTTAGGGCTCTCTGCTCTTAGGTTGCCCCCCATAATATCTACATTATCAGACATAACAGATACTAACATGATTAAACGACCAGAGGTCAAAGTCTCCATATCAAAAATAGGCTTGAGGATGAGGCTTATTTCTATAATAGAGCATTCTCACGCCACTACCTATATACAGGTCTAGGTATTCAATCAATTTTCTCTATCATTATATTTTTTGTCTATACTTTTACACATACATATATTATACACATATATATATACTTTTCCATGCAAAGAAATTTTTTTCAAAGGTTCACTAAAAATAACAAACTTTTCAAATTTCAAATAAACACAAATATAGTATTTCTCCACATCAAACGATTACTCTAAATCACAAGCACAAATCAGCTAAATAAATCAAAACCACTAGCCTTTAATGTTTGAATAAGAGTCTGGAATAACACACAATCCCTCTGTCACTACGGCACTGTGCAACAAAGATCTCTGATTTGCCTCTACAATAACAATACCTTTTTTTCTTCTGGCTGCGATGCTTACTCTCGATAACTCTTTCTCTAGAATCTCTATAACTCAATCTCTTTTCTTTCTCTCTAGTTTTTCATTTTTTTGTGTTTGACAAATGTTTGAATGGAGAAAAAGAAAAGGTATTTATACTTTCTCTCCCTAACTGCTGGCAGTTATTGGGGCTCACACGAGTTTCCCTCGATTTTGATGCTAAAACATCCCTTCGACAATTTTTGTCAGACATTTCATACCTTTTGGGTGAAATTGCATTTCCGTCATTGCCCCAAGTCCTATATTTTAATATATTTCTCTTTCTCCTACAAAAATCCCCCTCACACCTTCCCACACTCATTATGGCACTACACTCACACGCAATCGAACTTTCTCTACCCTTACACAAAAGACAAAAATTCCAGATGATCTGACTTCTTTACTCATATTACGGCTACTTATAGAACTACTGACGCCATTTCCAATACTACAACATTTTAAAATTTTATAATTTCAAGCAACATTCATAATTAAACAGGAATTTTTTTGGATAAAGTATTCTCCCTTTATTCAAAATAAAGTTATTCGACCTAGAACTATTCACTCCCTCATAAATAATCACACATAAAACATCCAAGATGCCCTGGAGTGCCATGCCTAATCAGTTCGCACCGAGCATTCCTCTTATCTTCCTCAGCTATTTTTTCTAGAGAAATTTCCCATATAGCAGCTTTTCAAGCTTCAGGCTCTAACACCAATTCACAAAATTTCTCAGAATACACGTGACGCCCAACCTCGCTCTCCCTCGCCCTCGCAGTCAACCCATCAAACAGTATTGAAGATTCAGGCAAATTAACATCATATCCTAATTGCCCAAAAATCCTCTCACAAACTTCTACAATCTTTATTGCTAAGCGCCCCTTCGACGTATGACGAGCTCTTTGAGAGCGAGTCCCCACCATTTTTATTTCTTCATCCTCTTTATTTCATATTTCAAGCATTATTTATACCCACAGATTACAATAACAATAAATCCCACCCCCCCCATTCAGTATATACTATAATCTTTATTTACTCCCCTTGTCCATAAGTGACGACCCTAAAATCATACTATAACTTTATTTGATCTTATCTTTCCAAGTGAACTCATTGCATTTCGACCATCTATTTTTCAAACTATATTCCAAAACTTCTCAAATGTTTTACATACATCTAAATTAACTCCACAGTTTACATTCTTCGTTCTCAACATTTCGTATATTCATGCTTGAGCTCCCAAAATGGTTTCAGATGCATATTTTCTATCTATAAACAACACAAATATGTAATTTCACAATATTCACTAATTTAACGAGGTGATCTGTTATAGAATGATAACATAGATTTTACTTCAGGTCGATATACTTGTTCATCATAATTTATTTTTATTTGCCATACTATTTTCTAATTCGATCTACCTACACAAAATTTATGCAAAAATATATTTTTCATTAGCTCGACAATTACTTCCAGAATACATTACAGATAATTTTTTTTCAGAGCTTTCCTATAGATCAATCTACAAGTTACATTAAGCTTAAGTTTTTAATCACTGCTTCATATTAAAACACTTTGGCAAGAAAAGGTCGGACGATGGTTGTAACAGAGCCTGAACCAACCTTCAGCAAAACATACTCCTGCAAGCGAAGAGTGATGATTGTACGGAAGAAAATTTTCCAATTTACGTCTCCACCACAACCGTCTCTTCCTCCATAACCCCCACCACCTCCAATTGGTTGATAATGAAGAATGATTATATTTTTATAGATCACTATCCCTCACAGGATAATGGCAATACTTCCTGGCACGTACACTAGCTTCAACATCTGCCTCCTCAATCTTATCCTCTACAAGCAGACACAAACATACCTGGCACTACTCCCTTAATAGGATGAGATAGTAGAATCGCCACATGTAATAGATGCCATCCTCAGCCTCTGCTGCTTCCTCCTCTGTTATCCTATGGTATATGGGTGGCACAGGTATGGGAGTGGGCATCTCCAGAGATTGATTACCAAAGTAGCGCAGCAGTAGCTTCTGCACTTCTGCAGTCACCCTCATTTTATATACCTGACGCCTAGTCATCACCATTATCAAGACACGCAGAACCACCAGATTTTCACAAAGGCAGGGTACTTTTACAGTGATGATAGATGATACAGTACAAGTGTTTTACTGTGAAACACAAACGCTATGTAATGTAAGGAAGGACTTCTGATACATTCATCATTCAAGAACTGCCTTTACTGGGAAACCCAAATGCCAAATACATCAATCCTTTCCCACGCTTTAAATGCCAGAATATGTCTGCAATAAAGCAAATGACAATTCCCCATCCATAAACTCCCAGTTATACCTTCTAAGTTCCAACCAAATATTCCAAACGATTTTTTTTTAAAACTACAGCACATGTGGCTTCAATTGCCAGGGGCAATTGGGCAAGGACCTATCCCTGTGACCTAGTCCAACTCGAGCTATCATATACCAGACCCGCATTATACACGTAATATATACAATCAGTAGCTACACTAGACCATGAACAAATAAGAAACGGGCTCCGAGGACATAGAAAATATGAACAAGTCAAGCATACCCTATCTCGATGGACTAACATTCACATTCAACTATACATACCTATGTCTAAGGAGAACGGCTTTTACACAACATAACCAAACTGATAGGTGATTCTATATAAATGATTGCTCGCAACGGAGATGGAGCAAAAAATTTAATATTGTTAAACACAAGAACTTTTGTCTTTAAGATTAGTTTTCTAACCAGAGATCACGTGTAAAAAGCATATCCTCTGTAAACAATAAACAATTATAGTCTCAAATCCTTAAACTCGATGTCGAGTATTTTACATTCAACAGGTTTTTAACACAACATTACATTTGTCATTCTCATAAGGAAAAGGCAGAAAAAGACAGTTAACGAGCTGAGCCAGCAGATCGATAATAAAGACAGCGGAATGTGGAAGAGTTCAGGTAAGTTAGTAAAGGTAGCCATAATGAGGTTTGAGAGTCGGAAGACCACGTGAGCAGCATGAAGGGGAGGACGTGTAAATAGTCAGATACCACCTTAATTGTATCAACTACAGACTTTAGAAGCGAAGTCGGTGTAGTTAAAATATTATCTATATAATTTGGTAAAAAAATAGGAGCAATTCAGGAGATTGGTAGGGCAAAAGTCGTGAAAGGTACGAGCCTGATTTTCAAGTACAGAATGTAATATAGAGAAGCTGAGTAGTGACCTGTAAAAAAGGAAGAGGATAGTATCCAGAGTAGTCGTAGAGTTTTTTGCAACTCTCCAAACGCTGGGAAAAAAAATGAAGGCGGACATTCCAGTGTTCGAGGAGTAAAGAGGGATTATGTGACTGAGAGATTGAAAGGAACAGCGTTGAGGTGGATTCTATGAATGAAACAATGGGAGAGAAAGTCTTTAAAGTGAAAAAGTAACTTGGAATACTAATGGATGTTTATAGGGCGATCTAAATATGTTTGCGGATTTGCTGCAGGAATTCAAATTAAAGAAAGAAAATACGTAGGCCGACCTATTTGATTTAGGAATGGGGAGGTTTATTACGTTGGGAATTTGAGAAATCTTAGGGAAGAAGGTGGATAAAATGTTGAGGAATTCTCATTTTTTGTGGAAGTAATAAAAATAGTTTACATAACACAAGAGGCGGATGTTGTTGGCACTGCGAAAGTGAAGTTAGAAGCTAACCGACTACAAGCGAAAATTAGATTAAATAGGGTAATCCTGGAAACGTGAGGCTTTGCACAAGCATATAGTAGATTTTGAGAGGAGTTTGGAGAGAGCCCACGACTCACATGCAAAGCTGGATAAAAATTATGCAAAAAGATCCTTGAGTTTGCTAGCCTGGCGTGTACGCCAATATCACTAGTGGTCCCAGTAATTGCGTATTCGAGGGAGATAATGGCATAATCGCTATTTTGTGGGGAATATAAGAGGCCGAATTTGGAAAAGGGTCACGTTGCATGACTGCTGAAGTTAGTGTATCTGCAACGTCTGAGTATGTGCGTCGTAACTATGTAATCTTATGAAAACCAGCATGTTCCCATTACTGGCGACAGGTAGAATAGGGAGGGAGTTTGTTGTTATGAGAGCACAGAATTTCTATCATCAAAAGCTCCACGTCTTAGGGAGGTTCATCTCGATATACTCCAAAAGAACTATATTCAACAGAAGTAAACTGTTTGCCTTCGTTTGAGTAGATGTTAGATAGATCAAAGCTATTTTACCTGTGTGATTTAATTTATAAGCATAGAGATGTAGATGTGTTTCGATTGAAGACTAGTATACCTTTGCCTTAATCGTTGAAATTTTAGTAGATGATAGTGTTGTATCGAATTTAAAATCAGTATTACATTTCCTTAATTGTACGATTTAGTAGATACGTACATATAATCGTACGAGATAATGTGGGAAAAATTATAGACAGTGTTCTGAGTATGATAAAAAAATGTACATACTATTGGAGATCATTTAACTTTTTCCTTTTGGGGAAATGTACCAAAAAATACAGTGATGTATATCGTACTTAGAAATGAGGGATTAGCGTATTGTTTCATCTTTTAGTGTTACCATGGGCTTGGTTATGCAGAGGGCTTTTTGTCCTTTTCATCGAGAGTAGTCAAGATCACAGTCCAGTTCGGTCCCACGCTAGCAATGACCTTCCCATGTCTCACAGGCACCCACGGTTCTAATCTTTTATACGTTTTGAGGATCTCATGGAGGATAGGTCATGCAATTTGAAACTCACATTGGAAATCGTTACTGTTGTAAATGGTTGGCAGTCACTGGATGAGATAGAGACCAGGTTACAACTGTGCTCGGCTTTGTTTAATCATCCATTCAGTACGAAGTAGTAATAAAATCTTTCCTACTCAGTGTAACTTGTGATCTAAGACTAGTGTAGTATTCTGTTGGGATGCAGCTTCTGTTCCATAAGCAAAGAAAAAGGGTGAAAACCCTGTGGATGTCTCCGTATAGTACGGGTAAGCCCGCAGAACATGTGGTAGTTCCCAATCATTTTCTTTTTATCTGATTGGTAGCTTTTCTTGATTCCATTAATGTCTGTCTCTGTTGTAATTTCAACCTGCTCCACTGCCTCATGTGGGTAATAGGGATTTGATGGTGATGATGTGTTGTATTTGTTATGGAAAGGCCACTACTTTTGCCTCCAACAAGCTGGGCGTTCTGTCCAAATCAGTTCGTGGGGGAAACCAAAATCGTGTGATGATATGTCCCAGATAAATAGGATGACTTCTTCTTCTCGAGTCAACAAGAGGAACTGTGTCAACCCACTTCGTCAAGATGTAATCCGTTGTTATAAGTAGTAACTTGCGTTGACGGTGTGTGTTAGAAGATCTCCCCAACTGATTGAGTACCACCTTTGTGAAAGACCAAATACTTTACTAGCATGAGCTGAGTAAGGGGCTCAATATTTGATGATCATTAGTTGGCACACGTCACAGTTTTGTGAATACTCCGTGCAATTGTTTTCTCTGTTAGCCAGAATATCCTTGTGTATACCTCATGCACGAGTATCGCGCGGATCATGAGAGTCACAAATCTCCTTATGTAGACCTTTGGATTAGCATTTCGTCCGCTTATTTGTGGAGAGGTACTGAGTTATGGTACCAAGACTGTTCTCTATAAGGTTGTCACCTTTTCTAAACTGTTAATGATGTGGAGTTTTTGATCAGCTACCTGCGCTCTTTTGGGATCTGTTCAGAGGGGTCATACGCATTTGTTATCGCGGCCCGGAAATTACGCTGCAAAAGGTTTCCTTCCAATCGTCTTCCTCCCTTCATCAACGACGGGTGATCGCGCAACTGTGGAGGGATCAAGGCAGGTGTTGAAATCAATCCAAGTAGAGCGTACCTAATCACCTAGCTCAATAAGCCAGCATCAGCGTGTCAATTCTCCTCGAGGCAATAATCAAGTGTGGATTTGTATGAATCTGCCTCTGGTAGCGACCAAGGTGTATAGTCAATATTTTGTTCATTCGTTTTTAGTTAATCAGAGTAGTGATAAATGAACAGTACTGAGTTTGAATAAACTGGAGGGCTCAGAATACTAATCTCTACTCCCCTGTCGCGGCCCTGGCTTATGTCTTGTACTCTGTGGATTAATGTTGTAGGCTTCAACATTGAAGGCTTGGATTTCTCATCGGTCATTTGCAGGGGAGGAATCAGTACAATTAAAGACCGGACCAGTGGTCCTTTGCACCTATCTGTAAGAAAATCTCCATCCTTTTGTGTACACCCAATCAGCTCAATTCGTTAAAGGGCTTGATAAGTAGATCTTTTGCGAGTTCTTATAAAAAAGTAGGAGCGTTGCTTTCCCAATCTAGCTTTTCTAGGGAAGTATGCTAGAAACTTAACCCACTGCCTGCCCTTTTTTAAAATTTACTGTCGAATTTTGATATCATGCTACCTAGAGGTAGACCATTGTTGTCCTCTTCTTATTCTCTTTTTTAGATAAAATTCCGAAGTGCATAGTCGTCATGACTTGCGAATAAGCTTGGACGTAGGCTTGAGCTTCGGGATTGTACACGAAGGGTTAGGGAGGAGTGGTCGGTCTGGAATATATTCGTTTCCGCCCAGTTGAGGGTTTTTTATATAAATACATGGGCTTCTCATTTTGTGTCATGGAACAATGAGAACAAAGCTGAGGAGGAATGATTGTAGCTGCAAAGAGATGATAAAGTATCATTATCTAATAGGGTACCCTTACAAGAGATTCCAAGATAGACTTTAAGTTCCTAAAAAGTGCTTACATGGTATATTTGATATTTTCATTTGGTGCCATTTTTTTGCTTCTCTTGGTACATCTTCGCCGTAACACGAATGCATCGACCTCTATCTGAAGACGTAAAAGACCAAATCTGTTAAGAGCTGTAATTTGTACCAAGAGTTAATGTACATGGTTCTTATGTGTTTTAGAGACGACATGTGAGTAATGCCGACTTTGATCTGGATCAGTTGTCCCCTATTGTGATACGAGGACCCAGGAACTTGCCGAGTGACTCCAAATGACATGTTTGGGAGGGCTTCATCCGTATGATCGAAAAAAGGTGGAAGACCGTACCGGAGATTGGAGTATGGATCCTTTTATATAACTTTGCAGAGGCAGATCGTCGATTAGAAACTTCAAACAATTTTCCCCAAGCATTCCTTGAACAGGCTGTCATTACATTTGAGAAGTTGCTCTGGAATTCTTAAGTACGAAAGGCACGACGCCATATAGTATAACCACCCTTTCAGTGAATTTGAAAGTGGTCTTTTTCATATTAGTTAAGAGGGGCATCTGGTTTATCTCGAAGCAACATCCCCTTCATAGATAGTAGCTCATGACCCGATGAAAATCAGGATTTGATGAGATGATTAGAGAAGAGAAAAACTATACGTTGGCTGTCTTTGTTTAGATCTATGAAATTTACGCAAACTAGAACTTTCCCATTACTTATTTTGGAACTGAGACATATTAGAGATCCAATCAGGTTACATTTGCTTCTTAGATTTTTTTTGTTTGTTTTATAATTTTATAAGACACAATCGATAGTAGTTCAGGTCGAGATCAAGATGGAGAATATAGAAAAGTAGGATGGTACCACATGTACCACAATACAGGATCAAAATCTACGTACGATCACAACTGTGGCGAGGCCTCTCACAGTTCAAGATAAATAAACTAAAACTACTTCCTGAATTAAGCAATATGAAATGAGATTTTATTTGAGGATACAATATCAGTTACATCCAGTTTCCATATCCATGCCCTGTTTATTATGCTTAAGCTGCGAAATTCGTATGCATTACCATGATCGATCGATACCGGCAAGGTATGAAATCCTTTTCAGAGCACAATCGAATCAAATAGGATAAAAGATCAGGTTTACCAAAGTGTCAAAACAAAACGATATCAAGTTTGGAATTATGGATCTAAAAAAGAATGAGTGAGGGAAGCTCTCCTACCCATGACCGCTCGGACCCATGCACTATCGATGTTGTTTTCTACACGTCAATGCCAAATTCCGATTACCTGGGGATCGATAGGTCGCTGCTGGATACATCTCTGAAGAGCAATCACATTTACATACCATCATAGCACTTCGTTTCAATACCCATGGCGGCGCATCTATGAAATTCAAGTAGTCAAAAGCTTCACGAGCTTGCAAAAATACCGTCTCTGCCATACTAGACAACATCAGACAGGAGTGTTGCATAACAATTAAAAAAAGCTAGGTCACACCGGATTATACAGTATGATCAGCCTTTAACATAAGAATCCTAGGAGCTGTCGTAGGAAAGAGATGACCGCATTGATAGAACCAGCGTGAAAGGGTATTGGTTGATATTGGTTAGGCCTAACTGGTCCCACAAGAGAAGAGCGCCATCGTCATTTTTATGATAAATTGAGAGTTTTCGCCTGGACTTTTACAGAAATGCCCGGAATAGACCCACCAAGGCATGCTAGTAAACTATTTGCTCAGAGCACACCTAACAAACACGATAGGTGAGGTTCGGGGTGCATTAAACAGAGGTACAGAATCGAAGGGGGCTAGTCGTTGTGAGCGCTCAGGGGGTAGCAAGATAAAGTGAAACATGAAATCGATAAGTTGATCAACGTGGGATTGTGA